>VZTJ01002567.1:1282485-1314678 GCA_013397795.1 Orthonyx spaldingii | reverse complement strand
AGCTACCTACATTCAACAATAATTTGCAATATTAAAAAAAAAAAAAATTCCAGAAGTTTGTTTATATTATGTTTTATAAAGTTAAACACAATTCCCTATTCCCCAGTCATCTTCTTTCATCTCCTCAACTAACCTCCTTAAGCTTTTGTATCACTTCTTTCTTCTTGTAATTAAGGATGTGGGATTGAAGGGGGTAATATAAGGAAAGGCTTATTTTATTTACACTTCTGATTGTGCTGTATTAAATGCTATTAGTATTTTCTCAGCACCTGACTGATAAAGAAATCTCACAAGCCAAGGAAAGGAAGACAACTTACGTTTTGGGAGTTTTTGTGTTTTTTCTAAACAAATATATCAGTCTTTGCATCATCACTAAATGCTACGTTGCCAGTGTTCACCTTCAAATACTCTTGCATAAATACTCTTATTTTGTCTGCACAAATCTCAGTACAAAGCAAGAAGCAGCATACTGATTACAGAAAATACAGCGAGCCATGAAAAGAGAAAAGATGGAAGTGTCTGGCAGGCAGGCATGTTTCGTATACATGCTTAGCATACACTGTACTTCCACATGTGTGCATCTACGCTAGACACGCACACTTCCTCCTGGTACCCCGGGCCATTGAGAAGAGAGCGAGAAGCTAGCAACCAGATAAGCCCAACAGAAGACTGAAGTACACTTGTACAGTTCCAGCAACGATCACACTGTAGTACTGCTTCTGTGTGTCCAACAAAATAGCTGAAGCCAACAGCAGTCAGCAGCGATTCCTGGTTAAGTGTATTTGCGTACTCAGTTGCCAACAGCACTTCCTTCTCCAAACAGGCCTCATTAAATCCCAGGGCGTGCAGTGGCTCAAACTCCCTTGCTCTCCAGCTAGCAAGGGTGTCAGAAACCCACCCACCACAAGTGTTTTTTACTATTTTTTTTTTTCACTTTACAACAGTCTCAATTTAGATTTACAGATGTTTTGTGTTGTACTCAAGCCAGAGATTCCCATTTTACTGCACACACCTAAATTTGCAAAATACTAGGCTTTTTTTTTTACCCTTAGAAATCCAAATGGTTATGAATCTCTAGTAAGTCTTACTCTAGTAAGTTACTCTAGTAAGTTTCAGACCTCTTGACTATTTCTTACCATAGAAATCAGAAGTATATCAAATCTCACTTTAAAGTTACCACCAATTTTAGTAGAAGAAAGTGAGATTTATCCTGTTCCTAGTCAAGCCATAAGCTTAAGTAAGAACCACTTCCTCATTTATTTAAGAACCAGTAGTGTTTTAAAATAAATAATAATATAAATAACAAAAAGTAATGGAAAGAAAGTTCCTAGGTAATTATTCTGCTCTCCTCCCTTTCTCAGAAACACTAGACAGATCTTTTTAGAAACAAAGCCTCTGATCCGTCTTGTAGCAAACATAACCTCAGCCCAAACATGATGCCTCTATAAATTGAATAATCAACAGCTCCATACTCTCAGCAATTTGTCGAACTACAGCAGGTCTTGCCAAACTCCTGGCTTAGGAAAATCCAGAGCACACTAGAATTGTTCTGCTTTTCCAGAAGACACGTTCGGTTTCTATTTGGTGCATACCACAAAAGGAAAGTCCAGTATCTCAAGGTGTGCACTCACACCTTGGTGGTCCATTCAAGTTTGTCTAATTCATAGTATTTTGCCAATAGTACAGTTGTTACTGCCACCACTCCCAGGCTGGTTGATTTGAAGAATCAGAAATATGAAGCTTTCACAACTTTTTGAAATGCATCCGAAGATTTGAAAACATTACAAAACTCCTGTCACTTTTCAATTATTTTCATTTACGGGTGACTAACAGTATGTCTGTGCCGAACATAGTCACAAAATGCATTCTTCAAGAGGCATGAATCCACATAAAAACACAGACTTGCCAAATTAAAATACTGTGAGAACAACTATTTACCTCAAACAAAAAGCAACTTAAAATTAATTTGTCAGCTTTCCAAACTTACATTAACAACACAAAAATGGGTTGAGTTATTAGAAATGTACATAATGTACATAATCATAAAAACCAACATTATTCCATATTTTCATCTTTCCTGCTGTACAAGTGAACCACTATTGAGAAATCACAGATAAACAGAAATGCAGCACTGGGAGAAGGCAACCTGAGCACTAATTTCAAAAATGTGAAGATGGAATGTTACTATTCTAAATATAACTTACATCATTTATAAAACAGTCGTATAGATAAATATCAGACATCCTCCTACAGGTTGTCTTAACTTTCTGTGGTTAATGGATGAGCCATAATAGGGAGAGAATTGACACGAAACTCTAGACCTTTCCTCCTTGCTATGTTTATGTGTTAGTACTAACAAGCATCAAACAAAGCATCAACAACAAAGTACCGTCCACAGAAAAAATAAAAGGACCCAGTTTATTTGCTCACAAGCGCAAAATAAACATTATAGTACTCTCCAAAAGCGTAAAATGATCAACAAAACAACCGTACATAGAGTTCACCTACACAGATGGCTCTATGTTGTGTATTCCCACATCACTCAAAGGATCTCCCATGCTCACGAGGCAGCCTTCTCCTCTCATCTGTCACACTGACAATTGAAATGCAAAGAACAGAAAAGAAATGTATATGGAGAGAACCTCATGGAAAATATCCTTCCCTTAATTCTCTTATGTATGAAGTTTTCCACAGCAGGAACAATTTGGCTGTGGAATATTCATGCTCACTACCACCTGACATCAAGGTTCATTTCTCTGTGAAAGAGTCTCCAAAGGATAATACAGTGAAAGCCTGAACACTTGCAAGAAGCATGTAATAATGCAGAGAAGCAGTAAAGATTACTCCTGCCCTAAGCAAAGGAATAAATAGATAATCATGGAAAAGAAACCACTATGATTTTCCAGAAGCCTGCTACTTAAGAACACAGGAAGAAACTGGTCTTCCAACGTAACAACCATCAACATCTAACATACATGTTTTTCAAGGCAAGCTCAAGTCAGAAATTCATATAAACCATTTTTTTTTGTTGTTGTGATCCAAACTGGAATGCCCGAGCTGCAGCCTGCTGGCCAGATCCAATCCACTGCAACAATTCATCTGGCCAGCTGCCCACTCCTTGCTGTCCTCCCCGAAGGCTAATTAGATATAGAAAGGAAGCAGGCAAGGGCTCGGGGAATTACCCTCACATCTGATTTCCCACTGCTGTGTTTCACAAGGACCTGCAGCCTCTGCTCTATCAAAAAACAGGGCAGAAATTACCACGTGTAGGATGGTGCTCATGTAACTCCATATGCCTGTTAATAAATATGAATTTTGCTCCATGTCTGCTCGAGCTACCAGCCCTGTGTCAGCACAAGTGTGTGTTGCCCATACATTTCTGTTACAACACACGCTGTACACACCCTGCCACAGTCACCCACACCTCTACACACACCGTCATCTGCAGTCCAGACCCTCCGCCACCAATGCAGTTCCCTGGAAAAGCTGGACACTTCTCAAAACCGACAGGTTTCAAACCAATCCAGGCAAGAAATGTCTTGAACTGGGGTGAGTTTCTTCCAAAACAGGCCCAGCTCACGGAGAAAGGCTCTCCGTGCTCCCTAAGCAACATTTAGCTCTAAGTTGAGAGTGACTGCTAGCTGCCACCACAACTCCATCACGGCATGCATACTAATGCTCTTGGACTGCTGCCATATCATCCATATATGCTTTATTACAGCTCATCTCCTTAATGTGCAAGACATTTATCTTTGATTCTTTCAAAATGAGAAAGAAAAAAAAAAAATCCTGATACTGTAGAACTGGTTTTAGTACTGTTCAGACCATTTAAACTGGGTCACTAAGCTCTTCAAGCAGATGTTTCTTTGTCACCACATACAAGTAACAGCACTAAGTTATTTTTTGCCTTATTGACAAACTTTTCTGGATTGTAAGGGCTAGAATTCTTAAATAATTATTAGGTAAGCTTCTAGACACAGTTTTTCCATTTATGAGGAGGACGTTTCAACACTAAAAACACAGAAAGAGCAGGTTAATCACATGAATCAACCTACCAGCCTCAACACTAGCCAGTCATGAGCGGGGGGCGACAGATAGGTGATGGGACAAACACAAAACTTGCAAAATTGAGTCCACAATTCAAAGGCAGATCAATGACCACGACTGAAACAGAAAAATAAGTAGCTCCTGGAGACACCAACCAACCATCCTCAGAAATATGAAGCTCTTCCCATTCCTTAGGTACACATCAGTGTACACATTAGTAAGATCAAGGAATGCAACTGAGAAAGAGCATCATTTCATCAGCAATGAAGGCTCATTGATGTGCTTTTGGAACAAAGGTACTGGATTGTATGACGTTATTTTAAAATACTGAAATCCTTTCCCAATATGGTTTTATTTCGAGGATGAATTGTGTGACATGTCCTGCAAAAACATGACCTGTCCTAGAAACCTGAGAATTAGTGGTGTACAAAAAGAAGGAAACAAACAAAACCATCACAGTTGAAATGAATACTTCAATTAGCTTGACCAATTATTCGTAAAAATTTACCACCCCACATGAAAACAGGATTTGCTAGTTTTTCATAATGATAAAGAACCTTCTCTGCTCCTGCTCTCCCTATGCCCAGTTTGTTGCCAAAAAATGTACAGTACAAAACATCCGCATGCTCTCTTTAAAAAAAATTAAGAAGTTTAACAAGCAATGATTACAACTTGCTGAACTCAATAATGTCCCTGTGAAAGATTTTACCCCTTTAGTCAGACGTAAGACAGCTCCAGTTCTGTGGATGTAAACAAAAAACACTGAGTAGACAGTCTTTGACTCTCAAAACAGGATGCATTTAAGAAAGAAAGTGTTCTTGGCAGCTGTGCCCTTGAGAGGGAACCTATGCCAGATGATGAAGCTGCTTCCCATGGAGGCTGGCGGGTTAGAGGTGAGCCCTGGGACCTGCTGGTCCCCCCTCCAGAGCAGCCACTAGTACAGCTGAGCACCTGGGCTACTCCTTCCTCTCCTAACAGCCGAAGAGAACAGCAGAAACCACACTGCAGAGTTACAGTTCTCCATCAAGTTTTGTCTCACATTATGAAACTTTTGCAATAGGCATACATAGTTGCAAAATCCACAAAGAAACTCAAGACTTTTGCCATGCCAAACTCGGCTTTTCATCACCAAATGTTTCTTTTTTTTTTTTTCCCCACAAGTTTATGGAAAAAACTTACTCTAGGAGAAGGTAAGAGAGGGATTATATTTTAAATAACCCACACTAAAAAAAAAAAAAGCGCATGGATACAGCTTTTGAGGGCAAACAGGAAAAATTATTGGTTCTCCTTTATGATCTAAAGAAGGATTAAATCTCAACAAAACACAAAAAAGGTGATACATGATCCCAGACATTTGTAATGAAGAGGTTAAAGAATCCAGGTTGATTTCTCATCAAGAAAGCAGACATTCTGAAATGACAGATTTTCAAACTACTGAATGAAAACACATCAACTAGATCAGTCCAGCAGAAGTATTTAATGCTAAGGGTGGTAGAATGAATTAGTGCAGGTGCTGACTGAAACACAACGTTTATACAAGTTCAAGAAAGACCAAAATTAGTTTTCAAGTTAATGATGGAGCAGTACCTTCAAATACAGTCACTTTGCTTTTCGTTCATGCAAGGTAAATCTTATTATTACATGCCATCATTTTGGTGCACCTTCTAGGTCTTTAATATTGTACACCATTTGCCTGTTTTAATAAAGTAGGTTGTACATCCATTTCATTAAGATGTAACAGTGATTAATCTGAAGTAGGAAACACTGACACCATACCAAACCTGCAGCACTCACACATGGATCAGACCAGCCTTCCCAAAAATCATATTTTACATGGATTCAGACCACCCCAGACCTCAGATATGAGTGAAAGGCATTCTGAAAAGGATGAGCCCTGGTACTACAGCTCCCCCAAGCTGAATCCCACATACCCAGCCAAGTCTGACATCCTGCCCATCTCATTTTCCCTCCTTCTGTTACGCAAGAGGGATCATTACACAGTCCAAGGCTGTGAGACTATTTCAGCATTAATCTATGCCTGCAAGACAACATCAACACACACATCCAGGGCTACGCTGAGCTTGGGAACTGTCAGAAGTTTGTCCTAAACTCCCTAAACATTTGATGTTGCTTCTATCATTTTCAAGACCTGACTGAAGAATAAATCTCTTCGAATATGCCTTCAGAGAGACGCAGAGGATATACAGCAAAGTAAACACTGCTTAGGGATAGGGCGTAAATAAAGAAAAAAAAAAAAAGTTAAAAAGAAACAAAAACAAAAACACAACAAAAAAGCACCCAACCCAGCTTTAAAAGGAAAAAAATGCAAGGATTCAGAAAAAAAAACAAAACAAAAAACCCAAAAAACCCAAAAAAACCAACCCAGACAAAAAACATTAAGAGAGCACATCATCCCAAACAAAATAAGCAATAATAAAATGAAAAGCAGAGGGATTAAGAACCAAACAAGTAAATCAGATTTAAGCCAGATACTTTTGGTCAGCTACATTACATTATTTCCTACATTTCAATCAGCATGCACGTACTCACCCACATAGCTGTATCTTAATCCACATCATCTTGGTTTTGCTACTCAGCTCCAGATTACATCCTTGTCCTTCCCAGAACTGAGAGACTTTGTTAGGGTTTGGTAAGACAGCCTGGCTCATCACCCTGTGCACTTTTTGGATCAAAAGAGGCACCTTCTCTCAGACCTCTCCAACCTCCCCAGCAGCACTTTCTTCAAACCCTTCAAAGTCACTGCCTGGGTCACTCACAGTCCCAGTACAAGAGCAATTCCTCAATGGTTGAAGGTTAGAAAACACACATGAAGATGGGCAGAAGACTGGTAGAGGGCAAGGGAGCAGGAAATAGGAAAAAAATACTGGAAGAATAAAAGGAGGAAAAAAAGAAAGTGGTATCTCCAAATATGAAGAACCAATTAGGGGGGAAAAAAGTGAGAACCATCTTTTAAAAAATATAACTTCAGGCTTTAAAATACATTAAAGGTGAAGAATCAGCCTTACTAGTCAATTAGGTATAGCTTTGCTGGGTATGAATTCAGCTGCTAGTATTGCCTGAGCTTTCTCCGCCCCCACCCTCCCCCCAATCACTGTTTCATTGTGAAAGAATTTAATTATTATTTTCATTGCCAGATGCATACATTATAAAATGAGCCTGCACAGAAACAACCAGCACTTTAAGAAAATAGGTGTAATAATGAGAATGATATGTTTACATTTTTCTGCAATAAAAATGAAGACATTCTCAACAAGGTTACTTTTTAAAATATACTTGAATAAAATAATTCATAAGAGTCGTAACACTAAATGTGACACACCTCCTTTTCTTAAAAAAGGATTAGTCCAGTGCCTTGAATTTTAATACAACTTAAATTAAAACAGGGGTTTTATTAACTTCTGTACCAAAACTTCCAGAGAAATTTAACTTGAACACATTTCACAATCACGGAATATTAAAGCTTTTCTGTTTTGTTCTTAAAAAATAAAAACAATAATAAAAAAAATCTGTTCCAGAGACATCAATTATACTGCATACCCAAAGAAAGAATACTGCAGCCACCATATAATATGCTAGTATTCCAAATAAACCACCAAAAAAATTCAGGAGAAAAAAAATAAAGAGTTTTCAAATGAAATACAGATACATGTGTTTATTCATTTAGGAGTTCTGCAGCACAAACAAAAATCTCAAAGCCAAGAAGCAACAAAAACACATTTGTATGGATATAACAGAAACAACACAATGGTAACATCTGCATATTACTTGTAGTCCAAAATTACTGACGTAGTAACAACAAAACCTGAGTTCTCGTGCTTTATGTGGCCCTATTTAACAACACTCCAATTTCACCCAGGAACCAGGTTCAATAAATCATTTGCTGCTCATGGCCCACCAAGCACGTGCCAGGTGATTTACAGATAAACACCAGGGCTGTCACCAGCACAGACCCCCTGCTCTCAGCAATAGCGTCCCCGTGGAGCTCGCCGTGTCACCACCTGTCACATCCACACAGGCTCACCTGTAAATCACTCACTGCTACGGGGGGACATTCAACAAGCTCTGGGAAGGCTCCCCCTGCTCCAGAGCTGGGGGAACTGTCCCTGTGCGCTCACACCTCGCCAGGACTGTGCCTCATAGCTGGGATGTGCCCCTGGTGTCCGTGGGCACTGACACCAGAGGAGCGGGGAGTCACGGCGGGTTGGCTCCTGCTGCCCGTGCAGGGATGGCACGAGGGCGATGCCCTCGCAGTGCCTCAGCATGAATCGTTGGCCCTACCCGGGCAGACCTCTGGAGGCCCTGGAATGCCAACTTCCATTTTGGAAAGGTGTTGAGTCTTTACTCAAGCAGGATGGAGGGCATCTGACACTTAACCACAAGCCATAATAACAGAGCACCTTTGTCTTCCCATTCTTAGATGTGGATGCCAAGCTAGGATTCACTTGACCAAATGAAGATGTTTACAGTGTAGGTGTCTGTATCTGAACAGGTCATGTTGGTCTCCCTTTACAGCCCATGGGAAGAACTAGGCTCTTTGACTGAACTCCTCCTACAGAACATGTCAAAAGGAGGTCAAATGAATCACATCCTACAAGCACCTGCTTCTGCTCCCTGCTTGACAGGAGTTCTCCAGGATTCCTGTTTCTCTTTGCTGGATACATTTAGGGTCTTCCCTCCACTTCCACTCAAGAGTTGGACCTTAACAGCACAGGTGAGACAAATCCCACACTGTCCTAGCACCAGCTTAATCCTCCCTGTTTAAAAATGAGCAACAAAGCACTGATTGTGTAAGTTCCCAGTATTTTCCACTCAATACAGTGGGTGCCTGCTCCCGGGTAACACCAGTCCTTCACGTAACTGCTTTTAGTTGCATGACACCAATTAGTGTATTTATTTCAACATTATTTGTCAGCTTGCACTTATTCCTTCAGTACTTTTCCTCTCAGATGTCATAACAATAGCCTGACTCTGGGTAGTAACTCTTCTTATTATCACAGAAACTTCCTCTCTTTGTTGCCAGTCTTCAAAACAGACTTACCAAAAGATCTCTCTTTTTAGGTGTGATTTGTGCATTTTCTTCTACTTTATTTCCTCAAGTTCTTGATTTCTTAAACGTTTTTTCTTCTGCTTAAAAATATTATCCAATATCTGCTGAAACCTGTGGATCTTCATTTGACTTTGAAACAAGCCACCTGCTCATGTTTATCACCTCCATTATCTCTTATTTTTGCTTGTAGAATCCTCATTTTTATTAGACAGTCAAGAACTAAAGCAATGAATATTCTAAAGTTCCCTAATTCTACTTCTGATTTATTTCCTCATCTTTCTCAGAAACAAGTAACTTTTTTCCTCCCTTACTTCTAACCTTTAATTCCTCTTCTTTCTTCTCCTACACCACATTCCCAAAGCTCTCCAGAATCCAGACTGACAGGAAAAAGGTTAAAATGTGTTCAGGAAAGGGAGGTAGGTAGATTTTTTTCTATCCTGTCCAAAGCAGACACAGCAAGCTGAACTCCCTCATCCTGCAGGGCCAGGCAGTTTCTCACCTGACCAAAAAGAGACATGATATTGATGTACTGTTAGAAATTGGTTCCACACTGAAATAACAAGTCTTAGTTGCTTAAGGCTTAAGATGAAATTTATCTCCCCTCTTCCTTCCTTGTATTCTTCTATAACCAGAGTGATCTTGGTTGACTGTTGGGCATTTGCCAACAAAACTTCAGACATCTCACAGCAGTTGTAGAACAGAGCTTTTCCAGGCCAAAGTTACGACTGTATTTATATTCCAACAGTTCGTGGCTCCAGCTTTGGCATGCAGTTGCCATGTAGCACTCCAGACAAAATCCCTCCTCCTCACAACCACTTTTGAACCTGAACATTGTGCTTCAACGAACTGATCAACCTCATCAGAAACAGCACAGCTAAGAAAAAAGCACCAAACACCTTCCCCTGGGGCAAAGTAGGCCCTATTACAGCTTGTTCAGCTGTGAAACCTGGGGATGGTGCTTTAAGCTTAAAGCACTTGGTGATGGTTTTAATAGTTTGACAAATCTTGTCTCCCAGCAGGAAGGAAGCTTTCTGTGCCTGGCTGTGGAGTCTTCCACAAAGCTGAAAGAAAACAGCACTTACCTAAATTTAACTTGCCATACTTTCAAACTGGTCTGTGTGAGGAAACGTCTTTTGCTTTCATTTCATGCAAAACATTCAATTAAATTCTCTCAGGAAAAAAGCCCTTACATACTAAGGCACGTATGCTATTTTTTCTTTCACATATATTTCACTTCCCACATGGCTCAAGTGGAAAAATGTTGGTGTAGTGATTATAAACTCACATTAACCTGCCTTTCTTCAGGGGCAAAGGAGAACAGGAGAAGCACTGAGCCATTCCTGATCTCCATAGGCAAAGAAATAAGATAGGGCTGGCGCTGAGCCCGCCCAGCGAGCCGACTCCACCAGACCAGGTTGGGAGCACATTCCACAGGCAGAAGTACTTTTCAAAGAACTTCCTGCCAATGGCTACTTGACATTAAAAACTAGGATGATCTAGGTCAAGTATCCCAGTTGACATTAATTGCTATGTTGGATCAAAAAAAAAAAAATAGCAGGCAGCCTGTCAGCCAGAGCTCAAGTCACATTAGGCTTAAAAGTAACCGAGGCCAAAGCCTTGAATTGTACCCAGAAGCCAAAAGGAAGCCAAGCAGCTGTTGAAGAACCGCCCGAGCATGTTTGTACCACTCCTGCCCTCCCTGTGCGCAGCTGCCGGCCGGAGCTGGGAGCACTGACCAAGGAGCGGCGATCCCGTGGTCCCACACGGGGGTCACAGAGCCACGACAGCCCTGTGACACGCCAGCCCCTGAGCTCTCTGCATCCTGATGTAGCAGATTGGGGGCCTGCTGGCTGTACCTACCTCAGAACACCAGCAAATTACAAAACACTTCGATAAAAGGACAGGCGAAATGCTCCAGAGGCTGGTAAACCAAAGCAGCACCTGCTTTTAGTGTGCTTTATCGCTGTTTGCTGCTTCTTTTATCTCTGTGTACTCCGAAGGTAAAGCATGTGCCATGTCCAGCTTGAAAGGACAGATTACCTGGAAAAGCAAGTCATCTTTTTATTGACCAGAGCACAAGACCAGGTGACTCTCAGCTACCCAGAAAAATCCAGTGAGTGCTTCAGAACACCATGCTTGAGAGTGCTGGCTGGACAGTAGTCAAAGCTGTCACTGCTGACAAGTCAAAAACTAGAAAAAGGGATTTAAAAACCTGGAAAGTTCATCTGATATCAAAGACCTCAGATGATTTTCATTTTTTTAAGGGAATATGATTTATTAGGACCAGTAGTAATTTTGAGAAAGCACTTTACTAATTCAAACAAGAAAGAGAGAATTAAAATCCTCATTTTCAATCCCAGAGTTATCATCATGGCCAATGCCAAGAAGGTCAGGTTCTGGAACGATTGCTACCATGTGAAGAGTATCTCCTTCCACATATTCTTCCAATTATTTCCAAAAATGTCTCACAGTAGATGAAGACAATTTTCAGGTACATAATGAGTTCATGACAGGAAGAGACAACTCCATGAGCCCTTTCAATGAATATAGCTACAGCTGAAACAGAAAACAACTACAGGCTCATCTTACTTATCCACACACCTTGAACAATGCAGCCTTTTACACAACACGCATAAAAGGAACAAATTAATTTTTAAAGAGCAAAAGATGAAAATATATAGCCGTACTCCATAACTCATAGCAGGTCTCCAAATTGTAATCAATATCTTCTTTTGCATTTAAGAACTGCTGAATCTTAATGCTTTTTAGACATCCAAGAAATGCCAGAAACAATAATTTTATTATAGATAACTGTATGTGATTAGAGTCTGACTTTAGTTTTTGAAGTTCTCTGCAAAG
The DNA here is from genome assembly GCA_013397795.1 of Orthonyx spaldingii. Taxonomy (NCBI): domain Eukaryota; kingdom Metazoa; phylum Chordata; class Aves; order Passeriformes; family Orthonychidae; genus Orthonyx; species Orthonyx spaldingii. Next base: position 1,302,704 of record VZTJ01002567.1, on the reverse strand, counting down.
CCAATACGGGTTAAGTGCCCATTTGTATTGTTATAAAACTTCTTTACAGTGTTGTAACACAATACTCAAGTAGCAGACCCTGAGCTAATATTTAGCATACAACCTGATAACCTCATGTAGACCCAAACACAGCTGGAAAACCTAAAGTCTATAGCAAGTCCAACAACATTTGTATTCTTTTATTCAACAGTTTAAAAATACAGGTGTCAAAGTGAGTTTTCAAAGCAGGAGCAATATTTGGAAAAAGTAACTTATCGGTCAATTGAACCATTCAACAATTACAGCAAGTGCAGTACTATGGACCATCGACAGCTCATTTAGTCCAATGACAACATAAAAAGGTTTTCTTTCGCCCAAATACAAGCTCTTTAGCCAGTAAAGATAACTAGCACTTTGTACAAATTTTCCAAATAACAGTTTGGGGCCAAATACAAAACTGTGTTAAGGATAATTTTCTAAAAACCTAGCCAGTGCCATTTAAAAATAAACAATTGAAATCAAATAAACAACAACAAAACAACCCCAACATAAAACACGCCATCTAAAACATATTTACTTACGAAGCTGGGGTGTTTTTTCTACTTTATAGACCAGATCCAGGTAGGGCATAAAACGGTCAAATATTATCACAGTCAAAAATAACCCTAAAAGTATTTGCAGGAAGAAGTGCATAGCATTTCTCCATGTAAGCCAACAGGAAGCACCAGAGTCTGCTTACATTACTGGGAGAAAGTCTGGTGACCCTCCCAGCAATTATGGACTGGAGCAGATCCTTCCCATGCCCATTTGGACATTAGGAAAAGGTTGTTCACTGAGAGCACAGTCAGTCAGTGGAACAGGCTCCCAGGGAAGCAGTCGTGGCCCCAAGCCTGCCAGAGTTCAAGGAGCCTCTGGATGACACTCCCAGTCATGGTTTAGTGTTAGGTAGTGCTGCAAGGAGCAAGGACTTGGACTCAACAAGCCTTATGGATCCCTTCCAAATCACGACATTGTATGAGTTTCTATGTATATTTTCAGTCATCAAAATGTTGATAACCTATTAAGACTTTTCAAAAGGCTTTTTTGATTTGGAAATATCCAATCGTGCTTTTTCTACTCCTTCATTCACAGAAGGGCATCAATACTCTGTGATAGGTCTCCCACAGTCTTCAGAGCAAAACTCTGGAACAGCATGTATTGAACAGGGGTTACCTACAGAAATTCCTAACGCAAATGATCAATTGCACAGGTTAAAGATTTAAATGAGTGGTCTTCATAGATTCTTTTTTGTTCGTTTTTTGTGAGTTGGCTTTGTTTAAATTAGTTTCAATTACCAAATGCATTCAGAAGTTACTGTAGCAATATTTGTCTTTTCATTCAATACTAGGCTAGAATAGTCACTTATTAACCATGGCAGAGTTGTATTTTACAATGAAAGAATGTAAAACATATGAGTCAGGGCTTGTTTTAATAAAATTTCCTTTAGCAAAACTGGAACAGAGTATCTCATAAACCTGATTCAGAAACATCCTCTACTTAAATACCTGATTATATGTTTACTTTGGAGAATAAAAATAAATAAAACTGGAAAAGGAAGACAAAATAAATAGGGGAGGAAAAAAACCCAGAAAGCTACCAACACTGACAGTCTCTCAGAAGGAAACAGTAATCTTTTTGTTCAGAGAATCACCTATGTTACTCATTTTATTTATTAACTTTTATTTAACCCATCTCTTGCTGTTGTTCTTGATTACCTGCAAGGAGGCTCCGGTGAGCCCACTGAGGAGGGACGCAGTGATAATTTATACAAAAATCATCACTTCCAGTCTCCCGCTTCCTTTACTTGCACTTGTGCTCTTGTGCAAAGCTTTCCTTAGATATCCTCCAGCTCTCCCCAGCTCTGATCAGTAACACCACTCTCTCTCCTCATCTTGCAGCAGCTCAGGAAATGAACATGGCACAAACATTTATGCTTTTAATATGACAAATAACCACACCCCTTTAAAACTGCACCCATGAGAGCAATACTACAGCCCATGCCTGTACCAGTGAAGTGGCAGGACTGAAACTGAGCTGTAATATCAATCTGTGTACTTTACGTGTAAGGACTCACTCTTGCTATTCTCTTTTATTTCCATATCTAATCAAGTGAATATGCCAAGCTTTCCCTCACACATGCAACGCCAGTCTTTGTACAAGCAAAATCTCTCATTATTTGACAGTAGTTTAAAATGAAAATTCATTAGGAGGGGTTAGACAACTGCCACTGGTAACACAGAAACCTGACTGCATCATTCATTCACACAGGTAGCAGAGCTTCTGCCTCCATATGATGAGCTCAAGTAAGAGAGATACTGTTATTCCTCAAACTAAAGCACAGGTGAAGTACCTGTTGCCTTCCAATCTCCAAGTCTAGTGAGAAGAGACAAAGATAGAAACCAAAATAAGGAATACTTACTCTGTTTGTTTCTGAATAAAGACCGTCTGGTGAGAGCGTTACCTGTTGTCTTACTTGGCCTTAGTGTTGTCCCCGTCTGCTCCACAGGCTGATCTCATGCAATGCACTGCCAGGAAGATGCCACCCTTCTTGCTAGTTCTATGCAAGCATCTTTTTCCAGTATTCTGTTGTTAAATAATGCCTCCATGCAACTACAACCAGGTGTTTGTCAGTGCTAGACTGAAGTAATGCTGGCAAAAGCCTGTGGGACCCTGGGATGGCTCTCTTGCCAACTGAATACCCCTCACATTTTAGCCTGACAAATTTTAACAGTCCCATTTTTACCCCGTTTGTGTGAGTGCATGTGGTTTTCTGCTCCAAAACACAGTGGAGTGCTATTTCCAGCCACCATTTCTGTGCTCCTGTGTTATAAAGCAACCATTAGCATAGGAAATGAAAACCACAGTCAGACTTGGGGGGTGGAATCACTTGTTCCCTGGATATAATCTACGCCTTCCAGCAAAAGGAAACAATAATCAAACCACCAGCTCACAGAAGACCCTACAGTTTCACCAGTTTTCACACTAAGCTCCCCCTGGAATCAGTGCATGCTATAGCTAAGGGACAGACTCCTCCTTGGAAAAGGCACATTTACTGCAATATAGCTATTAAAAGGAACAACTAAAATAAATGCTAGTTAACATATTAGCAACTGTTAACTGGCCACAAACCCAACCTTTACCTCTAAAAAAGAGCTCACTTTGTGCAGGCAGTAGGGCTATTTCCCCTAAATTTAGGTGTGTTCCATTTAAGCCTGATGTTCTCTCACACTCAGTCTCAAAGCTTACAAGAGCAGGAAGCACTGAAAGCAAACCAGGACAGGTTTCCCTCAGAAACGGAATAAATATTTTTTAGTATCAGAAACATGCAATTTGACATGTTCAAAGAGATATAAAGAGCTATCCCTTTAAAAAGCCTCTTCTTAGGACCACAGTATTTCACGTTCTGTTTCTCACAGCTATATGTTCACATGCTCTAATCTATTTTTAGAATGTCCTTCCCAGATTAATTTTTAAACTTGAGTCTGGACACTTTTCAGCCCCTCTCTGCCCAGATATCCCTGTTGAGTCTGTTCCACTACTGGAGGCTGCAAGGACACGGAAGTCAGCCTGCCACAAGTTTGCATCCCACCTTTCCCACCAAAAGCAGAAAAAAACAACACAGAGGTAGAGAGCCTGTAGAGAGGAACAGGGCACAGCACTTACAGGGCAAGAGCCGTAACTTCCTCCAGCAGGCATGCTATTATATGTACTTTCTGTCACAGCAGATGATGACTTAAAGACATCTCATTAAATGCTGCAAGGCTTAAAAGGAAGGAAAAAACCAGCTGTTCCCCAACTTTCAAAGAAAAGAGTATAAATAAGCATACCTGCCTTCATCCATAAAGTAGCCAGCCCAGACTTAGGCTTGACAGTATCTTTCTAAGAGAATAAACCAACCATAGACTTTACAGGATAAATACATAACTAAACATTCTGGCAGCTCTCTTTACCAGATATAATTCTACAGCTCTAGCTATGTTAGCTCACAAATGTGACAATTTTAACCCAAATCTGTTTATAGGCTTTTATTTAGAAGGGTCTTGTACCTGAAAGTCTGTATACATCACAAATCTTTTGAAAGGAAACAGATTTCAGAACACCGCTGATGTCAGTGTGAACTATTTAAGGAGTAGTAAGTTGATTTAGACTAAGCCAGTTCTTCCCATTCCACTTACAAACAGCTGGGAAAAACAATGATTAAAAGGAGGGGGTGGGGGAGGGGGGAAGGAATTTAACCAGCCACTTTACATAAGATGATCAATGAGCAATTTCTGCGGACTAAAATTTAATCTGACATTAGTTCAGGCCTCTGTTATTTACGGGTGTAATCCCAAGGAGTGGTAAACAGCACTTGTAAACTGAGAGGAAGCTGTGCCCACAGACCACAGCATATCAAAATAACCAGTGCCGGCAAAATCCAGTGGGAGACAAGAAGTCTCCCAGCCACACCATGGTCACTGAACTCCTCAGACAAACCACTTTTGCATTGCCAGACAAAAATGTGTTCTCCACAATACACATGAGCAATCTGGAAAGACTAAAGAGCACACATGAGGTAACCAAGGAGAGCTAAATAAAGGCACTCAGAAGATATTACACCTTTTTCTGCCTTTCGGTGATCTCATTTTAGTAATTAACCAGTTATTTCTACATATCTTAAGAGATTTGCTTGTAAATAACAAGTAAAAGAAGACAGTGCTGGAACACACCACCACACATACAGGGAGTCAGAATTCAGGAAAGTGAGTTTATGAATTATGTTTACACATTTTTAATATAGTCTAATGAGTAAATCAAAAAGGAAAATAGTAAGGATATTTGCCCTTATCTTAATTAGCAAGGCTGTTTATGCAGGCTGAAAGGTAAGCATGTGTTTGTTTCTCCATCTCATTTTTATGTATTACAACTGAAGAGCATTGCATTATTTGCACTCTTGAAATCATAAGATGCCTCCAAACAATTTTTGCAGAAATGATACTTAAAAATTTCACATTTGATTCATCCAAGAAAGACTTATTTTACCCAGAAAGAATAAGGCTCTCACTTACAGAAAGATTCAAAAACATGCCAAATAAACACAATTTATACCCTTCCAAAGTGCTATCAATACATTTTCCCCCCTAAAACTTCTGCAAGTAAATCTCATCATTACAAGTTCAGTTATGTCATAAAGTGGCCTTTTGCCCTAATTCTTCCAAACAAGAATGTATGACATCATTCGATAGGTATCTTAACTACAGAATCTACACTGGAATTGAAAACCAACCAACCAACCAAACACAACCCCAAAACTGCCTAAAAAGCAGACCACAGTAGGTGCCTCATCCTAGACAGATAGAAGGGGTTCAGGAGCTGTAAAAATGGTTCATATCCGTTACTTCCCTCTCAGTCTTAGAAGCACTTGCTGTACTCAGTATCACCAGCCCTGCTGTACCTGTTGTTACATGCCCTTTCACATAGTCTTTCTCCTATCTATGCAACATCTGCAATATTCAGAAATATTGCAGTATCTTAAGTTACTTTCCTGAACTATTTAAATAACCACTGCTATTTCTACAATCCAGGACATCTTGCCAGAGCTGTCTGAATCCTCAAGATGATCTCCATGGGACATGGGCAAGTTTTCAGATTAACAAAAAAAAAAAAAAAAAAAATTAAGAAAAATCACACATAGGACAGCTGCATCTCCAAGCAACTCTCTTTGCTCAGCAAGGAAGAGAAGCCAGTGAGGAGACAACACACCCTGACTTGTGCCATCCCCCTGCAGGGAAGGGACCTTCTGCAGAGGAATGGAGCAGGTCACCAGGGTCAGCAGCACCGCCACGGATAAACCTGACAAAGTCCACCTGCCACAGCACCAAGCAATAAGCTAACAAAAATTAGATCAGATAGCAGACCTCCAAGTGTTTATAGCCCATGACTCAACTTTCCCTCCTGTACAGTGACCTTTACAGAGGACAGGAAAAGGAGGCGAGCATGCTTATATGTTAAATTCATACAATCCATTATCCAAAAGAGTAACTGATATTGGAGGCTCTAAATCTACTTAAGAAGCAGAACAGCAGTGGCCTATGATATTCCCCAGAAGCCCAGAACAGAGGAAATTTGATTGTTTTTGTGCTCCTGGTATCTTGTGAAGCATGTGCAATTTTCCTCAAAAAATAACAACAAAGTCATAAGGTAGAAGACACAGAAGGAGTGCGATCATCAGCACAAAGAGGATATTTTAAGACCTGTTTTAATGCTCAAGTTCAGTTTTGCAGAGACAGAATACAGCTGACATTTGCTTGGATAAGACATCACAGCTAGAGGAACCATACAGAACTGTAACCCAAAATACCCAGCATTGCCCCAAAAATAGTGTCCAAATACTGTTCACTTCCTCTATCACATGTTAGAATACTCTGACAACAAAACCAGAGCAGTGTAAGGCAAAAGTGAAATTGCCTGGAAAGCCTGAAGGGCACACTGAACAGACCCTTTTTTCCACTTAGGAAATTCACAGTAGAATATCACTAATGGTAAAACTTGAGGTCCAGAAGATAAAGTTTGGCAAAGTGACCCTTTATGCATTTCAAATCAAAAACCAGTTGGGTCATATGCATGCTGAGATAGCCTTGGGCATATGACAAACTAGCTTAAAAAAAAAAGTTTGTGAGCAAGCACTCAAGACAGCTGTGTTCAAGGGCTATATCCAAGAGACATGATCAAACTTGCATGCCTGATATTGTACTCTAAAGACGAGCCAGAGTTCAGTAAGCAGTAAATGTGATTCTGCACAACCTTGTTATCTTTTCATCTCAACAGTTAAACCTGTGTGAGGGAGTGCAAAGAGGTTACAAAATACTATCAGCACAGTTTATTAAATGGTCCTTTTGCATTTATTTTGCAGCAGGATAAAATTTAAGGTAGCAGAGACTTAAAACACCAGTAAGTTGAAGGAGCAAGACTGATTCTCGAAAAATCCTTTGGCCCTCCAGAGGCACGAGGAAATTTTTCTTCAAGAAATTTTGCACTGTTATGTGGCCACTGTTTATCAGATTGGAGCAGGTTTGGTTTTAGTATGTTAGCTAAGCAAAAGTGAATGGCAAAGGTGAATAAATTCTTCCCTTATTTCGATAAATAGGACCCAAAGTAACAGATTAAGGGGATTTTTCTGCTAGTTCTGCCTTTCCACCCCATAGCAATACACTTCTAGAGATCCATTCTTCTGGAAGTTCCAGGATTTTAACATATGTTCTTGGAATTCAGGTGAAATTTTGGACTTGCAGAACTCAACAGCACCATTCCTGATTTCAAAACTGAGGGATTTCACACTTATCTGTTGTGTTCCACCTCCCCAACTCCCCAGTCCTTTTGGACCATTATATTCTGGTTTTGAACTTGAGCTTCTTATCCTCTTCACATCTCACCCAAAGAGATTTTGCTGTTCATCTTCTGAAAGCACCTTTAGATCCCTTCAATTTATGGTTGCTATTAAAAATTCAAGAAAGGACAATAGCTTGGTTTACCTTCACACTTAGGAGGCAGAGAATAGAACCTGAAACCTTAAACTCTTACAGAAATGGGAGGACAAGGGTGCTCTTGAGTTATAGGGTATCTCCACAATCTAGAAACAGTTAAATAAGACCATGCATTGAATTAATGAGCATTTGAAGGATATCCTCATTGCTGCATAATTACTTTAGCACATAAAATTCAAGTAACCAGAAGAAAGTTAGCTACCTCAGCAGCAAGGAGTCCACATCCTACTCTTGTCAGATGAGAGAAATTACAAAACCAAGTACTCTGCAAAATAAGATAAACACAACCAACAGTCCTTGTTGCCCAAAAAGTTCCAGAGATCTGTGCAGAAAGTTGTGTCCACATTTCACGTATCTTTGTCCTTCTGCACCAAACCCAGTCCAGTACAGGACTGGCAGAACACCCTTGCTTGGATCCCCCACCCCAGCAGGGATGTCTCGTTCTCCATCTGGGAGCTGCATTCCCAAAAGAACACCATGAGACGAAAAAGGTGTGGGAAAAAGTTTCTTGGGGGTCTTTTTGTTCTGTTTAATATGACACTTGTCATGTACTCATCTCTTTGCCAACTACAAAAACTCCTGAGTGGAGGGAAAAAAAAAAAAAAAACCACCCACTCAGGCAAGCAATTTTTTCCATAAACGATAAGCAAAACAACTATAGTCAAACAAAGTTGAAGGCCACTGACAAGAAAATAGAGGCCTAGGCCCAGTTCTTTGTATTGCCTGAGAAATGAAGGCAGAAACCAGTATCTTGATGTTCTTCCCTGCTGTTTCACGCTGCTTTTTCACTGTGTTTCAGCAGCAGTGGGAATAAAGACAAAAGAAGCACCAAAGAACAAAGCATGAATCTCATTCTGGCAAAAACAGGGAGGGGAACAAAAGACAGGGTGGAAAGGATGGACTACTTATAGCAATTATTGTCAAACATTTTTGCACTTCCTTCCTTAATGTAGCTCCTTTTGTACACAAAGGCCTCCAAATAGTTCTGAGAGGTTCCCTTTGTAAAATGAGGAGAAAGGAAAACTGTAATAAGACTATGCAATGAAGATAAATTTTCCCAATAATGCAAGCTACAGGAAACACATGGAGGTCAAATAAAACTATTATTTGCCTTTTCAAACACTATTTTCTTCAGCTGCTAAATAAAAACATTATGAAGCCATTTTACACAGTAAAATGTAACCTTCTATTAACCTTCCATATTAAGTAAACAAACCTTTCTAGCCAATAAGCATCATTGTGAACTCTCTGAGATGATAAGCAATACCTTAATTACATTCATTTACATGACTTTGAAATTGTTCCAGACCAAAGTCAACAACTACAAGGTCAAAGAGTATGGAAAGCTAAAATAAGGAGAAATCCATAGTCGGCCAGTTCACAAGGATGGTGCAGCATCCTTTCTAACCCAGTTTGCAAAGGGTCAGGGATACCAACCAAGTACTCGCTTTTCATCAATTACATGAAAAAAGCAAATCCTCTAACACACCAAAGACCAAGTCCATCCTTTATTTTTTTTGAAGACTATTCAAAGTTGAAAGCAGCAGACACTTCAGAATTGTTTCTAATGCCTAATGGCCAATCAAGCTGTATGAATACCTCATGCAAATATTTTATAATATTCTAAATGAAAGCCACAACACGAAAGATGCTTTTAAAAAATATATCCCTACCACTGACAACTAGCAAACATTTGGTATAGTGCCTCCATACTTGGGAATGCCAAACTGACGAGTTCACAACCTTTAGAATGATACATGAAAATCTTCATTATTTCATCTGTACTACACTTAGAGCAGGAAATGCTGATGATGCTCAAACAGCAATTAGAAAAAAATTTTAACAACAACTCTTGCAAGGAACTTTATAAAGTATGTTCTGCCCTGAAACAGCAGGAAAGTAGAAACAGAGCCCATCCATCCCCAAGATATTAGATAATGGCTCAGGTATGATCAATAGCAATCAAATTAGCCAAAACAGAGCACACATGCACGCCGCACTAATGGATCATTTCAGGATTACATTTTGTGTACTATAACCATGAAATTATTACAAATATACATATACAAAAATCTAAAGTACAGCTTTCGGATTTAGGCAGTCCCATATCAATACACTGCAGCTGACAACATTTTCTTAGTATTAAATTAGATAAATCTCCCTGCACCTTACTTTACTAGCCAAGCACTTCTTGTACAACTCTCAAGCCAACAACCTTCTGCAATTTAAGTATGATTTAGTGCAAGAGAAGCAATGAGTATTATAAAATTTATGCTTGTTCACCTTCTCTCCCCACAGAGAAGGGCAAGACGTTTTTTCATGTAAATATGTATTAGATCCAAATCATTTAAATAGATATTATTCCATAGAGAACATGATGCTGCATATGCCCATTTCAGCTCCATGTTACTAAATAAACTGCAAGATAATGATGTTGCCTTGCTCATCCTAAAGGACACTGAAAATATTTCTAGGCATTTCAAACAGAAGTAAAAGGAAGAGACTTTCACAAGAAAAAAGAAAAACTAAGGTGGCTCTTACAAAGCTTCCTAAAGTGAAGACAAGTTCCTGGCAAATTAGGAAATCTCTTTAGGAACAGGTCACAGCTGCCACAGAAAAAGTATAGCCTAGGTACATGGAATCTCTGTAGTATGAATAACAAATCATTGCTATCATCCACTTTCATTTTCTTTTAAATGGAGAAGGGAAAGATAATCACATTTGCAAGGAGAAAACCAAGAAACTTTGGACAGGTGACTAATTCTAAAAGTTAATGTAGAAATGCTAAATGCAAGGTGCCAAATGCTAATTTGTCTCTAATACATCTCAGTTATATTTAGCTACAAGTGTCACTGCTTGAATGGAAAAGAGACAGAATAGGGAAAACTTAAACAGTGTCTTAAAAATGAGAGCTTTAAGTATCATTTTCAGATGAATGTATATATCTCCCTGATTTTCACAAAAGGCACTGAAAGTTAATCAGCATGTTAGTCAAAATGTATTTTAAGTTAACAATTTATTTCTAAATCATGAACATATTTAAAGTGAGGAAGACTGTCATTTGACTTGAAGCTATCACATACCATTTGGGCCACAGTCAGCTACCTTACAATACAGTCTGACCTCTACTTGATTTTAAAATAGGATAATCACCTTCAACTGTGTATGAACCTCGAACATTATCAAAAACAGTTTTATTGCATCAACGATTTATTAATAGTCTTATATTAATAGTAATGTAACTTTGACTTTACAAAGTCATAAAGATGATGAGAAACACAGTCAAGACTTATTGTGCTACCTATTTTATTTTAGGCTTCTAAGGCAACCTCATGACACAATCAGAAAAACTATCCTGAAAGTAAGGGCTACAAAGGAAAAACAACAGAATACGCATCTATCGTCCCAGTTCAACAGCAGAGCAGGAAGGATACAGACAGCATAATGAGTTCAGACAAATGCTGAAACCTTTCAAGTACCAAAATTGTCCTGTAGCCAACTGTGCTTGGAACTGCAGAACTGCTCGTGCTGAGACAGGTAACCTCTGGACAAGCACACGAGCAGTGACTGCAGCAAGGAAGAGGCGTGAGCCTTACGTGGGAACGCGCTAAGCCAGATTTCCCCTTCCAAGCAAAACACTGCAAAACGCCCAAAGCCTACAGGCTCGCATTCAAAACCCGAGGAAGGAGGAAATGTTCCTCCCGGAGTGTTTCTGGTTCCAAGCGCTCCCCGTGGCAGCCCTGCCGCGCTGCGCGGTCACTTTTAGAGCTGGTGGCCCCGTTGCACCACAGTTTAAACAGAGAACAGCTAAGAAAGTACAATATTCTATAACTGGCATTTACAGCATCGGCCTTGGACTCCTAATCTTTACCAGACGGGCACACAAATCAATCTATCAGCTCATAAAGGTATGCTTTTTAACCTCTAAAACAGATGGGACTGGCCAGAAACGTCTGGCATGTCAAACTGCTAATCACGGCTGCCCTTTGCACAAAATAACCCACTTAAGTTGAGGCATGGTTGCACTGTAACAGACATTAGTCTGTGGGAAACCCATTTAACTGTCACATACTCCCGCCACTCTTGCTCTCCCTTAATTAAGCCTAATGCCTTATGCTTTGACCTTTTGTTCTAGCCTATTAACCCTATCTAGTACAAGTTCAAATATGTTAAACTTAAAAGTTTGCTGTAAAATATTAAATGCCAAGCTACAGAAAGAGTGGGGGATGCTTCTCTACCCTGCAAGTTACCAAACCCTTTTCCAAATTTCGAAGCACTGTGTTAGTCCCCAAAGACAAAATATGTCCAAACACTAAGTAGTTTCACAATAAAAAAAGTGGAGTTTCTTCCACTGGCATAGCCTACTTTTTCCTCTTCAGAGGAGAGAGGGGGGGTGAGGAAAAAAAAGAATTGGAACTTCTGTTTGCAACTTCATATCCTCAGGCTTTTGGTTTTTTATCCAACAAGAAAAGCACATGCTATCAGCCAAGATCATACTGCACTCATTTGCTGTTCTCTAAAACCCATCATTAAAAATAAGACATAATTGGTTTACAGTGACCAATTTCTCCTCAATTAAAGGCTGCCTCTGCCAACCCTCCTCACACTGAGTCACCATCTTGTTCTTTTGACAAGATAGTTACTATTAGTCTGTAATTCTCATCTGCATCTCCAGGTGAGTTGCAACCTTTGAAGTTTCTGAGACTTGCATAGACTTAAACAAGGACGTAATTTATACATTCTAGCTACACACTTTTCCTTTTATGCAAGCTCAACTAAGGCATGGCTGCCTTCTGCTCCACTGTCCCTTAATTCATTAAGGTTACATATCATCAACAAGACCAGCAGCTATGTTTCTAAAGCAGTGCACTTTTGGAGAACATCTACCCTAAGGGTCCAGAACTCTGACTTAAATAAGAACTCTAATTCCAGTGACAATAACAAACCTCTGATCAAGACACTACTGCACTCCACAATAAAGCTATTTATGTATGCAATGCAAGCTTGGTATACCAACAGAGGTATTCCACAATTAGTGCCCATAACTAGTAAACAAACCTATTCCCCACTCCACAAAAACAACCATGATAAAGCCCATAACTGCTTTACAACATTGGTTAGAAACAGAAAACAGAATGCAAACTGTGTGGGGACTGCCAGGAATGTATACACTGACAAAACAAAATCAAATCTTTAGCTTAACCACCTTACTGACAAGTTGAATGTTTGGTGCAACATTCTTGTTTACAGCTTACGCTTCTGCAACCCTGACTAAATAGAACTCCTTTTAAAAGGAGGCAACAATCTTGAACCAAAGCTTTGAATTACTTTAACTGTTTTTGAAGATGTGAAAGATTTCAAAAAGCTTCTTGCCACAAAAGATACTGTCTACTAAGTTCTATTAAAGCTGTATAAGAGACCATCTGCTGCCGATCACAACAATTCTCCAGTTTTAAATTGCTAATTAATTAATTATGTTTTAATTCCAAAGTGCCTGTCTTACTGATTCTGAGACCAGCAAGTAATGCCATTAACTTTTCTGTAAATACAATTGCTCAGACAACTAAGATGCACTACAGCAACACTCAGCTTCTTTTTTTGAAAAGTCAAATAGAAAACATTGGGGGGAAAAAATGGATCTCTCATCTCAATTTCCAGTTATATCCAAAGCACTGATTCTGGTTAAATCCAAATCCTTACAATTTAAAAAGTGAGTACATTTTCTGATTATTTCACTTGGCTATATTCTTTTGGGTTGGAGATGCTCAAACTGCACTACACAGACTGATGCTGTATTCGAGCAAAGTCAAGCAAAAAATGGATTTATTAAAAAAAAAAAAAAAAGAGAAAAATACATCCTTGCATCTGCAATCTGTGTCATTACAATGGATATGAGAAGTTCTGCAGGCTGGGATTTGGTACAACTGCCTCCAGCTTCTAGACCTTCCCTACTAATGCTCACAAAAGTTGCCACTGGAGGCATGCAAATGAGTCCTAAGAGAGACCAGAAACAAAACAACAACTGCTTGTCAACCATTACATGCCCAAATTGTATTCTTTATGCTCATCAGCATTCTCAAGTTCTTAGGCACGCATGTAGGCCCACCGAGGACAGTGGGGCTACTCAAGTGAATAAAATGACTCACAAACCAAAGTGCATGTACATAAGCAATCACTGGACAACACTCGGGGAATTATGCCCTGGTATCAAAGAAAAATAGGATTTAGGAAATGGGAACCAAGGGAGCAGATCCGAACAAAATGACAGTGATGCTAAATGTCTACAAGCCATTGTAACGTAATATCTAATCATGATTTTACTGTGACGGTCCCTTGCCACACAAGCTCAATTTGGATCTGTTTTATTTAAAAAATAAGAGAGACGGTAACACAGCAAGTGTTATTTAATCTTCTCTTTCACTCTGAAATCACATGTAAATCAAATTCTTCACTATTTAGCTACCTCCCAAACAAGTGGGTTAATCTTCAGAACTTAACACCAAATAACACACAAAAAGTTCAGATGTTACAAAAATACTTATTTCTCTTTAATCAGCACACATATTCAAAAAAACCCCAACTCTTACAGTAAAAGAGACGGATTAACTTGAACATTTATCACTTCAAAACATATTATAATCCTAAAAGGTTTATACATGGCACACAATCGTCTGACAGCTTTGGCAAGACAAAGAACAAACCCTAAACCAAAGAGACAAGGTAAACAACTCAAACAAATTATTTACCTTGAACGTGGTTCCATTAGGAAAGCTCTTCCTTCAGGAGTCCAAGGATGCATTAATTTTGTTCCTCAAAAATTTCATGCCTGATCTGAAAAAAACAGCAGAAATCACCCTATGAAAGTCTGCAAACCATTTTTTCCTACCTAATATGCCACTATCTACTTTCTTACAGTTGGTGTAACAGAAAGTAATGCTTTATTTTGGCTAGTAAGAACTGCAAACAACGTTTTTATTTCAGAAGAAAAATGTAATTCCAAACTTCAGAAATCAAAATCTTCCAGACAGAACCACGAGTAAAACCAGTAGAAACAACTCATGTTGTCTAGACTTGTACTGACTAAGGGGACATTATTTCTGCAAGAACAAAATCCACATTCAACTCAAAGCCAGAGTCCCCTTTTCCTTCCTTTCGTTCAAAAAGCAGCTGTGACATGAAAGCCCTCCTTCCTATGTAGTGGTTACTTAATTCTTCAAACCTGCACCCATGAACATCAAAATCAGTTTTTTAAAGAGGCTCTATTAATTAACATATACATAAGGAAAAGACAAGAGTATAGTATAACAGGTGAGAGTAATGCTAAATGCTACAAAATTAGTTTAAAAAAATAAACCAGTAGAAATTGTAATATTTGTTTTTGAGAGATTTAAGAATAGTACGTAACACTATTTTATTTTAGTTACACAATGTTATCCATTACAATCACAACCTTAAAAGTTCTTCTTAGCACTTGTCTATTATTCTTAAGTGAAGTTTTGCTAAAGGTTGCAAACTTACAGCTAGCCCAGATCGTTCTTATTTCTAATATTTCAGCCTCCTTGTTGTGACAAGCCTCACTATTAAAGGCCATCAAGTCACCACCCAAGAAGCAAGCTTATTATGCTTAGAGTCAAATTTAAATAACATAAAATACATTTTAAAAAATGAAATAAAATAGACTTTCTCCACCTCTTAGCTGAACTTTCCCCTCCCTCCTCCTGCCTGGCAATGGGAGAGTTCCTCTCCTGATTTCAACACCTTTAGCTTCTGTTCCCACAAAAAATGCATACGAAAGCTTGTTAAACACCGAACTCCTCCAGCACTGAGGACCCCATAGGTGGGTAGGATAGAGGGGGAAGAGTGGGAAGTGTGTGTTGGGGGCACATCTGAGCATTTCTTCCTCCACAAAACCACTTGGGTTCAAGCCAGATTAGAGAAAACATCTTAACTCTGACCACTGCAACGTGCTTGCTAACTGAGAAAAAATATACAGGTGTTGATCAATGGGTCATCATCCAAAGAAACACCTATTCAAAGCTTTCAGGTACATGAAATAACAGCAGCAGGCTGGACTACTGCCAGCACCAAAACCCAACAAAAGATGTCCAACAACAGAGCCAATTAAGCTGAAAAATAAGTAAATACCCTGGAATACTACATGCAGACACTATTCTAAATCCTTCTTCCATATACATCACAAAATTAAAAGGTAAGTTGCACCACAGAAGGGGCACAATCCTCAACGTTTGTATTCAACTAGGGGGGAAAAAAAAAATCTACCATCACAGTAAAAATAAACAGAGAAATGACAGGTACAGTGACAAAGGTGCTAATAAACATAGATCAAAGCCTTTTCAACTCCATTTTACTGACAGGGTACCTAAGCTGGATGTGGAATGTTTTGTGGCCAATGAAAAACAGGACAGGAGGTCCCACAGAGGAGAAGAAAGCAGCACTACTAAAAAACCATACTCATCTTTTCAAACCACCTGAATTTGAGAAAAATAGTTAAATGCAGTACTACTGTTCTATACTACAGATGTAGACAAACGTTTTTCATCACTGACAAGTGGGTGAATTTAATCATTCCTACTTCCAAGAGAAGACAAACTGCTATCTAATAGGGAAAAACACAAAACAAGGCACAAAAACCCACTCCATACAGTATTGCCATCAAGGTTCCATGCACAGATGGGATTTCCATTAGGTCAGCATTAAAGAGTCTTTTTTGTATTGTTCCAAGTGACTCCAAAAGGTTCATGAGAATTCAGTGAAAAGATATAATTTGTTATTTCTGGAAAAAATTCCATACTCCTTCAATATGTTTTAAAAATTGAGGAGGGGGAAAAAAACCCCAGCTTTTCTAGAACAGAATTTTATTCTCAAACACTTCACATCTGGACCACTTGCTTTACACACCTTATAGTTTTTGGAAGGTTGATTTTTTTTGTATTACAGACTACCAAATGCAGGATAGGTGATGACACGAACACCACCAACACGACCATCTCCTGGGGCAAGAAGCATCATTCCTTTCTACATCTGAGGCAAGCCCTGCTTTCGCCATCACTGAGAAGGCCTTCTCAGTTCACTTTCCCTCTCTCTTTTCACAGTGGGATGGGGCACAGAGAAGCAGCAGAAGGCAGGTAGCTATGAGTCTTAAAGTTTGCTACGGAAAAAAAATTAAATAACAATACCAACTCTAGGACCAATGAGAAGAAAAATACTGTTCGTCTGTGAGCAAGACTTACTGCTTGGGCACATTTCAACATGGAACTTCACTGACTACTTTTTGGGGCAAATTAAATACTCCCTTATTTGTTTTCAAAAAATAGCTACATCCAAGACTGGAACACGTTTCACATCTAGCGCCTGATCTCTTCACGAGGACTCCCTCAACTTCCTTTCGTGAGAGGAGGAAGATCATCCCCTCAGAAGTCTTGCCCAACACTGAGTTTCCTTCCTACATTAAACTCAGCCTCTTAGAAGTCAGTGACTAAAACAGAAGATCTGTAGTTTCTGCTTTTAATCTGATTTTGTCTATAAGCAAAATTGGTTCTCCTCTGCTGAAGGCAATGGTATTTAGAAATAAGTGGCATGAAAACAAAATTTCACTCAAGACAGGCAATTAAACAAGAGCAATGAGCTCCAATAACAATTTAAGTATGAGAAGACTATGCCAGGAGGGGTTTGACCCAAGCTAAGATGTCTAGCAACTGCTTCTTCCCCTTTCTACACATGAATATTTATTTACATGAGTTTTAGTTCCTATTCTCCTTCTTCAACCATCAAGCCAAGTGACCTGCAATAGACAGCCAAATAAATTACCAAATTAATTCTTTCAAGTGCTAAATAGGTCCGCTAGCATTTCCAAGTATTTGAAATAAATAATCCAGAAACCCTAAAGAGCAGGCATTCATCTTTACCAAAAGAATCCCTCTGCCCACTTTTCCCAAGGAACACTTCCCACTGGGAAACACGGGGAAGTTTTCACATGATCCCAGATGTTCACCCGAAAGTACTGCCTGCCAACCTTTGTATGCTGTTTTCTAATTCAGTGTTTTCCAATGCAACTAGCGAAACTCTAACACCAAAACGTCCCACAAACAATGCCACAACCCTGTTAAATACTTTCCCCCTAGCTCTCCCCCTCCTTGCTGCAGGCAGCCCAGCACAGCTCAGTTACTGTTCTTATCGTTTTGGCCTGTTGGCAGGAAGAAAGAGCAAACCACAAATGCTGTTACCATTAACCTTTTTGTATTTGGTTCAAAAGTGTTTAGACAGACTGTCAAATTTATGCTTTTTATCTTTTTTGTACATTTATGCATATTCTTCCATACCTTCTCCTCCTATTCAGGCTTCAGTCCCTTCCTACATATCTTTCTGCTTGCCTGTCATTGCCCGCCCTCCTGAGCAGCAATGATTTATACTTCAAAGTTTGCACTTCTTGTCCCAAAAGGGTATTTATCCTTTTAAATCCATAGGATGGCTATCCTATTAACCCTGCCTCCTGCTCATCAGCCAACCCATTGCTCAGCACATGGGAGATAAGCCCTGCCCTGCCTGCAGGCCCCACACATGGGAGGGCAGCCACCAAAGCCCCTCCCCAAAAAGGAGCTTGTGTCCCCAAACCAGGCAACCAGCTGGGAACTCCCCGCTCTCCCCAGGCTCTCCTCTGGATCCCCTCCACTCCCTGAACATTCACATACAGGAAAAAGAAACACAACCACAAGACTTTCGGTGTTTGAGGTACAGGCAAGCTCTTGAAGAGCTATTCTAAAATGATAATTCATAAAAATGTTATGGTCTTCAACACTTCTCTGATAGCCCTGCAAGGAGGTGTCAAGCACAGCCCTGGAGCAGGACAGCTGACTGGGGGAAATGCAACTCCCTGGCTTCGCCTTGGGCAAGTTTATACATGTGCTTTGCACAATGCAAAACAGAGTTTATCTTTTACACTTATAGTCATGTCCCGCACTGTCACTGGTAAAATTAACAGTGCTCTCACTGCTAATGATAATAAAGCTGGCATTACATAAACTTTTTGCCAATGTTCAAAGGCTGAAAAATAAAGTTAGCTCTGAAGAGAAAAAATAAGCTTTAAGCAAGCAAGACTTTGTCAACTCTTTTAAGCAAAATTACAGGCATATACAATCACCATAAAGTTAATTCATGTTTAAGTTCTATAACCTTTACTGAATCCCTTGAAAAAAATTTCCTTGATGCCTTTTACAGGACAAATTTACCCCAAACACAACTATCAAACACTGCAGGTGATACAGCCACTGATTAGATCACCCTTTTAAGTTTACAATATAAAAACATTATTTACTTTTACTACTTTATCAACATAGTTTTTATGACTATAATAAATTTTGGTTAGCACATCTTTCACTTTAGAAAAAGAAATAAGGAAGGGGAGCAGAGAAGAAGAGCATGTTTTCATCTGCAATTTCCTACCCCAAGACTAACGGGGGAAAAAAAAAAAAACCAAAACCTCAATCCAGCACAGTTTGGCATTTGACTGCACCTTGTATTCTGTGCATGCATGGCCTACAAAAATCTGAAAGCCATTGATAGCTCTTGCTCATTAGATAACCCAGAAGCATAGGCCAGTCTAGCAGCAGGTCAGATTTCACGCCTGCCCAAAACATGCAGTCACTACTCCTTACCTCTTCCATCCCACTCACGGAACACAAACACCCTTACACATGCACTTCACTCATGACTAACTTGCTGTCTCGCTTTGGAGTCCATGTCAACTCTATCTCAGGAGACCACCAACAGAACAACAAGTCAAACTTCTCGACCACAAGTTTGGGAAGACAGCTGCCTCAGACAGCAAAAACCCCAAACCTGCCTGAACACCGTTCTCGATGAGAATTTTTGCCTTCCAAGATGTTAGCTACTGATGCCCATATAGCAAGAATTACTCAGATGCCATTTAATCTGATCCCAACCACAAGATATCCTCAGCTCAGAGAGCTTTTGTCATCTGGCATCTTAATGTATCACTCTCTCATATGTTCAGTCAGCCCTAGAAACAGTAAATCGCATTTGAGCATTAAAGAAAATGTTTCCTACTCTCTTAGGAATACACCACCCCCTTTCCACAAGTGACTGCTTCCTCCCCATAAGTCTTCGCAGATTGGATTCACACTCTTTGTTAAATAAAGCTTTACGGTATCTCTGAACATTTATAGTGCCATGACTCAGTTAAATTCTAATCAGCCTGTGAGCTGTCTGACACTGCAGCAGGTCCCCTCAAAATAAAACACAGAATAATATAGTCTCCAGATTCCAGAGAGATGAGGCAAAAGAGGACAACTTCTTAACAACAACATAATCCCAAAGCCAGAAATCCCACTGGTTTTTTCCAACACCTTCAACACATGTCAAACATTTTAGCTGAATCCTGCGTTAGACTAAAAGCCCAGTAAATCACCAGGATACACACGACAGAAGAAGAAAGGTGCAGCACAGACACAAGGCTGTCTGCTCGCTACAGCGCTGCCCCTCGGTTTGCCCGGACTACGTTTCCTTAGGTTTCACTACCTTCCAACTTAATCACCCACTCGGGAAGAAGAGCCTCAAACAACGTATTCCGTAGGGAGAAACGGACGGTGGAAACGGGGAGAGGAGAAGAAATTTTAAAATTCACCTTTAGAGGGCTTCGGG
>VZTJ01002567.1:1164261-1281521 GCA_013397795.1 Orthonyx spaldingii | reverse complement strand
CGCATCCCCGCGCACATACGGGGCGAGCCGAGCTCCGCTGCGCTGCTCTCCGCGGCTCGGGGCTCTGCTGCAATGCCTGCGAGGCTGACTTTCAAAGCCTAACCCGCAGCCGCGATCCTCCCTCTCCGCCTTCCACCTCGCCCGCCGCGGCGCAGCCCGGCCCCTCCCCGCGCCGCGCCATTCATCTCTCCAGCCAAGTTTCTTAACCCTTTTGTAACCCCCGATGAGAGGAAGGGAAGGCAGGGAGGGATGCGGGCGTTCCGGGATGCGCCCCCCGCCCCGCCCGGCGCGGCCGGGGCAGGGCGGCCGCACGTAGGCGAATCGCATCCCCTCCTGCCCTCTCCAATTAATCTGACTGAAGGCGCAGAGCCCCCGGGAAACAAACTTACGAGCGACAGCACCGGAGGACCCGTATCTAATGATAAACAGCGGTGGCTTAAAAATAACACTTTTGTTTGTTTCTTTTTCCTTTCCCCCTTCGGCTGCCTTGGAGTAATAGGGGGGGAGGGCGCTTCCAGTGTTACCAGGACTTATCGGTTTAGAGCTTACGTTTTCAGCCTTTCCTCCGAAAAACACCCGATAGAAACTTAAATATTATTATTATTATTATTATAAATATTATTATTATTATTATTATTATTATTATTATTATTATTATTATTGCTATTTTTAAGGAAAAGCCGGGATGCTAGCGGTCGGCGGCACGGGGAGGGTGGGCAGCGGCCCCGACACCTGCGGCTGCTCCCGGGCTAGCTCTGCCCCCGCCTGGCCCCGGCCCCGGCCCTGCCGGCTCCCGGCACGGCTCCTCATCCTCGGCCGCAGCTTCCCAGGCTACCGGGAGCGGGGAGCATCCTTGACGGCTCTGCCGGGGCGCCCGGCGGTCCCTGTGCCGCGGGGAAGGACGGCGGGCGGGGGGAAGCGCTTCCCGGATCGGGGGCTCATCAAAGCCGTGCTGTCTGCCCACGTGGCAAATAAATACACTTTGGGAGCGGAAAAAAAAACCAAAACAACAAAAACAGCGTTGGGCAGTGCTTCCCATGAAGAGCCAGCCCTCCATTTTGGTAGGCGACATCCCCCAAACCTCTGCTGTCAGAAATTGCACTAAATGTCAAGTTGTTCTTTAGACTTTGCTGCCCCCAAAGAAGAGAGTGCGCAGAGATACAGGCTGAACTTGGCTGCATAAAACGAAGCTACAAAGTGCATGCGACCTTCATCACACCTCCTGTGTGCCCGTGTTTAACAAACGTCTCGACATGTCGCACGCTGTCTGCCAAGCGCTTTCCAGAATACTTCATGATACTTTGCTTCTACAAGTCAAAGACTGAGGAAAGAGGAACAAATTTGTTTGCAAGTCACATATAAACTGCATGGTAATTACTGCATTAACACATGCCAACGTTTTAGTTTTAAAACTCAGGTGAAATAAATGATCTATCTAAGCGTCTTTTTAGTAAGAGACTAATATGGGTAAAGAGCACGGGAATTTCCACTATAAAGAAAGCAAAAGGGACTCACATTTATGAAAAGCTAAATATTTTAACTGAGAGATACCATGAATGAAAGTAGGTGTAGGAATGTTAAGCAAAACCTCTTTCACTTTGGAATGTACGGATTGTGTACAGGCTTAGAGTGGAGCTAGTAATGTATTACTTGACCTATTTTTTTAAGCCAATGAAAGATTTAGGTTAACTTCATCATGTGTTTTTAACCACTTTCTTCCAGACATGCAGCAGCATTTTCTAAAGCCATTGCATGTCACAGTGTTTATACAAGTCTCTTTTTTTGAGAGTATGTCTCATAACACAGCCTGATCGTACTTCCATTAAAACAATGAGGTTGCTCTTCATTTCCATAATAGGCTCATTAACACATTCTGATTGTAAAAAATTATCCTTAATTTTTTTATTTCACAAAGAATCTTCATCTCAAATTTTTTTCAATGCTAAGCAGCTGAGTTATCTAGGGAAAAGGAAATTTTCTCATTACTGCAGCAATTTATCTGCTATTTCAATCAGGAGTGTCTGTAGTAGAGACCTCTTTCATTCTTAACCTTAGGGAACGTATTGCGTAGATGAGAGACCTACAAAATGAGGAATCTTGGACAAGCAACAGAAAAAACGTGCATGTGGAGTATTTGTTAAAATGATTGTTGTCAGGTTGTTACCTGACATACATATAGTTGCTTGAGGATACAAGTTTCAGTAAGATACAATCAACAGAGACTGTATTAAATAATACAACATATAGATTTAGTAGGTTATTTCCACCACTTAATAGTTGTATCACAATGAGTTGTGCCACTAAGTCCATGTTTACTTAACTATGAGAATTCAAACAATATACTAAATAAATACCCTGTGCAAGTAAAGGAAAAATTCCATCACACAGCAAAATCCGTCTCTCAAGAAGTATGAAAGTACTGACGTGCATTTGTTGGTCCTTCCTGAGTATTCTTCAACCAAACCTAAACACACACTCAGTCCCCAAGCATAAAAGATGAGCATCCATGGCTGTACCTATCTACCCTCTGTGGGTGGTGTCTATACCTTCACTTTCTTATAGACATCACAAAACAGGACACTTGTTCAATTTCTTTTTCAAAGGGAATCCATCACTATAAGATGCTGTTAAATGGAAGGCCAGTTGTGACAGGAAAGCGTAAACTACCTTTGTATCAGTCTTGGAAGGGAAAAATGTATTTATAGAGCTTACCCTAGAACTTACTCCCAGAATTGCAAGCACTTAGTGGAGAGCTATTGGTGCCATACTTTGGTAATATCAGCGAACCACTTCATTTTATATCTACAAAAATATGTAATAATGCACCCCCTCCTTTACAAGACTGAAAGGTATATTTTTGACCTAGGAAGACTTTTATCAAAACCAAAATATAACTGTGATTCTGACATTCTTGAAGAACAAAATTAATCTGTGTGACCATTTAAAATGCGGTTAAATAAATAGTTGATGTACCTGAAAACTTTTCTTTGATCATTTTGATGATAACAATAATGCATTTAAAAATTACAAGCAAAGCTGTATCTTCAGTAACAAACTTTGTCTTTAACTTGCTGAAGCAGAACACAGGTCTGTGCCATATTGTAAAAAGACATATTATTATCAAAAAGAAAATGCAAATGCTATTTTATTATTCCCAAACATTTTTAAGCTAATGCTAGCTTATTTTTAAATCGCATAAGGTGCTTTGAGGAGCTTGGGAGAACTACAGTTGCTTTTATTTTGATTTTCCTTTAAGGTTAGCTCAGCCTCTCAAAATGCTAACCACTCTGAAACTACCTTTTTCAATCACAATAATTAAGGCCTTGCTTTATGGCATCCAGTCATGATATGAGAGGCTTAGGATGTGGTCGAGAAGCTAGCTAGCTTTACAGAAATGCATTTCCAGACTAAATCTTCCTTTAAAATAGTTTGTCAGCCTTACCTAGACAAATAATGAAATTCTGTCCTTGACTCAGTCTAGTTCAATTCAAGTAATATGTCAGATTACCCACTGTTTCAAAGGTGCCTTCACAGAGGATTAAATCACCTCGTTGTTCCAGAATTTAGGTAGACACACATGCACACGCACATACACGCACACAAAGAATCCCCAAGAAATAGACATTAAAAAGGAAAAAATGAATTATTATGAATCCTGTTTATTCAATAAAGGACTTCAAAGGAGGTTTGGCTAAATTAATGATCATCATGTAACAGTGCTCATCCATAAATCTGAAGCAGTAAGGTGCAAAAGTCTGCTGTTCTTCAGGAGTACTATCTGGGAGTAACTGAAATCAGTGGGAACTCTACAAGAGTTATCACAGGAAGAACTGGTCCAGGGAAGGGTTCCTGCAGGGGGTACCATAGGGCATCTCCTGTTTTCATCATGACAGCAGCCAGTCTGCAACTGTTGGTGGTGGAGTTGAATTACATGATAACATGTAAAGGGAAGAGTAACACACTCCATAGCTGAAAGTTATAAAAACTGCACACCAAGGCTTTTTCATCTACCTACATTTAAAATTATAAAGGTATTTATATGCACACATATGTCATTCCCTAGTGGAGCTGTTTTCCACTTCTTTTTTCTCTCTCTTTTTTTTTTTTAATTACAGCGTTTACTTCCATTTTTACAAGTTCTTCCAAGCAGGTCATCTGAGAGGAATGTACACTTAGCAGCTCAAATTAATTTTTTTTTCTGCATTATTTAAAAGTAGACTTCAGATTGTGACTATTTGTTCTAAGAGTAATAAGCAAAGGACCAGATGCTAGAATCTTTTCAATTACAGAAACATTTAAAGACAGCTGTACCATATAAACTCTTATGGAGGAATCATATGCTTGCAGCATCTGGTGAGTTTTGGCCATGCTTCCAGCATGCCATATCTGTTCTGAGGCACGAGCTAGGGTGAGGCTTTCTTTGCCATATGTGTTTTTGGCATAGGGGTGTGCATTTTTTTGACCCTGAACGAGGACTAACACATCAGGTCTTACATTTAGTGGCAGAAAATAAACATTACTTTCAGCCCCTGTAACACCTTTCATAGAAGAGTCAAAGGGACTAGTGCTAAGTTGATATGACCACGTTACATTAATTATTTTACCAGAATAAAATACGAGGGTTTTTATCCAGAAGAGAGCATCCTGTACTTGTGAATTTTCTGCAATTCCATCCCACTTGCACAAACATAAAGAATATATTTCTGAGAACATTGTTCTGATGAGTCACGTTCCTGGTAGTGTGAAAGCAGGTCCAGAAAATAACCATGCTGGAGTCACTACTCATAAACTGGCATGAGAAAGTACCAGTAGAGCAGGTATTACACTCCTACTTGTGGGTCGATGGCCATGCAAAGATAACGTTTGAGCAGGTTATGGGCATGTAGCTGAAACTGTTCACAACATTAATTTTCCTTTCAGAATTTGTATTTCCCTCTTTTCTCTGACAAAGGTGTTCCCCATGTCAGCAGTGACACATTGAAAGAGGACTGAAGAATCATGCCCTCTCTCACCCTCTGCTTTCAGAAGTTACTCCCAGGAACAATTTTGTTTCACAGCCCCATTTTCCTGGCTGGCTAACATGAGCTCTGGGTAACCCTTTGTCGTGGTTCTCATGATGACACAAGCCATGTTGTTGAAACAGTATGTTCTAAAATGAAATGAACAGTGCGTACAAATTATACACACGCGATCTGGCAGCCAGTACCACACTTCAAATGAATAAAGTTCTGGAAAGGACCATTAGGAAGCACCGAAAAAAGCAAAGCTTAAGTGTCCCGTGTTTGCCCTTCAAAATAACACAGGTGCTGGGCAAACGTTTTAAGATATATGAACACTTTAATTACATATTAAAATGGCAATAATATTCTTTAGTATAAATGATACTAAGTGCTCTGAGTCAAGTGCAGGAAACTGCTGTGTTAAGCTAAACTGTGCATCTCATGTATTTTTATTAAATCTATTTTCCTCCCCACATATTAGCTTGTGTACAACTAAGAAATTCTGAAGAAAATGTGGCTTCTTTGTCTAGGTACCTAAAAGGGAACTGTTTTGAAAACTTGGTTCCAGTTCTGAGGATGAAACAGTCTCAAAAAAATTGTTGCTTACCTACATAACATCACAAATTTAGTCACAAGTGATTAATTAGCGTTTCTATTTACATACAGATGCCTAGTGAGAAAATCCATTTAAATTGTGTATCAAAAAACTTAAGGAACTCAAATCACTGGGCCATGTAAGGTTAGCTAAGTTTCTGCTTGGTTGTATTTTACATAAAGAGTTTATCAGAATCATATTACTTGTGCTTTTATAACTGATCCAACTATATATCTTTGCATATTTTTATTAGCATACAAATATTTAGGTTTTATCAGGAGACATTAGCTCCGCTAAATGTGAGGGATATAACAAATCCAGCTTTGATGCTGTTGATCATCATACCAGTAGTTTACAT
Organism: Orthonyx spaldingii; assembly: GCA_013397795.1. Taxonomy (NCBI): domain Eukaryota; kingdom Metazoa; phylum Chordata; class Aves; order Passeriformes; family Orthonychidae; genus Orthonyx; species Orthonyx spaldingii. Next base: position 1,275,568 of record VZTJ01002567.1, on the reverse strand, counting down.
CTGACATAAAACTGTCAGAGGCATAGGAGTGACTCAAGTCGCAATAAACCATGAAGCCACAGCTCTGTTCACATAAGTTACATCCCCTCGTAGGGCTGGGAAATCTCCCTTTCCACTTTTTTCGTATACTTTACAGAACTGCCTAGCCAAGAGTGTCCTTGCTTTAAAAGGAGTGGGAACGTGAGGATACTGCCATATATAAACAGCAGATACTATGCCCTGTTTCTATATATGTAATTCTAATTTTCGAATAATTGCATCTCTCTTTTTTTTCTCATTTGATATATGATTAAAGAAAAAAGGCTGGAAGTATGTTCTGTGGAGAAGAAAATTCATTCTGGGTTTTGATGACTTAGCACGGAGAATATCTGGGTTACATCCTTAAATTGAACAACATCCTTTTTGCTGTATTACAGTGGCCAAAACCACTACTTTAAAATAAAAGCTTGAGTAGAGAAAATGATTGCATTTTGTTAATAATTTGAAAGTTTTTGTTTTATTTGGTTTGGGAACAACATTTTAAGTCTAACCTGCTGAATTTTGTCTAACCTGCTGTGCCTACTTTTTGCTTTGTTTTGTTATTTTATTTAAGCAGAATACTGTTGTCATACAAAATGCAAATGCATCCATGCTTTTCTGAAAAAAACTCCTTTCAAAATTGCTCCATCCCCTAAAATCCCTTCTTTAATTGAAACTACACTGAAACTCTTGATACATCAGTTCTACAACACTATTGTTAACTTTCTTAATATAAGGGTAAGGACTCTCATGGCTCCTTACAGGCAGCTCCTAAAATATGCAATGTTCTACATCCCTAATAAATCTTAAATATTTCAACGGCCTGGCCCATGGTCTACCAGCAGAAACATACAAAAACAGTTACTTGAAAAAATGTGTTTGAAAAAAAAAGAATTGTCTGTGTGGTTTGCCTAGAGCAGATGCAAACTCTTGAAAAGGCGATCACTAGTCACAATTATTTAACAAATAATTATTAAGCAGTTAAATTGGCCAGGTTGACACAACAAAAATAATTAAATTTATAAAGATTTTTTCACCTCTTCCAAGCCACTTTATGTACCAGTTATTTGTAATTTTCCACTCATGATGTCTGATTAATGTTGCTCAAATGGATGCTTAAAGAAAGCTAATAAATGACACAACAAATCAGACAAATTCTTGGGTTTTTGGAACAAATAGTTTCATGTGTTTTCCAGAGTTATTAGTTCAATTGTAAATAGATTTTGGTCATGTCCTTTCTATAAACAAAAAGAAAAGGTATAAACAATTTACTGTGTTGTGATTCTCACTGCTCTCTACTGAAATTCTCTTTCCCAGTATCAGAGATGTACTGCAATTCCAGTAATAAGCTGTACTTGGATTTATGAGCAAAACACAGTGTAAATCATGACATGAAGACATGTAATTCTGTTTTCTGTGACTCATCAGCTTTTTTCCAGTTCCCACCTCCATATCCAAAAAACCCACCTTTTTTTTTTTTACTATTTTTTTAATATGTGGGACAAATTGCATGGCCCAGTGCAAAAGAGAATACTCAACTTTTGCTCCTATTGCACAGCTGTTCTCTTCGGAGTTTTCATCTTTCTTTCCCCTATCTCTTCTCTGAGAGTTGAAATATCACTGAACATTTTCATTGACATTTTCTGATGCTGCTAGAATGCTTCTTGTAGAAAGAAAATCTATAAACCAGAAAATGAAAAGTAACCTATTGAATTTTTCTCAAATTCTCAAAAATTGATAAAAAAATAATGATTTGCAGAACCTGTCATCCCATTATTAGGTTTAATTGTCTTTTTATCGTCCCTTCTGGGCTTGAATGAAAAAATAGTAGCAATAAACATTATTTAGTTGCTCAAATCTAGAAGAAAGCAAGTGCCACACCATGCACTAATTCTGTTTAAGTTTATACACAACACGAAGCATAAAATCCCTCCAAGAATTTCTGTGCTATTTTACATCCCCAGAAACCAGCATCACCAACAGAGATAAAAGATTTGCTTTTGACTTCAGTGAGTATGGAAACAGATTCTATATTTTGGGTGGGGTTTCCACTAAAAATTATCAGCAGGACAGAAATGAGATGTAACCTTCTCCTAAAGACAGGTTCTCACACCCCAGCTGCTCTCATTTTGCTAGATCTTAATGTTCTTCTTGAATGCCTGAGGAACTTTATCTTCCTGTTTGGCACAGTTCTAAATTGGCTTAAATCATATTTATCCAACATTTACCTGCATTATATTTTCAAGGGTAATTTGTGTCCTTCTCCTAGAGCATTTATTTGAAGGGTTCCACTCCGGCCCTGTTCTTACTCAGCAGTCTGAAGCTGCCTGTGAGCAGTGTTGGTCATTGGCATGATGCTGGATTTCATTTCTATGCCGACAAGACACAGATACTGTCAACCAAACCAGCAATTTCAGATGATGCTGTTACCATATTGACAAGCTGGTAAGCATAAAAGCCTCTACAAGCATCAATTTTCTTCAGTTAAAATCAGAGAAAAACCCTGAGCTGTTCATGGCTGGCTCTTGCCATCAACCCAAACCCACTTGAACTTCTAACCCAGCTTTAAAATTCAACGTAGGTTCATTGGTTAAAAACCCTATATGTTTTATGACTGCAAGCTCTTCTTTCAGTGTTGCAGTCAAAAGATTAAGGCTTCCTATTATTAGTTGAACTAAATGTCCTTTGCTTATTGCACACTCATGCTTTTATGTTCCCTAGGCTAGATTATTTTAATGCCCAGCTTGTTGATCCACCGAGGAGGCTGATTATCAAATTTCATCTTTTGTAGCAAGTGCTGTTTCCAGAGCAAGTATTGTACAGACTAATGCATGTTTCATACCTGTTATTCTCTCATGGTGGCTACTAATACACCACAAAATCTATTTAAGATATTACTGCTCTTGTACTACCAAGTTTTTTCATAAACTTTGACTTTTTATAAGAGATATTTGTCAGGGGGCTGATTCTACCAGGTTAAGGTAATGGAAGCTTTATCATTGACTTCAGAAAAGAAAAATAAAAGAGATGTAAATGCACATGTTGTCTCCTCGTGTTCTTAAAGCTATTGCATGGGCACTGGGTGGTGGATTTCTGCTTGTATCCTATATATGTTTCAGAAAGTGTTGGTGTATCCCAACTGGCAGGTTCAGAAGCACTTTTCGGCTCCTGGCCATACCCTACATATTGAAATAAAACTAAGTATAGGCACTGTTTCTTTGCAAACTCTGGTTTTCTTCTAGAGGAAATGTTCATGTGTCATCACCCTTCTGTCAGGCTGATCAGCAGGACTGACAGAGGCAGTCTGGGCTGCTCTGCCTGGTGATGTTCTGAGTATACTCACAATTTGCATTGTTTTCTGAGGGGTTCTGACTTGGGCTACGCCTGTCAGCTGCCATGAAATGCTTAAAAAGTGTTTATTTTGATCTTTCCTGTGAAAAAGAAAATGTTAAGAGTTTTGTCCCCAGGACTTGGATTTCAAATGATCAGAAATTAAACCTACCAGAATAGTGTCATTAGAACCTTTCCTGAGAACACAGAACTCCAAGGGTGAGTGGTGGGGAGTGAGAGGATTTAGAGCTCTCTAGCACTAACAACAAAGGTAATTTCACAACAGACTGCAGAACTTACTTGTTTATACAAAGTCCTTACAAGAGCAAGAATTTTGCACAAAGAAGTGCCACCATTTAAAAGGAAAACATCAGTTGTAAAACCCCTAAAGTTGTAGCTAAGAATATGGACCTACAGGGATTACACTGAAGATTAAAATATTTTGGCTCTAATGACTGCTGTAATGAGAATACATATAGAGATAAACTCACAGAGCTGAAAAGTATTTAATTTAGAAGGCAGCCTACAAAAATTAATGTGAAAATGAGAATTGCTTAGGGGTAATAGATTGAGGGTACAAGATTCATTTTTTAAGTGCTAACCTTTTACATGACAGTGTGATACTGTAATTAAAATGGGAGCATTCTTTGTTTGGGAAATTTATTTTACATTCCTAATTGTTTTGCAATTCCTAGGTTATGAATTTTTTCCAGCAATTTGTGACTGACAGAAGTCGAGGATTTTTCACAGCAATACAACGGAAAGAGTGAGCTTCATCGTACTCAGCAAAAGATTAAGCAGCAACTTGTTTTAATTGTTGTAACTTATTAAATTAAACTATTCCTGAAAATTAATATTTGTTCTGGTCTATCGTGAATATGAACATGGAAATTCAATTGATTTCTTTCTAGTAACTGGATCCTTAAGAACTTACCCTAAACTTTGAGCCACTTTGATGTTCAAAGGCTGAGATCAGAGATGAGAAGAAAAAGAATGGGGACCTCTTCTCAATATTTTTACCTTTGAAGTCTCAGGTTAAAAGTACTATTTCTGTGTGCTTAAACAAGCAAGAGAATGAAGGATAAAATCATGAATTATGATAACAGACAAGTGACAAATGTTTTGCATGAAGTACTTTTTCTTGTCAGGAGAGAGAATGTTCTTCTAAGAGATTTCCAAAGAGATTGGCAATTTGTAGAGTCAATTATTGGGAAGGAAGAGATATATACTGTATTTGGGTTTAACTGTTTAAGTGGGAATAAAGGATTCATTTGGAACTTTTCCCCTTGTTTCCCTCTACATTTCATGCAAGTGGTAGCAAACATGCACATTATCCAACTGTCAACAAATCCCCTAGACTCAAGCCTGGAACAGTACATCCCATGTCTCCCCCATGAAAGTCTTGCATGAAAGCTCCTCTGTCATTCAAGATCATACTATTCCCTCCTCTATTTATTTCTAAGTGTCACTCAGCTCCATTCCACCAGCTTGGAAAAACGTCAAGAACTTTTATCTTCAGAGTCAGTTGCCAGTTCTGTTTAGCGAACAAGCCAGCAGAGACCTGTGGTGCCATCAATGCAGCTCCGTCAATGCCCCTCTCTTTAGGGATGGAGTATATCATTATCCCGATGGCTGGACAGAAAAAAGCTGCATTTTTAGAATAGTTCTCAGGGAGCAGTTACTGGAAATCTCCTCCCTTGAGACAGACTATTGGCAACAAGTTTTGCTGCTGTGACATGAGGTATTGCATCAAGGCCCAATCCTGCCACTAATAAAGTTAGTGGGAAATGTGCCATTCTTTTCAAGCGAAGTCAACAGGATTAGTGTGGCAAATCAGGGCTAGAAAATGTACCTTGCATCTACAAATGCAAATGGAAACTCATGCCCCAAGTGAGAATGTCATTTTATGTCTGGTTTCAGAATCTGGCGATGTGTCAAATCAGAGTAAGTCCCTTCCCCAAATTTACAATTGACATTAGAGAAAATGGAAGCTTTATTTTCATATTACAACGCTTCCATTTTTGGTTTTGGGGGTGTTTATTTAAGTTTGCATCTAAAATAAGCCAAGAACAGACTGTTTCAGTCTTGGATTTCTTTTTCCTCTTTAAAAACCCATTTGTTTCCTCTAATACAAGGCATAGGCATTGCAGAGATTTTAATTCTTAAAAAAACTATTTTCTGATAGAAACCATTCAGTTTATGCTTTTCCTTAACCAGCTCTAGCAAACTCTTTTAATTACCAACAGACACATTACACAGCTGTGCTAGGAAATATTCTTTAACCTGCTCAGCCTGAATGGAGAATTTCTGTTGATGTCAGCTGTCAGACCCACAGGCTCTTGACTGCACTAACAGGTAACAGTCCCACTCTCTCAGCACCCCCTTTTCCTATAGAGAAATAACATGGTGCTGGATTATTTTAATTATATATATATGTGTGTGTGTGTGTTGGTTCATTTTTTTCATAAGATATTATCATACTTGGCAATACTGGCTTTAATTCTACTTAAAATGACAGAGCTGGATTGTCATCATTTTTAATGGGTAAAATCTATGCAGTTCATCAGAGGTGCTGTTAAATCCAATCAGAAATTAGACTGTAAAATTAATAGGCCTATATTCCCTATAATGCTGTTTTATAAATCTGGAACTGTAGCAGATTTGGACTTTCACATATGGTGCAATTCAGCAGTGGTGGAATCTTGAGTTTAAACAAATAACATGTGCAGTAACTGGTACCCCACACTAAAGAGCTACTGGCTGTGTTTTACTCTGAGTAGTAGCGTACCAAATCCTCTAATTCCATGCCTGGGCTTTCGTTTGAGTGTATTTCTATACCACAGCTACAAGCCATGGGATAACTTGCCCGCAGGTTATTTTTATGCAGCAGAGGTTAAGAATGGCTGTAAGACACCCATTTTGACCTTGTGTGCGAACATCCAGGTGCCAGAAGGGCAGTGCTAACTTACCCCTGTTAGTCGGAGAGGAGCGACGGGGGGGAAATGGACAGGAGAGGCATGAGGCAGGCTGAGAAAGGAGCCGGGAACAGCACTGGGAACGAGGGGAGCCGAGCCAGCAGCTCCCCAGCACTGCCCGGCTCCGGGGGCCGGGCGCGGGGAGGGAGGTGGGTGATGCCTGCCAGCATCTCCTGCTCCCTGCGCTTGGCACAGAGCCTGGGCCGAGGTCTCCCATTCCCAGAAGCCCTAAGGGAAAATCCCAAGCGGGACTCGGCAGGATTTTCCTGCCCGTGAGAGCAGCAGGGGGGCCGGGGGGTGCCGTGCGTGGAGTCTCCCCTGCCCCGGCGGGATCGGGCAATCTGGCGGGACATATGTGACATATGTGACATTATGTAAGGAGCTGCCGACAGTGAGCGATGGCAGGGCGGCAACGAGAGATAGCAAACCCTCCTTCCCTGGGCTGGAGCGAGTCACTTCCAATGGCAATTTGCACCATTTTAGCGCCGAGTACCTCCCGTGTAATGATTATACAGTGTTACTATAAAACCTCAGGGTTCATCTGCAGAAACATTCCTTAAGCTGGAGTTCTCTGTGGAGATATACTTATAAAAATTGGTGTGAGGGGAAGATTAAATAGATAAGAGCATAAAAACAGATTATAGAATAAATACGGTCTTGTAGATTGGTTGAGTGGGGAGGCAGGAGCTCACACTCCTGATTCTGCTGCTGAATTCTGTGATACTGGGCAGATTCCTTCACTGCTTTTCCCACCTCAGTTTCCCAGATTTGAAATGCCTATTTCAACTCTTTTGCTGCCTTATCTAAATGCTGTAATACAACCGAAACACCTTGATTGCTGTCTAGCCTATGGAAACTGGGTCTCAGTGTAGTCTTCAAACTTGGAACAAACAATTATCAACATATAAATATGCTTCCTTTTGGTTTCAGATTGTGTTCTCTTTTCTTGTAGATCCTACTATTCATGCCATTGCTACCTCCATCCCAAGAAAAAAGTGTTTGCCAAAGCCAAAAGAGCAAAATCTTTTTTTAACAATCTGATAGAGAATAAAACAGTGAGAAAGACACTTTTTTCAAAATCCCAGTTTAAAAAAATTCTTTAGTAATATTTCTTTATATTAATAAAGCCATTCCCTGAAGTAATGATGTCTTTCACCATTAGTGCACAGCAATACAAAACAAGGTGAAAACCTTTGAAAAAGTACTTAAAGGAATAAATCTGTAACAAGGAATACACTTTCTCTCTGTCATAATTGCACATTTAAGAGGCCTCTGCTTTACCAGTGGCAATTTGAAGTGACAGTGCCTGGCTTAGTGCTGTTGTCTTTTAGCTACTATTACAGAAATTGTAGCTACACAATTTTCAAAGTGAGCAATTTTATGAAGTTAATTGTGTAACATTGTTTATGAATTTAAACCACACAATTAATGTATTATTCACAGACATGCATAATGAACTCTTTATATTGAATGATGGTTTAAGAAAAAAATGTAACTGATTTTGGAGCTGTGATGATTGATTTATGAGGTAAAATTAAAAGTGCTAAGTATGTATTACTTGGCTACTCACCAGCTAAGTGGATGGGGGTGGTACGAAAAATATCTATATATAACTAATTGCAATGCATGGATATCAAGGAATCAGAGAAATTGTTTAAAGCAAAGCGAAAGGATTAACCTAGAAGTAAATGGTGAAGATTTAAGAAAGGCAATTGGCTATCAAGGGAAACCAGACAAGAATTAGATGTTCTTGCCTATAAAAATCTTCTCTAATGTAAGGTAATGGAAGCTTTATTCTTCGAAATTTTAAAACAGCTGGATCGAACAATATCAAATTAAAAGACAGCACTCCAGTAACATCTCTCATTAATATCTTGCTTTTTAAGTAATGGTGGGCCTTTAAATGAAATGGTACCGAATATGAATAATGGAAACTACCTGCCTCTAATGAAGAAAGGACCTCTGTGGTACCAAGGGATCTGACTTCTTGGTACTTACTAAGAAGTACTGGAAGTACTTTCCATTTTTAATTCATTTGGAAGGAAAAAAAGAAAAGATATCATTATACATGGTGAATGTCATATGAGTTCATGGGCAGTTCCATTAAAGAGCTTTAAACCAAGTAAAAAGTTTAGCTAGTTTAGATAAAAACTATGCCCTGCTATTCTGCTGCAGCTTTTTATACTAACAGATTTTAACTGAACATCAAACTGAAGGAGGTACTTGTTTTATTTCATCCTCTGAGCTGATAGTTTAACAAAAGTATGTAAAACTGTATTAATGCATGGGACCAATTTGGAAGAAACACACCAAAGCAATGCCCTAAACTTACTGCTTCCACCATCCTCTTCACTTCTGCTAAGCAAAGGAGAGTCTCAATTCACTGTTAGCTAAATCCCATGAACATCTTGCAATCCCTTATTTGACCTAGCCGGCTTCAGGGAAAAAAAACCAACTGTCTACAAGAAAACTACTCTAGTAAAGGACAGTTCCTCTTGTCGAAGGGCAGAAGGAGATGGGTTTAGCAAGGAAGTTCATATAATTTAATGAAAAAGTTAATCTAAGTGTTTCCATATTGATGGGTCTTAAGCTCTAAATTAAGGAAGCTTCACAATTCTATGAAACAGCCATGAACAACAGAATATAATATAATCTAAATTACCTTTAAGCTAGAGCAAAATAACAAACACGTTTTTCCTAGATTGGCAACTGTTGCACATTTTGACATAGAAACAGGACAGATGGATTACTTATTACTTTGATTTTGGATACCTAATTCCATCAAAATATTACAAAGCCAAAACATTGCATCAGCATGGAACTTTTTATCCCTGAATTTTTGTTGGGCAAAATTAAATAAAATTCACCCAGATCTTGTGACTTTTATTTTCCGTTGAACGCATATATTTATGTACATTTCTATGGGACACCATCTTTGTGCATAAACAAATAAACATAGATAGCATATATAAAAGCAGTTTTCTTTTTCTTTTCACTCAGATTCACATTATTGTCTATTCTATATTACTTGTAACTGGTTAAGTATCAACTTCAGTTCATTTTACAACCCAGCTTTGTACTCCTCCATTTATTCTCCTGCCAAAGCAACCTGACCCTTCTTCCACCCAAACATTAACACACATTATAAGTTTCAATTCTCCCTCTTTCTGCAAATTTATCTTCATACTTTGTGAACTTTGTAACTCATATTTTCATCAAGTTTCAGTCACGACACTCTTATAGGTCTGAGTAACCACACTGAGTGTGTGTTTACACTCTTATGTCATGTGTGCTAGAATGACATAATGAACTCCTATTAAAAAAAGCAGAGCATGCATACAGTATATCAATTATGTTTATAACATTTCATATAGAAATGAAATGGAAGTTCTGACACTATTGCCTTTTCTAGTGTAATTTAGTGAACTTGTGGCCACCAATTTGAAATGTTTACACATGCTAACAGTTCTGTTCACCCACTTCACTGGCTCAGACATGGTGATATGCCCCCTAAGAAAGGATGGCCATTAAGCACAATATGATAACTAATGGAAAGTAGAAGCTCACATTTAGCAATCTAGCAAAATATTAATAGAAGACCAATTTACAAATAAATAGCTGCAGTTGTCATAAATTTTTAAAAAGCCCACCCAAATTTATATGCTCGATTTCATTTGTTATTGAATAAATGAGAGTACTGTCTACTACAGATGACCTGGTGGCTGTCTAGGATTACAGACTGGAGCATGGGCCATCCAGCCCAAAGGTTAGGGCTTGTGTCCAGAACTGGGAAATTAGCCAAATGCTCATGGCCAAAAACCAGCAACCAGAAAGTCAAACCAAGGGTCAGCAGCCAGAGATAGGAATAAGCATCTGCCCGGGAATCACGACCTGAAATCAGAAACCCACAAGAAGACACTGCAGCCACAGGGCACAGTGCAGAGGTGGCTCTGAAAATACACACTGTGATGTGTGAGAGGATGCACTGGAGTTCCACCTTGGAGACCTGCTCCTGAGCCATGGCTGATGTGTTCTGGCTAATGGGTCCAAAGTGCAGAGACCCTGATTTACTACTACAGAAGAAGGTCTTAGCACAGATTAGCAATATTTCCCTGTAAAACATGGCAAATAAACCAGCCTTCTATCCTTTGAAACTCTCTGGGTGTTGAGAAAGACGGAAATTCTTTTCTCAGTATCACACTTGTTTTGGTAGATCCATAGGTGGCTTACAGCGCTGCTGCAGCCAACTCAACAAGTTCCAGAGGCTTACATCCACACAGCACTTCTAAATTTTGTACTAAGATGCAACTTCCCAATCTGTTAAAAGCAGGAATGGATTAAAACAAAGATATCAGAGCATGGCTCCTTAGAGTTTTGATAGTTTTGATCATCCCATGACCTTCCTAAGGGTTTTTCACAGTATCACTGGAGACAGTGGTACCAAATGGGCAGACTGGACTTCTGCCTGAGATTTTGTCTGCATGAAGGAGCAGTGGAAGAAGGTTGTATGCAATAGGGCCTGGTGTGACAAATCAGATCAAAAGATAAGTAGAATGGTTTGGGTTGGAGGTCATCTAGTCCAACCTCCCTGCAGTGAGCAGGGACATCTTCAACTAGACCAGGTTGCTCAGAGCCCTGTCCTATCTGACCTTGAACACTTCCAGGGTATCTACCCTCTCTCTGGGCAACCTGTAACAGTGTTTCACCACCTTCATCACAGAAAATTTTTTTCCTACATCTAGTGTATCTACCCTCTTTTAGTTTAAAGCCATTACACCTTGTCCTATTGCAACAAGCTCTGCTAACAAGTCTGTCCCCACCTTTCTTATAAGTCATCTTGAAGTGCTAAAAGGCCACTATAAGGTCTCCCCAGAGCCCCCTCTTTTCCAGAGACCCCATTTCTCTCTGCCCATCTTCATCTACCCAATCTTGCTTAGGTATGTAAAGATATCTTAGGCATATAACAATTTAAACAAGCAAATATTGTGCAGTGGGTCAGAGCACCCACATATTTCTTAGAAAAAAATAATGTTGAGGATTTTGCTATGACCTCACCCTATTTTTCTACGTGAAAGAAAAATATTGTCTGACTTCCTTCATAGCATATTCTACATCTTATTGACAAATCACTTATGACACTAATTTATTAGCATAGAAATATTACTACACTCAAGACAGCCTGCTTTGATTTACTACACCAGGGTTTTTCATATGCCAAGGTCCTATCATCTCTGCTGGATCATTAAAAGTCCAAGGGCTTTTTTTTTTCTTTTTCTTTTTTTTTTTTTGGTGCAGCATAAGAGTTTTGCTCTGTGGCCCTGGCTAAAATCCTGAGTATTGGAATGGATTTGCAGCTCAAAAGAAGATTCACTGAGCTGATGCTTAAGAAATCCAGGATGTGTCTATCAAAACCACCATCTTCACATTAGCTCCTTGCCATAAAAGTCAATGGCAAAGAAGGGAGAAAAAGGGGGGCATAAATGCGGAAAAGTAAAATCCACCAACAACTAGAGACAAGCTGCTTAAACTGAAACACAGTTTTACCCTCCTTGTGTGAAAACTGTGTTTATGACATGCAAAGGGAAGGAATGAAACTAAATCCATCTATCCCTTTTCCATACAGTTAGTGTTTCAGGGGTTGACATCTGCTTAGTTTTGTGAAAATATCAACACCGCTTTACAGGGTCCACTGACTGTATCCAGAGGCACCTGCTGAATTCCACAGAGATGTGAAGAATTGTAAGATTCAAGAGTCTTTTTGCCATCACCATTATGTTACAAGGAAGATGGGTGGCCAGTTTCACAAGCTGTTGTTCCAAACCTTTTCCTCTCTTCCATGGGTGTGCCCTCCCCTTCACCAGCTTCATTTCACTACGTGCACAACCAGTGACTGACTGCTGGTCCCAGTCGAAGTAAGCAAGCCCTGCATCACCAATATTCCAGACTACAGGAGTCTGTTCAGAAAACACGTTAAAGACAGAAAGCTGAGACTGAAATTGAAACTTCAGCTCTGTCCCTCACATACATTGATTTGGTATTTTGAAAAATAAATCAAAGTCTCAGTGACCTAAAGCTCATGGCTCAGATGAAATCCATGGAAAATCAACTGGCTTATTTTTAATTCAAGGATCTTTCCTGGAAAAAGAAAAAAGTACATCTTAACACCTAACTGAAGATGATCAATTATTTTATCTTGTCTCCACTTCTTCTGAAACCAAATAAGCCCAAACAATTTCACTATTATTTAAAAATGAGCTACTGAAATGGGATGTGAATAAAAAAATTGGACGCATTTTCAAATCTTTGGTGCATTCTCAGAGTTTTTATATATATTTCAGCAAATGCTATTTTAGCTGTAGCAATAAATTTGAACACCTGTTGTTTGTGTAATGTATATCTACCAGTCTCTCAGACAGACCAGATCATGCTATAACATAATTCCAAAGAGTATGTTCTTATATTGTCTGAAAAGTAAACAATTCATCTGCTTACAAGGAAACAAGTCTGCTTGTCAACACAGAAAATAAATGCATGGTGATGCTATATATCCAGCATAAAAAACAGCACAGAGTTTTGAAATAAAAATAAATATATCAAACTAGCCTGTACGTATGAGTTCAGTTAATGTAAAAAAGCGAAAGCTTATTAGCAAACATTTCAGCTGCATTATGGAAAATAGGCTACACATGCAGGCACACACCTTGGAGTCTGTGAGGAGCACACTTGCTCCTTTTTGGTCTTCACACCACCCACCAGCACGGCTGATCAGGCACAGAAATGCCCTGATGTTTTCCCCCTCCCTCTCCCTCTCCGGCAGATATGGAAGCACAGTGGAGATACCCGGCTGCGTCAAACTATCGCTCGGAAGCAAAATCTTCAGTAGGAACTTTGTACCCGTGTATATCAAAAAGTCAACACGGCTCGTTGTCGCATTAGGGAGCTGCTGCTGTCCCAGGATTGCTGAGATACTTGGCAAGACAGACGGGCAGCCTCTCTGTCTCCCCGATGGCGTCTGCGCTGCTGCAGATTTGTCATGCAATTCATCGAGTTGAACTGAGCACATAAATTTTCAGTTATGACTAAAAAGTTAGAAAATTCTCCACAGATGAAAACTACGTATCCTTGCTGATAGTCAGGCAGGGAGCATTTTGGGGAACAAGAGCAGGAACAAAGAATCAATCCCAGAGTGTGAGAGTGACTTAGAGAAAGGAAGAATAAGCTACAAGTAACAGTGACAAGAAATAAATTCAATGTTAACTCTAGAAGATCCTTCTACATTCATTCATTTTCCAGTCAAAACATCATGAAATATTTAAATCACTCCCACCATAGGTGGCAGTTTATTGAGATTTGTTTTTGAGAACTGAGATCTCAGTAAACCAAAAGCTTCTACCACAATCTCAACTCTGAGTTTAAAACCAGCATCTTCACAATAAACCACTGATCTCCACCCTTAACTATGGCAAACCAGTAGCCAGAAACACAACAGAGACATCATGCAGAACCCTCCACTTAACACAGAAGCAATACAAATCTGAATTTTCACATAAAATCTCATGTCAGACAGAAAGGCCAAAAAGAACAAGGTCCTTTCATAATAAAGACTTGAACTTTCTCATATCATATATCATATATGAAATATATGATGAGTCACACATTGTAGGCAACTATGATTATTTTACTCTTTTCTGTTTTCTTAGAAAAGCGTATTTTCAATCAATAGTTTACATAGTACAGGCCATGCTCTATGACTGAAATGCAAAAACCTGCATTGCCAGGGAAAGACTTAACCTGAATATAAGGAAACAAACATTACTGTTTGAACAAGTTTGTCAAAGTCCTTACAGAGTAAATAGATGTAGACCTATAAAAATAACTTCATTTTAATTTACTCTTTCCAATTTTGTAACAACGTGTGCAACTCATCTAACGTGTACTAGTTTCATTATTACCAACATATAAAGTAGTGAGCTACTCAGAGACCTCTTCTAGTTTTAACATGTACCCGGGGGACTTTGTATTTTATTTGGAATAAGATTTTTATAAAAAAATTGGCAAAGTCCTAGCATGCAAACAGTTTTACTGAATATGACACCAAATGATCGATGTCAATTTGCTTTAGAGAGCACTGTAAGCATCTCTACAAGTACCTTCTCGCTGATATAACACAACCTGCATTAGGAAGAAACAAGGGGTGGTAGAAAGTTTGCCTTAACTACTCCAGGAGAATAAAGCAGTAAAATTGTAGCTGCAGACAAGCCTCTTACTCTACCCAGCCAGCGTGGTCAAGACTGAATGCAGAAGACATGCGGAAAAGAAAGTTCTGAAGAGGAGAGCAAAACCAAAATAATAATGAGAAACAAATAAAAATGCTTTTTGGACTGTTCTGGTTTGGTTTTTTCCAGTATTCCTGCCAAAGGAAATCCCCCTTTCTTAAGGGATTTTCTTAAGACACCTGAATTTGCATGAGAAGGAGGAAGCTAGATGGGAGGGCTTTTCTGATAGCCTTAGCTGAAGGGGTTTGAAACAGGGACTGAGGAGTGTGTAAACTGAGAAAAAAACATTTCACAAGCACAGATTCTTGGTGGAAAGATACTAGTTCCCAGATTAAAAAGCATCCTGCAAGTCATATTTGCATGCATACACCTTTTTCTGGCCACTTTTTGTTTCAGAAGGGGCAATAGCACTCTTCTCTTCTAGGAGTCTCAGCACCTTGAATAAACTCCAACTTTTACTTACCTGTTAGATCTCTCTCAATGCTAGGATCCCGGTAGATCTGCAAACAACTAGTATGGCTCAGTCCTTCTCTAGGATCTGGTTCTTGGTTCAGGCAGGCAACAGGTGGGAGGATTCTTCTCCAAACATCTGCTGAGAAAGAAAATAGGCAGCTTTAAACAAAAGGAGATACACCGGTAAAAAATTAAAATAAAACAAAAAGAAAAAAAGAAAAAAGAGAGAAAAAGGAAAGCAACAGAAAATGGAAAGTAAGAATTGACTTGCAATTTTCCTCTTTATACTTGTATTTCTAACTGAAGCCAGGTGACACAGGCACAGAAGACTGTGATGAAAATGGGGGGAGGGGAAGGCAAGAGGGAGATGCAAACATTCACCTGTCTGCTTCAGTGGGACCACAACCAGAATAGTTGTTACCTTGCAAACCCAGTCCCAGTTCCTGTTTTGCTTGATTTGAACTATGTACCTGAACTTCAGCCTACTGCCCTGGCCCATGAGACCTCACTAACCACGGGGCTTCAGGGACTCTCCTCCTTCCTCCCATTATACTTTCCCCTGCAAATATGGTATTATTAATATGTGGTGAATGCCAACAGAAAAGAATGAAGGAGTCCCACTCCACACAGCAGTAATGGCCTGACAGGGCTCATCTTTTTGGATGAGACAAGCCAAGGCTCAGATCTGTAGTTACCACCCAGAAGAGCTGTATCACCTGAAGGACTTTTATCAGTGCAGCAGGCAATGTACACATTTTATAGCTGTTAACTTTATCATCTTCTCCCCACCTTTTGTGTATTTTCAGTAGCCAGAAGTGCTGGGGAGGGTGGTGGCACCAGTCATGGTTTCTTAGGAAAGAGAGTCCAAGGCCAGGTATAATCAGCTAGCAAAGGGAGGCCAGAGACTCGGGTGGAACTTCAGCAGTGGGAGCAACATAAAACGTTACTCACCACTGCTGCTGTGTCGGGGATTTGCATCAGTGCAGACCAAATGAACTAATTATGGATGTGCTCTGCCACAGTGACTACTTCCAACAATGTCTCAGTCACTGGGTCTGTTCACTGCAGTGGTTGCACGCAGACAGAAAAGAGTAGCAGAAAAAAAACCCCTAATATTCCTGAGTTTCCCCAGTCCAGGGCAGGAATGGAACATCACAGGTGCAGTTCCTGTTATTTCTCTTTCTCAGCATTCTCCCAGGAAGGACTCAGCCATTATAACACATTATTTTGGATCTGTGGACCCTGGCTGACTTTTCTTCATTTTCCACAGTTCTTCTTAAGCACTGAGTAGCTCATGCTCTCTTCCAAGCCCTCACAAGCTGTCGTCTAGAGTGTCCACTGAAGGGTCTTTGTTAGTTTCTTAAATATATTGCTCAGAAGGGGCAGGTCAGACCTGAAGTAATAATAAAAGCAGAGGACTAACTCATCAGAGGAAGGCTCCTCTGGTGCTTGGTGGACTCATGAATGTTTGCAAGAAAGAAAAAAATCATCGTTTCTAAACACAGAAATTTTTTAGTCCAGAACTCACGTTTGCTACTGCAGTCCTTCCGTGAATCCTGGTTTTAATTGTGGCTCTCAATAATTAAATGTATTGAACTCAGACATACAGAAGCCGTGATTCAAAGGGGGCAGACTTCTGATGTCTGAGAAAGTTTTCTGAACATCCATGTTCCTTTCAGCGAGGTGAGATGACAGCAGTCTGCTCAGACCTGCGGCACGCTGTGGGCACTGAGCACTGATGACTTGGTTTACCACCCATGGTTTACCATCCTTTCCATGATAAAGGATGTGGCAACAGATAGGAAACTTTTCTCTGTCTGCAATACAGCTACAGCATCGCCTGAAATATAAATTCCTCCAAGGGTGTTTGTACCAGCCTTTGCTCTCAGCTGTCAGTCTCCATTCTCACTCAGGGTCTGTGCTTAGGTACAGCAGCCTTTGATATGACCACAGCTAATCAAAAAAGCTGCACAGGTGGGGTTTTCAGCCCTTATGAATAAGAAAGTTGGGGTTAGCTTCGAAAAAGCCTCTGAAGGAGGTGAAAAAGGAAGATTTGAAAGCAGGATATCCAGACGTATTAAGTTCTCTTCACCCCCATGGTGTGGAACACCGCTACTGTGACACAAAGGGAATACATGGACTAGCTTTTCTCTTTCTTGTTTCTTTTTTTAAAGAGTTGTTTCATCTCTTTGGATATAGAGAATTAGCTGTTCATTTTTCCTCATTTAAATAAATCTCAGGAGGAAAGAGAAGGCACAGGGGCGCTACTTCCCACGTGCATCATTTCCCTGCTCTGCTCCTTCAGTGGGGTTTGGTGAGGTCGCTCCATTATGCAGCACATTATTTTTAAACACTTCAGCAACTCCTTCCAAAACGCTCCCTCTTTAATGAAATCTGACACACCAGAAAAGGGAACGGGAAGTTTTTGTTGGTTGTACTTAGAATCTTAAGCCAACTGTTGCTTATCCCGAGCGTGTCAGACAGCAGGGCCAGGGGCCAGCAAGGCTCCAGCCACTGACCTCTGAACCTCGGCCGGACCTTGCCCGGTCAGCTCCATGACAGGAAAGCTGGCAGACTTTGAACCCAGGCTTTGGGGCTGCGAGCAGGGGAACAGCTGCACTTTGCAACACGAACTTTGTACTTCCACACTTTGTACTTATGGACATTTAATCTCCATAAAAGAGCCTTTGTTTCATTACTTATTAACATCTCCTCCTTGAGTAAAGTTCTTTGTTAATGAGGCTTTAAAGCATGGTGTGAGGGTTTTTTCCCCACCTTCCTGTGCCCAAAAAATAAAACCCACCACCCAACGTGATAGGATTACATTAAATGTTAAAGAGTATAAATACAAAAAAAAAAATCAACTTAGACTTCATGAACCTTCTCAACACTATGGATATTTGCTGTGTGCTCTCTTTTGAGTAAGCAGTTGTAATAACCAGAGCTAAATACAGAAATCAGGCAATGTTCTGAGGCCTGTCTTTGCAGAGATCACTTTTTGAGATGATACCTACAGTAATTCAGCCTGCAGCAAAATTCAACTTTACTTAATAAATCAGCTAAGGAGATGAAATAGTAGGAAAGTGTCAGCCCATCCACGCTAAACAGCCATACTTTATGACAGTGTCATGAGTTTTATAGTTGCACAGCTTTTTGCTACCAGTTTTACTTTGGAGCAGTGTCAGTGCTTGGCTTCTGTGTATTTCATCATAAAATATGCTAACACACACAGCCCAGCAAATTTGAAAGTTTGTGCCCTGTCCTTCACTAAAATAAAGCTTTGATCAGGAACAGAAATCTACCTAACATCAAATGAAAACATCAAGAAGCCAGCTAAGGTGCTTTAATAATTCCTGTACCAACAGGAAAAGCTGAAGATGTCTGTATGCATTTACTGTAATAAAACCAAGTGACAGAAAAGTACTGGAAGATACTGGTAATGCCCCATTATGTCTGTGTTGTCATAACAATATGGAGCAGCAAAAGAAGATTAAGAAAGTAAAGGTTTCCTGAACAATTCTTCATCTGCAACCAGAATAAAACAAATACTTGGAAGTATAATATTTGCTACAGCCTGTCAGAAAGAAATTATCCACAGACAAAGGGATCACAATCACACTCTTCCTATTTCTCATCACTACCATCTTTTCAACATGAATTTCCTTCCATGCCTCTCTGGTGAGCTTTTTTATCTCCCTTTTTGTTTTTTTTCTCTTCCATATGATGGGGGAGGCACCCTCACACACACCTGACCCAGTTTTCCTACATTTTCATTAACAGTATGATACAAAAAAGGAAATTTCCAACTAGTCTAGCAAGTCAGGTGAGTAAAGAATAAATCAAGTGAAGCAGTATCAAAGCTCTCCCTTGCATGAGGCTGGGCTAGCAGGACTCAGAAGCGATCAGATGAGGATGGTCAGCTCCCACTGTTTCCTGAGAAAAGCCCGTGACTTTTCTTATTTGGATGTATTTGTTTACCCCCTCCCCCCACCCCCTGCCACACCTTCAGGGCACTGCTTTGTCAGCATGATCACTCATCTAATCCCAGAGTTTGACTTGCCTTCTTTGCAGAGAGCAGACTGACAGAAAATGACACAATTACTTTTATCCTGTTACTACACTTCGGGTGAGACTACTTTTGCCCTGCTATGACTGCAGAGCAGCTGGGACAGCTACAACTGTGTTACATCTTATTATTTCCCTCTGTGTATCCAGCAAGCTGTGCCTTCTCCTCCTTGAAGAGCCCCCCCATGAAAAGGCAGGCATTGTGCATTCCTCATCCCCTCCGCCCTGGAACACGGCCCTCCAGTCACACGGGCCTGCCATCACGATCATAAGGTTTAGCTGTTGCTAAGAATAGGCACGATCGTTTGGAGGAGATCCTGCTTTATTCCCGGGTACAGCTTCTGAGTGGTGTTAGACAATGAAACCTTTAGGTTGGATTCTGGATGGCACCTGCTTGCTCTTTCCATCAGCTCAGGGGTGTCAGAGCTCTCTCCGTGAGGGCAGGCACGAAGATCTGTGCCATTGGCTTAGTTAGGAACAGCTGCAGACGTGCACAGGAAACCGTGATGTCTCCGGGAACAAAGCAGGAAAGCCTTTGGGAAACTACGATACCTTTAATTTAAATAAATAAATAACCTTGGAAAGAGAGCTGAGAAGAAGAACAAGAATGATTTCGTTCCACAGGAGGAAAAAGAAAAAAAAAAGACTCCTTCCAGTGAGACACTGAACTAAATGTATTTTGCTTCAAAGACAAGATTATAATCTTTAAGGGACTAGACAAGAAGAAGATATTTCATAAGACTCTAAATTAGTGGGCAGACACACAACAGAATCCAATATTTGCAAGTTCAATCTGAAGATAAAAAGCACGTTTTAAGTATAATTAGCTACTGAGATGAATTGTCAAAAGATGCAGTAAATTCTCCATCACTAAGAAACTATTTTAATTATTATATGCTTAGCTTCCACTTGAGCCCAGACGTCTCAGACAACACAGGCCCAATAATCTCCAAGTTTATCTAACTTCTAGCACAAGCCACCCCCTCTGTCTGCAAAGTGTTCCTGCTGCTAATTCCAATGAGATTATTTTTTCCCCAAGAAATTCAAGGTGAGGGAATTATGACAAGTGGATAATTAGAGCATACAACATCAGGTCACGTAGACATTATTTATATAATAGTAGCATTCCTCAGTCCAGTGCTTCCAGGGAAAAAAAATAAAAGAAAAGGCATTCCCTAATGTCTAATTCACGTTAGAAAACCAAAACAACAACAACAAAACCAAACAAAAAAGCATTATCACTTTTATATATAAACTTTAAAGTATAAAATATTGTGTATAGTACTGTAATGTGCTTTTATCCAGTTCCAGAATCCACCGCAGAGAATCACAGGATGACCTGAGCTGGAAGGGACCTTAGAGATCATCTCGTTCCAGCCCCTCTTCCATGGGCAGGGACACTTTCCACTAGACCAGGTTGCTCAGAGCCCCATCTGACCCGGCCTTGAACACCTCCAGGGATGGGGGATCCCAACCTTCTCTGGGAAATCTGTTCCAGTGCCTCAGCACCTCACAGTAAAGATTTTTTCCCTAATATCTAATCTAATCTAAACCTGCCCTCCTTCAATATGAACCCATTCCCTGTTGTTCTGTCCCTACATGCTCTTGTATATAGGAATATTTACAGTATTTATGTAAAGAGAGGAAAGGTTTCAGACTGGCACTATCAGGCACTCTACCAACTCCCTCCTGGAACATTTCAGCATTGTTCTGCACCCTAAACAAAACACCACAGCTAGCAGAACATTATTTCTCTTCTGGCCCTCTAGGAGTTTACATGGGCAGCTCCTATTCACACTAATCAGAGCTAAGGGCAGAAATCCCCCATGGACAGCCGTGTTGTCTGGGGATATGTCCATAATTAATGTGTTCTGAGAGTCTAATTTTGAAACAAAGTAATCAGGCTTCAGATGAGTTATATTAAGAGCAATAAACGTGTGACTGCATATTTGCCTATATATATACACTGTATCCAATGTCAGACCAATGTATGTTTCACAAGACAACTTCGGACAAAACAAGCTCTATTTTAGCTCAGTTTGGGAGCACGATATGTAAATACGCAAGAAGAGAAAAACACAGTGGGCTTTGTCTTCTTTCTGTTTCTTACTCTTCTTTGCAGCACATCATTATTATAAATGTTAATGCTCATCATTGCTCTTCTTCACATCGTAGTGCCCAGGCTCAGCAAAGCTCACATAATCCTAGCGGTTCTGATGTTACAAATTAAAATTAACCGTGCAACGCCATGGGAATATTTGTAATATGAAAGATGTGGAACGGGGACTTTGTAACAAGTACGTGGAGGAGAGAAGAGGAAGCTAGATGGCTTGAACATGAGTGGTTCTGCAAGTAAGAGATGCTGTAATGGCACAAGGAATACAAAATAAAATTATGCCAACAGAATTTGGTTTCAGTATTATTTAGGATTTCTGTCACTGAAAGAGACATTTTCAAGTCTGTGGCTGCTGATGCTCCAGCACAATTGATGCCCAAGTCATACATAATGTATTATACAACACAGTATATTAACTCAGCTTCAAAGTGTTAATATGTCATGAAACTTAATTCAGATATCACAGATTATGCAAAGGAGGTAGAGATGTGGAGACACACTCTCGTTTCTCAAAGGTGTCAGCCAGACAGCTTTGTGTCCCCCAGTCCAGGAGAACACAGCAGCAGCTTTCTCAAAAGCTCCTTCACAAGGTGAGGGCTGGGTGGCTCTTCACCCCAGTGTTTGTCACAAAGAAATCCCATACTGAGGGCAAAAATATGCTTAAAAAAAAAAAAAAAAAAGTCAGAAGGCTTTGAATACAAAAAACAGCCCAGGTTCTGCAGTGTCAGAGCTACCGGTACATTTTACACTGCAGATGTGAAAACTGCATAATATAAGCACAGAAGAATTTATCATTATCTACAATAAGCCCAAATCCTAACTTTAGTTCTGTATGGGAAAAAATCCAACTGTACTCTCTGAATGTCCATGAATAGATGGCAGCAATGGAGACAAACTGTTTTCCAGGCCAGATGCTGGGAATAAAGATGAGAAACTTTTAGAAAAGCTGGGAATGGAATTGCCTGGAGACTTATCTAGTGCCTCTGTCAGCTGGGAATGGAGCCCACGACAACCCACAGAACTTAAAACAGAGGTAGAAACCTTCTTCCATTTCCACACACACTGTTTTTGTGTGTCTCTCACTAACTGCTCTCTCCCTGAGCAGTTCCATGCTTCACATAAGCTGCTACTAAAAGAGACCATAAACAACACCTACCAAAATTGCTTTGGAAGCAACAGAGGGAAAGAATCCAGAGGAAGCTTTTGCTCCTGGTATGAAGCTTTCAAAATCCCCTTCGGAGGCACTTCAGCTGAGGGAAGAGGAATGTGATCCAAGCCTAAAAGTGAAGTTTAGCTCCTGACATTGCCATGTTATTTTTGCATGAACTTGGGCGCTGATGCTTTTATAAACAAATGGGAAGAGATATTTCTGAAAGTTTCAAGAGTTAGGATGGGGTTTTTTTGGTCTCTAATTGCCTCTGTGTGTCCCTTCATCTGTAGAAAAGGGAAAACAGATGACAATTTTCTGCCTATAGAGATGATACGGGTAGATAATATTAAGCATTGAAATATTAAGATACTATGGACACATATCAAGTCTTTAATATAGACCGTCCACTAATATCTATCAACTTTCTGGGTGTTTAACTTCAGATTGTAGAATGCAATTAGAAAATACTCTTATGCAAAATACTTAATGATTTTAGTTAGAAATTCTGTAGGACTCCCATTATGTGAAGCAAGAATTCAAAACATAAACCAAAGGTGGCTAGATAAGTGCATTTTTCTTTCTTAGGAAAAAATTCCACCTATTTTCAATTAAAAGGCAACTCTGTCTCAGAAACCACACATACATATGCACAAAAGAACCCAAACCAAAAAAACCCCATCCTAACTCTTGAAACTTTGAGGAATCTAGTTTTAGTAAATGAACTGGAGGGGTTTAAGCCTTCATGATTATCTAGGTTATGGCTTTCTTTGTATTGTCTGTACTAAGCTGAGAGGAAAAAGAGATGCTTTCATTATTCAGACTTAATGAACACACTCAATTTAGACTAGCTAGACAGTCCAGTGTGTTTGGAAACAAAGAAAAATAAACTAGGAAAACATATGAAACCCAGGATTCCCTGGAAGAAAAACCAGCTTGCAGGACTTATCACAGCCCTGTACACCAACTGAAGCAGGACATGTACCTCCTTAGTGACCACTTTGGGGAGGGTGGGAAGAAATGAAACAAAGCAAGGCTAATGGAAAGGATCCACACACATAGTACAGAAACCTTGCTCTCATTTCATACTGAGAAGTAAAGGAGTTGCATTCTGTATACTGCCATCATTTACTAAATATGTTCCTTCCACAAGATCAACATCTGATGCTACCAATCCCCCAAGATAATAATTCCTTGAGCGCTCAAGAAAACACCATTCAAGGTGGCTGATAAACAATTTGGGAGCCTGTTAAGCCATCCCGTGACAAATTCACACCACCAATGTAGAGTTAAACATTTTTTTTTAAATGACAAAACAGCCAAGTACATCACCAGGTTGTACTTGACCATCACCTTCTCCCTTAACCACTGCAGGGGGCATCCAGTCTGCACTCACCAACTTACTTCTGTCCCATTCCATGGTGGCAGCAGCTCCAGGTTCTCCCCATCTCCTCTTGGCCAAATTAGAGCATCCTGATGTCTCTCAGGTGCTCCTCATGAGGGCTCACTTCCTACTTTCTCCTCTAATGGTAAATCTTAATCCAGAGCTTCTGCCAAATATGGCTGTGAAGGCTTAGTTTTCCCATCCCCTGTTTTCTGCAATTAAACTTAGGATATAATAGAGGACTTAGGATATGTAATTAAGGCTTAGGTTGTAATAAAAGGGACGCTCTTTTGTTTAAATTCTCTGCCTTACTTTGGCTGCTTCAAATTTGTATTTCTATCATTCTCTAATTAGTATCTCTCTTCTGTCTTTAGGCTGGCTTTTCCTGTTTAAAAGGCTGTGGTAAAACATCATAAATCATTTAACCTAGAAAAAAGTGATCATACCAATATCTTACCAAAGCTACAATTATCAGTTTGCTCTCAATACTGCCTAGACAATACAGATGACAACAATTCTAACAGAAAATGAGTGGGACAAAGGGGTTTCAGGAATGATTTATACTCCTCTTCCTACACAGAGAGCACAGCTTCTGGGGACTTCCTCACAGTAAATAAAAATATCTCTGTGAAGATAATTGGTTCAGGTGTGGCAGCAGTCTAGAAGGTGGTTCACCTGGAATCACTTCAGGTATTCACCTACTACCAAACAACCTGAGCATATTTTCCCCATCTCTCATCCTTGTTTCAGCAAGCATCCTACTATGCAGGGAAAGGCAAAAGCACAGGAGCCAACACAGCAGGCTCACCAGGACTAAGAGCAACACATTCAAATATATATAAAAGTCAGAAGAGTGGTAATGAGGAGCTCATAGGAGTCATTTCCTTCCAGTTCCTCTGCCCATCCATTTTCACACATCCCTCCCCCCACTGCCCTGTGACAGCACTTCAGGGTCTGTTCTAGTTTACCCCATGGAGAGCTTGGTCACAGCTGCCTGTCCACATGTTGGTGTGTGCATGCACTCTGAACACAAACCTGGGGAGAACCTAGCTCGGTTCCCCCAGGATCAGAAACTGTGAAAGGAAGAAAAGTTGCAAAGCAACTCAGCCATCATCTTTACAAGAAAACACAAATTCCTTCTCCACCCTTTGTTTCAGTCCCACAACACTCTCATGTTGTGCACTCTCAAAGAAGTGAAAAGAATTACTGTCCAACACACACAAACTCTCTTTTTTCCATTTAAAAAGCACACATTTTCAAATCCTGTCCTATTCTGCAACAAGGAAAGCGTGTGAAGCTAACTACATCCTAAAATGGGCTTTTTGTTCAAAATAACCCAAACACAGCATATACACTTTCAATGTTAGGATAAATCAGTCAACTAGGCATTAAGCACTGCTCAACAGACCCAGTCACAGCAGAGCTTTGTTCACAATAGGTTACACAAAAAAATCAAAAAATCACCATCGACTTCTGCATTGTGAGACGAGTCCCAGTTCTTTGAGGCTGGGCCATGCAGTAAAGAATCTATCATGCATCTTTGATCCTGCATTTCAGCCTCTGCCAACAAATCCACTTCGAAGATACTCCTAACGTTCCAAGTCCTGAGAAGCTTTAGTCTGTATTAATTAATTAAAAAAGGAAAAAAAATTAAACAGATATCCATGTGCCTTAGGGCAATATTCAGCCTGATCCCTCTGACAGCTTTCCTTATGGCTTTGAAATCTATTACCTTCTGCAAGAGTAGGAGCTTTGTGACAACCTTCAAAAGGAAGCTTCTGCCTTCAACAGGAACAGTATTTGCTTCAGTGGCAGATCAAGGTCTCTATGTGGTACAGAACAGCAATTACCCCGTGAATATAACAAATATGCCAGAAAGCATGTAGGAAAAAAAGTATATGCAAAGTCAGAAGCTAGTCAAAACTCATCCCAGAAACTCTTTTCTGAGCAACAGTTC
This sequence comes from Orthonyx spaldingii, assembly GCA_013397795.1. Taxonomy (NCBI): domain Eukaryota; kingdom Metazoa; phylum Chordata; class Aves; order Passeriformes; family Orthonychidae; genus Orthonyx; species Orthonyx spaldingii. Next base: position 1,249,847 of record VZTJ01002567.1, on the reverse strand, counting down.
GTGGGAGAGGGGCAGGGAGAATTAAAACAAGTCTGGCTGCACATCTTGAACTTGCTGAAATCTGAAGACATTTAAACCAAACACAGTAATTTACTCGTAAAGGCTGAGTTCTTCTTTGTACAATGACTGGATGGGGGAGGAACAGAAAACTCCTGCTAAAAATTCCTTCTCCTGGGTCAACCGGACCTAAAAGGATTTAAAAGAAATTGGATGCCTGCTCTCAGGAAATCCATTACTACAAAAGCTCTACCAACCTGTAGACTTAGGAGAGCTGTGACCCCATTTATGGGTGCCAGACCAGAACATTGGGCACGGACTCCTTTGTAAACCTGCTCCAAGAAGAACTGCCCCTTTAGCAAGGTACAGACTCTAAACCCCATTCAGCCAACAAAACAGATGCCAAAACCATGCCAAAAACTTCCCAGAACTTTTCGTTTTTCAGAGGAGGAGCTGATTTAGATTAAGTCAAACGTAAGCACGACTTCCATTCACTCAATATGAGCACGCTTACCTGCCTGCCTTCCTTTCTGTCCGAGCTGCAGTACCAGTTGTGGGCTTTCCACCTCCCAGTATGTGTCTGTCAGTAAGGATGGGTGAATCACTGTGGCAGCCTTCTCCCTCTGCCCATCATCCTTTCCAAAACACAGGAAACAGCTGTCAGGTCAGTTCTGAAAGTTGGTTAATAATTACACAGACTAATTATTAGCCTTTCATCTTAATAATTAGCATTTCAAAAGTATTTTATTAATCAGTCTTGTTACAGGTACGGACCATTGTAAGCTTTGGATTTTTAATTTTTTTAAATGCTTTTAGAGTCTTTTTTTTTTCATTACTAAATCACCACTGAGGTTTCCAGAAGTGCTGTTGTAGAGCTTGTAATAGCTTGACACCCTCCACCCCTCCTTCAATTCCAATTCACTATCTAGGTGAATGACTATCTAAAATTATCAGCAGACTCTCCAGATATCACTATCTAGAATAATCTGGCTCCTAATGCTTAGCAGATACAGTAATAACATACCTAACTTTTAACTTTCATGATAGGGTTCCCCTGGGACAGAGTAGAAGGAAGACTGATTTATTATTAATATTATAAATAATTCAAATTAATGAAATGCACCAAAAGTGGAAAGTGTGAACCAAAGGAAGAACTAGCACACAAGCCTTAATGTAAATTATTGGCTCCGTGGCTACACAATACCAGTCTGTACTCCTTTACATCCCTGCAAAGCATGCATAAAATCTTACTAGAACAAAATGATATAATTTCCCACTCATTTTCCACACATAGAAGTATCTACAGAAGGTGCAAGGCAGGGGAGAGAGTGGTCAGTCAATCGTGTTTTAATTTACAGCTATTTTTGTCTAAGCCCTGAATGGCCTGCCAATTATGAACAGTACCAGCTGGGCTGTCAGGAGAGCAGGCTAAGAAGGACACACAGAAAAAGAAAATAATCATAATGTAAAAACGAAGAGCAGGAGAAAAGTTTGGAGTGGGGAAGACCCGATGGGGAGCCCAGCTCAGGTTTTAAAATGCCTCACTACACTCCGAGCTTCTACAACCCCCCAAATAAAAACAGGACTATGATCATCACCATTATCTGGACACAGGCCTATAACACATCTAGGACTATATTTTTGACTTCTTGGAGCATAATCCAGACACCTACTAGTTATAAAAATTTTACTTTTCTGTGCTTAAATAAGCAGCAAAAATAATAATTTCATACAATGAGGAGGATGAGAATATTTCAAAGAGTCTTCTTTCCATTTTTCAGGTAAGTAACAAAACCTCAGTAGTTTCTTTTTTTAATTTAACACAATAATTTTACAGAAATTTTAAATGGAATGTAAAAAAAAAGTTGAATTTTCAGTAAAATGGCAGCTCTACTGTTTCAAGAACCTCTTTCCCCAGACTCTCTCACAGGGAGAACATAGAAAACAATTCTTCTAAACAAAACCTGATGAATGCTTATCAGCAGAATCATGTCTTGAGCAGCTATTGAGGGACCAAGGAATAAGCATAGGCATTAAAAGACAATTTTATTCCACTGCTATTAGGACGTCAGTGCTGGACCACACTAGTGCATATATAGAAATGTTGCATTTGGCAAAGGAGCAGTTTTGGAAGCTGATCTGCTTTTCATGACTGCTCTTCTCTGTGAAAAAAATTAAGGGATTTACCCCATGCTTTATTGTAATCTGCTTATTTGTGGATGCAGATCAGTTTAGAAAGTATATTTATACTCATGCACTTCACTGTATATCAGCCTCATACTGACAAATCCTAGAATATCCTCCCCTCCACTCCTTTCCATAGCCTTGTAGGAGAGGCAAGGCAGACAAGGCAGTCTGAAAAGCCAGCAGGCCATAACTCCTCTCCTCCAGACAAGCGACAATTAATCACATTCGCCAGCGAGGCAGGTAGCTCTTGTCCTTTAACACTGCAGGAAACATAAAGCTCCTTTCTCCGAGCACTGATTGTCCAGTTGATACTGGAGCTCTCAGGAGCAGCTACTGAGCTGCCGAGATGCTGAAAAACAAGGTAACCCAAAACCTAAATATGCCAGTCTTCTGCTGTTTCATTAATCCTTATTTTTCAAGGGAGCCATGAAAGAACACCCGGCGGCTGGAGTGTAATGTTTATCACCATTTTTCCCTGCAAGGTCAGAAGTTGCTCCTCCCCTGCCAGTTGTCCAAGGCCCCTGGGGGTCACTCAGGCTCTGACCACAGCAGCCTTGCTCAAAAGGAGCCTGCCCCACTCGTGTCTGTGGGAGTGCAGCACCAGAGGTGAAGAGACATTCCCCTGCTTTGGAATACGAAGGAAGAGAACAAGCCACAACGCTATCAAATATGTCTGCTGGGGGACTAAGAAAAAAGGGATTATTGCCTTCTTTAGGTTTTGCTCTCAAGCAACTAACCTTTCTGTTTTAGTTTTCTCCATAGAAGCATAACTCATTGATTAAGTCTGACAATTACATAATGCTTTTGAAGTGCAAAGAGAGACCAAAGAGCATATCCAAAATCTGGGACAGCCATAGCTCATCTGTTTCTTATGGTTCCCTAGCAGAGGTTTTATTTCCAAGTGAGTCAGTCACATTGCAGTGAGTGTAAGCGATATTTTGTTAACCCTTCCACAAACCCTTCCACTAAGATGCAATGATGTCCCCCTTGGAGGGGGAAGGGATGACAGATATAATTTCAGGAGACCATACAAAAATGTTAAGATTATCTGTGGAATCTCTCCTTCAGTCACTCAGCAGCATCCAAACACTTAGAAACCCGCCTTCTTGGAGAAAAATATGTGAGTCTTACTTTAATTGCTGAAGATTACTTAACCCGGATTTGCTGAATTGAAAAACTTTTACATTGCAACTTGATCGCCAGGTTGAGGGAGCCCCTTGTTGGCTTTACTAACTCAAGTGTAATCCCAGTGAAAGCAGAGAACTGCAGTAAGGACACGCGAAACGAGAAGTCTTGTTTGTTGTAGAAGTACCCTCATCTCACTTTCACACAGGCTCCAGCCTCCTGTCGACCCAAAAGCTGACGAAAGGAACATTTCAAGCATGTAAGCCAAAAGAGTAGGCAGAAATGGGTGATGATTGGGGCATGTCAATAATGTCACACCACTGGAAAGCTGCCCAGTACGTGGTGAACAGCTGCTCTCCCAATGACTAATCACACAGGAGGGGGGAGATCATAAAATTCTCCACTTTCAGAGAGGAGGGTAGTGGTCCTCCTGATGTCACCTCTTGTAACAAGTTTCTCCTTGTCTATCCAGGTCCATGTTGTAACAGTCCAGCCACAATGTTTACAGCAACAACATCTCATGCACCTTAAGTGTGAACATCAAGCGTGCCTTCAAAAAATTCTGTCAACAGTCCAGATGTGGAAGCATCAGTGCTCAGTGAATTAATTTCAGAAAGTTCTGAAAACAAAAGCAATTTATAAGAGCAGTTTATAAGTGTTCTTCCTACTATTGTTCGGTTACAGGCAAGAATATAGTGAGGTTGTTGAGTTCTAATAAACCAAACACAAAGTTCAATGCTTTGTCTATTGAAATGATCACTTCAGTAAAGGACTCACAAAAGCCTAGAGCCAAAAGGCCCCAAGGTGGTAGAAACCAAGCCACAAGGTACATCACTTTGGATGTACTTAACCTGTGCAACCACAAATTCTGAGAGGAAATAAAAAATTTAAAATTTCAGAATAAAATGCAGGAAGTTCTTTTCATTTTATTGAGAAAACCTAAGTTAGTCCATCTAAATGCAATGCTATTTCCCGGATGCTAAAAGGTGATAGCAGGCAGGATAACATCCATGAAGCAAGACAGAATACAGCTTTCATCATCTCAAGTGTTTGAAAGCCCAGCCCATGCCAGGACAAAATGGCTGGTGTTGCCTCTAACCATTTCAGTCATTCTGTTTTTGAGGATTGCAGTGATAAAAAATTCCCTGAAGTATCCTGTAATTCTGAAGCACTGATGAGCCCAATATCAATGCCTGTGTTAAGGGCAAGTTCAAAGACTCTTTAGTGTTTGCTTGATAAGCTTCTCAGAGAGGTCATTAACTAGGACAGATCGTGTACTGTACACTTCATGCAAATTTTCTGGGGTTTTTTTATTGTTTTCAGTTTGTTTGGGGTTTTTTTTTAAACATTTTTATGATCAAGATCCTATTTTAGGGAACCTTCCCCAGCTGCCTAGGAACATCTAAAGGGAAAGGCACACATGTAGCTGAAGTTGACACACACATACAATGCCCCATGAGTCTAAAGCATGTTTTTGGTTAAGGACTCTTACCACACATGAGACACAGAAAAGTTTTAACTGGGTGAAGCATAAAGCTCTTACAGGACTGAAGACAAGCCAGGAATGGAGTGGGAAATATTTGCAAGGCTTAGATCCAGTAAGAAGGTTATTATAGGAGATGCTTAGGGTAGCTCCTGGTGATTCTCGTCTATGGTAGCTGAGCATTAGGAGAAAACAAAACCAACCAGATGAGAACCTTGGTTCTTGAGAGCCTCATCCTCCAGAGCTAACTGCTGCAGCTTATATCTCTGAAATCACTGATGGTGTGGTGTCATCCTGGTCCTGCACATGGCAGGTAGTGGAGGTGACCAGGCTCAGCCCCACGTGTGCACTGCTGCACAAACCATCCATCAGGACAGCTCTGGCTGTCACAGTCAGCTTGGGATAACTGTTCCTCAGCCAGCTCCTTCCAGCAAGCCATCCCCAGAGTCTGAAACAGTTCCAGAAGAGCCCCTCACTGGCACAGAAATGCTGTTCTACCACACCAGCATTTTTCACCTAATGGAGGAATAAGACAGAAGCTGTTGCCATTGTCAGTGAACCATTCCCAAAAAGCTGCTCCAATAAAAAGTTTCTTTGCATCCATGCAAGGTGTCTGCTGGTCGGACAACACCAATCCCCCTAGCCAAGAGCAAGACAGGCCTGCTCAAGTCCATCATAGCTCCACAGGTCTGAATTAATGGCAGCTTTGCTGGGGATCAGCTGCTGGCTAATGCAGGGCCCGGAGGCTCCAGCAAAGATCTTTAAGCAGCTTTAAGATCCAGAAGCAACCAGAGTTGCCTGAGGCCATCACAAGCATCAGACACTGACTATTCATCATGAGAAGTCTCAGAGAGTCCCTGGCTGTCTCTGAAGGGTTGTTGTTGGCTGTTCCCCAGCCCTGTGGAGCAGAGACAGGAGCATGATCCAGAGGTGCCATGAGTCAGAACCACCAGGAGAAACAGCTACCTGAGCAGGTGCTCTAAACAGGAAAGACAAAAGTTTAAGCCCCAAAATTTTCATAGTCAGCTTTTCAGTGTTATAGCAGAAATGAATTCAAGCAGGGGGACAAGTCAGCTGACCAAACCAGCAGGATAGCATTAAAGAGAGAGGAAGAAACGCAGCTGGCAGCAGCTCCCTCCTCCACAGCCCTGGAGGGCAAGAGAGGTGGTGGCAGTGGGAGTACCCAGGATGGCTCTGAAGGGCCCCGTCAGCACCCGTGTCTTGCCATAGAAATTTCAGCTTTAGGAGTCCTGTCAGGACACACACAGAGCTCTGGCCCCAGAGGAAAGACCAAGTATAAATCTCTTTGTTTTTTCTTTTGTTTGTCAACAGCTTCTTTTAGACTGTGCACTCCTTGCCCAAGTCTGAGTAACCAGACAGAGCAAATAGATCAGATCTCACACACAAATCCTTTTCATCTCAGAAGATCCCACTTGGGCAATGTCATCAAGTGCCAAAGTTTCGGCATGAAACTTTACCCTCCTGGCACTTGTACTTGTAGCTGGGGTGATATGTGGGGAGAAGAAATATACAGGGATGTACATATGGGGGATGAATTTCTTTACTGTGAGGGTTGTGAGGCACTGGCACAGGTTGCTATGAGAAGTTGTGGATGCCTCAATCCTGAAAGTGTTTAAGGCCAGGCTGGAGGGCGCCTTGAGCAACCTGGTCTAGTGGAAGGTGTCCCTGCCCCTGGGACTCGTTAACTTTTGATAAGTACCACTGTCGTCTCCATGCATAGGCTTTTGGTTGTTTTGTTGTTTGTTTTGTTTGTTTGCTCTTAATTTAAACTGATCTTTGCAGTGCCAACTCCACTTAAAAAAATTTCCTCAAGTATATAAATGATAGATAAAAAGCTATTTCAAACAACCTACAGCTACTCTGGGCAATCTACTTAGCTTAGCTGATCGTTAAAAACTCTAGAAGTTTAGGTTTATGTAGATAGTCATTGTCAATATAAAAGATAGTGATGTCAGCCTCTCTCATTTATTCAAATATCCCCAGTCCTGTGAGCCTCAGATGTTCCCTTACAGGAAGAGAAAAGAAAACAAAGGGAAGAAAAGGAGAGGAAGGGAAAACCATCCTGATACACACTTCTCTCCAGACTTTCTAACAGATGCTCCTCAGAGAGGGACTGACCAAGCCTGGCTACTGGAACAGCCAAGAATTTATATATATGTATTTATTTTTCATTAGGATTACAGAATATTCTGAGTTAGAAGGGTCCCACAAGGATGATCAAGCCCAACTCTGAAGTGAATGGCCCATACAGGGAGCAAACCCATGGCCTTGGCATTATTAGCACCAGGCTCTGACCAGCTGAGCTATAGAACCTTACCAGACATCAGAAAATATGGATCCAAAGGAACAAGACATCTACCCAGGAAGGCAGCATTTTGACCACCCTTGAAGCTGTGGAATATTTTTAAAGTCACAACATATCCACTGTGTGTACATTTTGAGGTTTCAAAATGTAATACTACATTTCCCATTTCTAAAGCAGTATCGACAAAGAAAGCTTAACAATTTGGAAAAAAAACCACCCCATAGTCAAAATTGAAACACAGCAAATCAGCTTCCCTGGATTTTACTGGTGGGTGGATGAAAAGAATTGAGAGGGGACATGCTGTTGATTTTTATTTTTTTCCCCTGGCCTTTCAGCTAATGCTATAAAAGAAACATTTTTTGAAATCTCCACGACTCATACACAATAGGGAAGAAAAAGAGCACAACCAAATCAATCACCCTCCAGCTGATACCACTGCAGAATGAAACCCATTCAGAGATCTCCTAGAAGCAGAACAACACTTCTGAGTTGCAGCAAATCAAATCTGGCGATAAAGGGGCTGCTCTCGCTTCCTCCCTCCGTGACAAACGGAGGCACAGGTTATCTGCTCCAGCATAGTCAGAGCAGCTGGAATTAAGCAAGTCAGTTTTTATTATCAGTCCACCTTCCAGAGGAAGCCACTTTATACAACTGCCTGTACAGGTGCTTCTATCCATTTGTCTATCTTGCAAAATAACTTACAGTTTTTCGGGGCAATCTCAATGAGGGTTTGACAGAACGGTCGCGGTTATAAAAATCCTGTCTGATCACATTCTGTACATGTATGGGTGGTAGGGCAGAGGAAAGATAATGTTCCTGCAGAGGGACATTTCCTATGTTAATTTATTGGACACAAGAAAATTCACACATTTAGCACAAAGCTATAGGAAATCAGATTTCATAACTTCTACTCCTTATGGCACTGCTCTTTTTTCCTACTGTTGTGAGATACCGAAAGATGCATTTTGCAGTGTATCAGCACTGCCTTTTTTTATATAAAAAACTGACTTGGGAATATAAAAGTAACAGGGGTGACACAGTAATTTAACAAATCTGGAATGAAAACACATAAACCTGATAAAATTAGAGCAGGGTCCAACAACAAAATCTCTGCTTGGATTTTATGCCTCCCAGTGACTCTATGTATGTTTTTATCAGGGATTTGGCTTAGAACAATCTTTGCTGTGCATATAGGATATCAGAGGGAATGATGTTGGAATATACATCAAAGTGATGACAGTAGTCACGTCTCTGGCAGGTGTCACTTTTCACATGTTTCCTTAAACCAGTCCAAATTTTTATTCTGAGTAAAGATTTTTGGTGTGTAAAATGGAAACTATGTCTTTTATTAGGTCTTTGGCCTCTAAGCTTTATTTTACTGGGTCTCTGAATATATTATAAGTAGGAAAAAACAAGCAGAAATAAATGCATTTTTAGTTTGCATTTCAATAAAAGAATCACATTTCTCAACAAGATTGTGAATTTTGGGCTAAAAATTATTACAGAAGCTTGCATTTCTTTTTATTCCCTCTGCAGGTTACTGGGTTAAGAAATGTATTTGATTTTTGTATTCTAACAATAATTGTGCTTTGTCTGCTGAAAAAAACCCAAGCTCTTTTAGCTAAAGACGAGGTTATCTAACCATCCTTTATTTGGGGCAATCAGCCATCACAAAACAATTCCTGGGAGTAAACACCATAGTTAGAGACATGCAAACAAAAACTAGCATTATAAATGATAGCACCACACATGAAAGCAAAAGAAATCAAAGGCATTACTACATGAAGCAAATCTGTATTATGCCTCCCACTGAGTTGTAATATTTTCCCTGTGCTCTGCTTTGGGGGGGATTGGTATTTGTTTGTATGTTTTTCTTGTTTGGGTTTGTTTTTTTTCTCTTAAGCAAAACCACATGTACCAACAGGCTAAATCAGGTAAAACCATTTTTTTATTTTAAGTTTTGGAAATGGCATAGAGTTTTGTGTCTACCTCTCTTCCAGCATGCCACTGTAATAAGTCTCTCAACACAGAGATCAAGAAGACTTAATAGAATTTAATATAAAAAAAGCCCCACACAACAGAAACCAGTGCCACACACATTTTAAGATTTTGTCAAGTGGTTTAAATTCTGGAAAGCAACCAGCCAAACAACCAAACAGAGCCAGTCACATAAAATCAAGTATAACTTTCCTATGAATTTGTGACAAGGTTGCCTTGATGCAAACAGTCAATTAAAGCCTTAGGCTTTGGGAAGGGACACTAATCTGCTGCAGGCAATGAAGCAATACTGATCTGCACCACTATTTGATTTGGCCAAGTATCTGGAAGAGACAATTACTACCTCAAAACAAGAGGTCTCTTTGTGGAAAGGAAGGGATCCTGTTGAAAAGTTACTAGCTGAGCAGCACATAATTTCTAAGTTTTATGCATTAATCAGCCTCAGGGAAGATTCACAAATATAGCCTTAATTAAATGCTTTTCCATTATTCCACCAGCCTAAAAACAGAGGAATTAATTACATAGGGACAGACCTTGAATCTATTAGTTGTTAGGGATGTCCTGTGTATCAAAGATGAGCTACAATACATAAAATAGCATTAATATGGCTTAGAGCCATTTCAACTACTGGTAAAAAGTTTAAAAAAACCCAAAAACAATAAAAAAGCACATTCCCTGAGAAATGTAAATGGATTTGCTTTCTGAAAGACTGGTGTGAACCTACACGTAATCAATCAGCTCAGTTGCTCCAGCTGCACTGTCAGAAGTGTAAGGGCAGATTTACTGCAGAAAGGTACCAAGACAACGCCCTGACAATGGCACGAAGACACACCAGAAGCTCTTTTCCCCACGTATGGTTCCCATCAATTAAAACCACAATTCACCAACAACATCAATAACGAAGTAACACTCCTGAAAATTCAGCAGGCAAGTGGAACACAAAGTGGATGCTGTGAAACAGAGTCCCTCTGCAGCCAGGCATAGCAGTCCCATAAAAGCTGTGGAGTACCAGGGACTGCACTGCTGTAATTCACTTGTCCCTCCCTTTCTCTTTACACCGTCTTTATATATTGGTGTAAGCTATATATCCATCATATATGGGAGAAATGTGGGTTTCTGGGCATGGGATAATCTATTTTATTATATGTTCTTATATTCTCCGGTTTCTTCTTCCCACATCTGTTTTTCTTGGCTCTGTGTGTAAAACAGCTGCATATTTGGGGAGACCAATTTCAAACAAAGGAGAAGTATTCCTTACTTTTCTCATAAATCACTCTTCAGATGGTATACAACTCCAGAAATTCAGATAATTAGGCCACAACATCAGTCATTTTTTCACAACAAAACAAATCAGCATTATTTCCCTAGTGATATCTCCCCTTCAGCTAGAAAACCAACTAGATAAGTGCACTCAGAAATCCAGTTGTTTATATCTACTTCTGCCCCATGAATTAGTGCCCAGCCTCTTATATAGCTGATTTCATGCCCTGTCATTACCACTTTCTGGACTGGATAAAACCTGAACAAACAATAGGAATTATGGTCTTAAAACAAAAGGAATGGAAATATGTTGTGGTCCATACAGAGGATGGCAGGATCCATGTTCCTTCCCTGAAGAAGGATAAAGATATTGACCTCAGAGCAATTTCAGCCAGCGTGATGCTGTTGCTTCTCAAAAGGCAATTCTCAAGCACAGAGAGTGAACATGACAGGAGCACATCACCATCAACACAGAAGAGCTGACGGAGCACCAGCTCCTCTGAATCCCAAGCCTGTGTATTCCTCATTTGCTAAACCCTAAAGTCTTCATTCAAGCCACGTTACTGCTCAGCTTAAAAGGAGTTACCATCAAGGAGATACACAGCAAGCTTTTAATGACAAAGCAGAATATGCAAACACTACATCTGCCATACCATTAATAATTCTGTAATAGAAACCAAATAATATATAGTTGACATTTCCTTGCTGAACCATTTTGTATTTACACAACAAAGTGAAGGTACTGTGAAAATGTTATACAAAAAGTTTGTCCCGTTCATTAGATGTCCATGAGACAGTTAAGAATGTACAAAGAATGTGAAATTAAAACCAGTAAACCCTGTGCCAAATGTTATGGATTCCATTACTTTAACACCCTTTCCAAAATCTTTCATAAAATTCACAATGCAGCTTCACACCCAATTCATTAATTGCCCCTCTTTTGTTAAACACCAGGCAGCCTGCAGACCTTCTGCTTGTTTGTTCTTAATTCAGAGACTGATGGGGCATCTGAGGTGGTTTAATCACAGCCCTGTGCACAATCTAATTTTTCCAGTCTGTACGGTTTGACTGTTTATTTTGTTGAGGGGATCAATGGTGTTCTTTGAGTTTACGTGTAATAAAACATGGCCAGTGCTCATGAGACCAGTACAGCCAAGTATTTGGGTTTAAAAGACAGCACTGACCAGACTATTTTCTCATAAAGTGACTCCTGCACGTGGTAGCAGCACTGCAGCAGTACAGTATGGCTGCATGTCTGACATGCAGATTTGCAAACTGAGTGCATCCATTAGAAAGCCATGTACAACAAGCACCAGGTGGAACCTCACAATCTGTCTGAAGAAGAAAATTTTAGGCAGCCCCATACGTGTGTGCTCAGCCCAGTGCTTTTCTAATCCTGCTGTTACTTAGAGCAGACCATGCTTTACCACAAACCTGTGTGAGGCACCATGGGTGGTCTCTAACTTCCCAAGATGCCAAATCTGCTTGCAAGCAGGTCTCCTAGCTCCATTCAAACAAACAACAAACAAACAAACAACCCCCAAACAGTCCATATCTTCTCGTACCATCAAGACAGACCCACAGAAGGTCTTAACTAATGCTAAATAACCAATGGCCTTTGCATAGCACAAATCCCCAAAGGCAACCACAAAAGCAACCCAATCACATTAAAACTTAAAAAAAAAAAAAAAAAAAAAAAAAAAAAAAAAAAAACCAAAAAAAAAAAAAAAAAAAAAAAAAAAAAAAAAAAAAAAAAAAGAAAGAAAGAAGCCATTTCTTGGCAATGGTACTGTGGATGGGCTGGAACGGAGAAATGATGAGAGATTTCTGCTCTGCCATTTGCCTAACCCTCATTCCCTCTTTCCCTCTTGCCAGCCGCTGGCTGTTCCTGTCAGCATGCCTAGTACAACATTTTGCAGCTGCTCAAAGAGAAACTTCCCTCCTCAAAGAGTGCACACCAACAGTAGCTGGGAGGTTCTGGGAAGCAGCAGCTGGGGGGATCAGCGTTGGCGGGCTGGGCTGAAATGCTGAGGCATCTCTCATCACAACTGCGCAGAGCCAGATCCCAGGGCTGTTAATCAAGCACAAGTCAACGGGAGCTTTGCCCAATTAAGTAACAGAGTTTGGCTCATTCCAGCGAAGGATTACACGACAACAGCAGAAGCCCTTCAGTACCCAACACTGAGGTCAACGCCCTCCTTTCCTCTACTGGTTAACTGCCTTCCTTTATCTTCTTCTTTACTAGTCCTGAACAAGAGGATTTGAAGGCAAACTGTGAAGTGATGCTGAGAAAAGCAGGGATGCAGTCCAAAGGAACATGGAACATTTCGTTTGTAGTTCTCTTTATCTCAGTTTTACTGCCCACCCCACTTGCACCACAAAGATCCCTCTTCTCCTCCTCTCCACAAATATTCAGAAAACAACAGCATTTTTGTCCACGCTGAAGCATAACCTCAGGATACTCAGGTATACTCCAAACCCCTGTGTAGCCTCCCAGTCACATGCAGCTTGGATCAGTTTGTGTTTCTTCTACTGAGATCTTTCTCTTTCACTCCAAGGAGGCTCTCACTAAGGTTGGCTGACCTGCTGAAGCCTGATGTGATTGCTCTTGTTAAAATCCAGTCTCTGGCTCTTTGCAAGATACAGAACCTTAGTTAAGGGAGGGAAAAATTTACTTATCCAAGAAATGAAAATATTAACGAAAAAAAATAAAATCAATGTATCCAGTTGAGTGGCTGAAGTGTTCAGACAGCATCCCAAGCTGCAGAGAACATCATGAGAAAGGATCCCAGTCAGGAAAGCACATACTGCAGAAAGAACTGCCATGCCATATTTGCTCTAATCCCACATTACCCTATTGGATCTTTGATTATTTGAAAGATCACTTTCTCTCAAGAACCTGAAGATCTGATCTTATATGACAAGACACAAGGGCACAGTAAAATTAGAACAGGTTCAGTGAGAAAGTCAGTAGTTCTTACCAAAATCAATTTTTTGTTGAGCTTCTACCACTAGTCACTGAAAAGCTAAGACTTACAAACTTTTATGATGAACTTTATTTTGCAGCAAAATTTGTTTAACAACCAGCTTCCAATACTGGTTTTGCAATAACGCCTGACTGCAGGATTTTCAAGCTCTGTTCTCAAGAGAAAATGTTTCTTGTCCCCTCTCCCCCTAAATAAGAAGGCTGAGTAACCAGATATACATTTAAATCTATTTTCTGTTTACACTGATTTTCAGAAATGAGTTCCACAATGATTTACATGAACGCATTGCCTGTGGCCTTGCTGAAACCAGCGAGATTGGTGTCACAGTAGAGAATCAAGCATGTGCATAAATCTTTGCAGGATCTCAGCCAAAGAGGCTGTTTTATTGGGAAACAATAAAGGGATGCAGGCTTGTGGTGACTCCATGAGCCAAACCCGTCCTCAGAAACACGTCCATTTCTTTTTGGGGGTGTGGAGTTTAAACACCCAGCCATGGGAAGCGAGGCAGACACAGGCATGAGCCCTGTGCCCCTCCACCTGCAGAGAGGAGAGTTACAGCCCGTGAAAAAGCTCCTCACTGTGAGGACACAGAGGCACGTTGGTGTGATTTAGGTGCAGTTTTGGCTTCACACTCCAGGAAAACATAATCCTCTGTGGTCTCCTTGGTGTCCCGTGGTTCTCATTGCTATGGGGGTCACATCACAGCAATGTATCTAGGTAGGTTTGAGAAGCACGTGCAACTTTTTATAAAGGATAATGGATAGCCTACATTATTCATAACGTAACTGATTTCAATTGCATTATGTTTTACTTCCCAGATTTTAGAACAAGGACATCCTAATAGGACTGTACAGGTATATTTCTTCTAAAATTCATTCTCTACACTGGAATTAGAGGTCTTCCACCAAAACAGTTATTAAAATTAGCACTACACATCCTTAGATTGGGGCCTAAAGTGTCATGGTTAAAGAATTGTGTACGGCACTTACATCTTTTTTTTCTCTAACAAAAACATAGAGAATAACATAAAATTTTAAATTCATGACAAGGACAAAAATACTTCTTAGAAAAATAAGAAGCAATACAGATCTAAAAGCTCTTGTAATGTAATGTATGATGGTTTTTAAATGAAATAAAATAAAATAAATAAAATAAAAATATGCTTCTGAGTTACCCCAAACCATGTGTGAAACAGTAAAATGGAAGGGAAAAATCCCAAAACAAACCAAACAACAGAATTGCCAGGGCAAAGAGAATGGCTGGGAGAGGATATGAATTTATTTTCTCCCTTCAAATTCATAACCATGTTTTTCTTCCCCAGAGATGTTCTTCATGTGCAGTGCCTTCACAACATTTCCTTTAGAAAAAGAAAACCTTGCATGTAAACACATTTGCATTTGTCACTGTCTGCACTGGGACACGGCTAATTCAGTAAATCTGTTCTAAAGGCTATCATTGATAATCCACAGACAAGAAACATTGATTTTCATCTTGAACCAAAACCTGACACGATGTTTTGTCCCTTCTATTGGAAGAAACCCCACCACAACCCCCCTCAAAATCAAACAACCCACCATGGTAATTGCAGACCCCTACATAAAGAGAAAGCAGAGCTGAACTAGATCCTTCATTCTGGACACCCAAAAATCTGTTCTCTTCCCAGTATTAAGGTAGAAATTTCCTTGAAAAACAAAGCAGAAGGGAGTGTTCTTCCTAGATACTATCACTCTCTCACACTGTATTTCAAGAACTGCTGTTTTATGACTACCAAGTTGGGTTTTTTCCTTTTCTTACATTCACAAGACAATATTAGATGTTAATTAAAACCAGTTCAATCAACTGGAAAGGGTCCATCAACGTCAGCATCACAAAAACAGGCTCTGAGACCCTGTTCTGCAGTGCTGGAGAAGAAAAAGAGACTCTTTCAAAATCATCCGAGCAAAAAAAGAAACAACCAAAAAAAAGGAGTAGAAGTAGGTATTCACGAAATGTTGTTGTCCAAGATAGAATAGTAGAGGCTGAGGAGAACAAACAATATAAATAGAGAACGCATTTTTCCTTGCCTGCTTCACAATAGCTAAGATTCTTTAAAAAAAGAATAGGTAGAAAGATAAGACATGCATGCCTGATACTGAAGAAAAGACTGTTTGTACCCAGCACACTGAATAAATTGTTCTAGAACAGTTCAGCCATGTCAAGAAATGACCCTTTCATGCTGCCAAGGTCAGTCAGACCCATAGCCAGCCTTAGTCAAAAAGGTCATCACTACTCACATATTTAAAATAAATTCACCTGTTTTCTCCTAGAACTTCACAAGTTTAGTACAGATCAGTTAGGCAGGAGATTTTAGCTGTGGTATGGTATGGCTGGCATGTGTTTTACTGATGGCTCAAGAGCTGCAGGCAATATTTAGTCCAGTCCTAAGACTATCACCAAGTCTGTATGCTGCTGCTACAGCCCCAGTTAAAGGCTGAAGTAAGAGGGTGACAGATATACCAATAAAAGGGGAGGCCTGACACCTAAACTCCTAATTCTTGGTTAAAATTTCACTTCACTCTTGGTGTTCAAGACATTTGTTTTAATCTGAACCTAATCTCTGGAAGACCTCCTAAACACAGCAAGAAAAAAATCACATAAACCTATTCCCGTGAAAATTCATTATACAGGTGCATCCATCCTAAGAAGTAGTTTACTTGAACAGGAAAAACAACAACAATGCATTAACATGTAAATTAAATGCATGATTGTAGTTAGTCTTCCACTCAAGCAATTCCCATTGTTATTTTGACCTACTGATCATCAGAGAAATGCTGGAAAGCAGAAGGTTTTAAACATCTGCTAATCAATTATATTATTTCTCTAATTCCATTATTTTGTTTAAAAATACAGACTTCAGGGGAAATTTATAGCTAAAATTATTTGATCATTGCATTGAAATGGGGATGGAGCCCGTTGTGGCAAAAATTAGATAAATAGTTTTGTGGTCCTCACCTTTGTGCATAAAGAGTTAATAAATAAACAAATAAATAGGAGCAGTGGAAACATCCAGTGGGAGTTACTTTACAGATTCTCCTTCTTTCCAAATTTATAAGCTGCTCTTTTGAGACAGTTGCCTTGCAGAGTATACAGGGAAGAGAAGGCTCAGCTGGAATGCCTCTCACACAACGGGAAAGAAATAACGTTCAGCTATACCACGATCCCCAGTGCTATTTCACAACAACTCTGGCAAAGAGTCCCAATTCTTACAGAATTGTTGCCTGCAGACAGTAAGGTTTCTGTTCCTGAGGTTGCCTTGTTTTTCTAAAGGACACTTACATGTAATTATGCCCACACTTGCACTGCATACACTACCTAGGCAGGATCCCTGTCCAGAGCAGAGGAACACTCAGGGCAGGCACTGGAATTATACCTTTTTAAACAGGCTGTAGCTTTGTCCCATGATGTCTGGTCAACAAATATGCATCATTGCTAATTGGCTGTCTGATCTCATCTGTCCACAGTTGAGAGATAAAAGTGTAAAACAAACTCCTCTAGATTTCAAGGCCAGAAGAGACTAAAGTTCAATTCATTTTCATGTGGGTTTTTTCCAGTGTTTTCAGAACCTGAATACTTGAGCACGTTTCTCCAGAACCACTTTAAGAAACTTCCTGTAGAAGCTTCCTCCCCCAATGAACTCATTGAAACCCTACCCACTTAAAAAAATTAATAAATAAATAAAGCACCCTGGAAATCACAGATCCCTTTTGTGTTCCACAGTTTGCCAGCAGTTAATGACATTACAATGGCTTAGGTGAGAGGGTAACAGCATATCCAGTACGCAATAAAGAGAATGGAGAAGGAGGGAAAAGAGCCTTTTCTTCAGTGAACAAAAGTGATGACAGAAATCAAAGTGAAACTAAATCAAAATGTGCTGGGAACCTGTAATATTTGCAAAAACCGCGGAAACCAGGTACCCCTGTGCTGAATCCAGGCCTTCTGATTTTCCAGATTTCCTATTAACTGCACCTGCCGATGATTACTCACTGAGAAAATTTTGTGTTCATACTAGAACTAAAGTGACTGTACTGTGCACTTACTGCCCTGCCTCAAGAGTGATCTGGTAGAGTTCAAGGCTTGAACAAGCAGTGCTGAGACTCACTCTACCTTTCCCAGACATGGGCTGGAAGCACCTTCCTGTGCTGCTGGAGCACAAGGATGCAGAGGGTGCTGAACATCCCGCACTTGCGCTCCTCTGCTGCGTGCACACAGCTCTTGTTTACTTTGAACAATGACTTCTGGCTTAAAACTTGAGAGCCAGCCCAGGCCACTTTCTGCTCCCAAGCCAGGACACCCAGTTCTCTGCACCACTGAGCTGCAGAAGCCAGCACAGGTGGTGTCCCATTTGAGAGGTCCTGCCAGTGCCACCCTTCCCACCTCCTCTCCTCCCAATATCCGTGAGCACACAGCTGTGAGCAACCCTCACTGCACGCACGAAGGCAGAAAAGGCAAAAGAGGTCTTTTTTAGCCTATGAATATCTGGAGGCTGAGTGGCACAGCCTGGGGAAGGATCCAATGTCCAGCTGCCTGTATCAACAGGGCAGTGATGGAGGAGATGGAGCCATACTCTCCCATCAGTGTCTGGCAGGATGAGACACTACAGCTGAAAGCTGAAACGAGAGAGTCAGGCTGGATATAAAGAGCAACTTGTTGTCCATGAGGGCAGGCAGGCAGTGGAAGAAATCATCCAGACAGGCTGTGTAGGCTCTGTTGCTGGAGGCTTTCAAGATCTGCCTGGACAAAGGCTTGAGTAACATGGTCTGGTCTCACCCTGCTTTGAGCTGGAGCTTGGACGACAGACCTCTTGATATCCATTCCAACCCAAATGCCTGTAAGGCCCTTTTGAAAGAAGTAAATTCAAGTCTTTTGTTTACATAAATACCTGCCTTCTCTCTGGTGCATCAGAGACGTGATTTCAGGACAAAGCAGATATTTCCTTCTTCAAAGTACTCCCACTCCTGCGTGCTTTGTAAAGGTGAAGGCATGGGTGCCCCAGTCCCTTGTGTGGGAGCAGATGAGAAGCTTTCAGAAGACCAGGTCATGCCATTTTCAAACATGGGGAAGCTCTGGTTGCTGTCACATGCGCGGTGACCTCACTGTAGCTCAGTGCAAAATCTTCTTGGCATTGCCAGGCAGTCATGCCATTTGTTCCTGACCCGTTCCTAGACCTGTTACAGGCAAAAGCCTTAGAGGCTTAGTTGTTTAATGGCAAGATTCTCAGCAAACACCTCATAACACAATAAAAATGCATTTTTAAAGCACCTCTGAGATACAATATTTAAAAATGGCCTCCACACAAAAAGTACTTGCAGGTGCCTACACACCATTTCAATCACAATGTAAACAGACATAAAACTATTTAAGCAGAAAATACAATGTATTTTTGAACAGCTTGTAATTTAAGATCAAAAAACTGAGAGTGACTGTAGGGCTCACAGCCTGTCACTGGTTTGAATTCAAGTAACTCTTAACAAAGTTGGTTGTCTCAATTCAGCAAGTTTCATGCTGTTCTCACCTACCTATGGATCCCACCATTGCACTTAATCTCCTTGCCATGATTTTCCACAGAATCGTAGGATGGTTTGGGTTGGAAGGGGACCTTGAAGAACATCTAGTTCCAACCCCTCTGCTGTGAGCAGGAATGCCTTCAAATAAACCAGGTTGCTCAGAAAAACCTAGAAACCAAAAAGCCAGAGGCTCTAAAAGGCAAAGTGGTTTCAGCACCACATCACGGCTGAAGCAAAACCAAAACAGTGTCAAGGGAGATTTGAATTAGTTTTCTGTCCATTTATTTAGTGGGTGAACGCAAGGCCCCATGTTCCTGGGATGGACTCTGAACACAAACACGTTCTTTGGTAAACCTCAAAATAAGTGAAGGGGCTTTCCACAATTCAGGCCATAAAAACATAAATTTTTATATATGGCTTTGAAATCTCTCTTTAGAAACAGTGTTATTTTAAAGCCCCAGATCAATGTCATTAGTGGGCAATACAATTATTACCGTTTTTGACTCTTCATTTTTACATACATTTTGTCTGCTTGAGTACTGTGTGCAGTTTTGGTCACCACAGTATAAAAAAAAGATATTGAGTGTTAGAGAATGTCCAAAGGAGGGCCACGAGGATGGTGAAGGGTCAGGAGGGGAAGCTGTATGAGGACCAGCTGAGGGCACTTGGTCTGTTCAGCCTGGAAGAGCCTGAGGGGAGACCTCACTGCAGTCTTCAACATGCGGGGAAGTGGAGGGGCAGACACTGATTTCTTCTCTCTGTGACCAAGCACAGGAGGGAATGACCTGAAGCTGTGTCAGGGGAGGTTTAGGTTGGATATCAGGAAAAGGTTCTTCTCCCAGAGGGTGGCTGGACACTGGAAGAGTCTCCCCAGGGAAGTGGTCACAGCACCAAACCTGATGGAGTTCAAGAAGCTTTCAGACAATAAAACTCCATCAGACAAACCCCAAGCCTGCACCTGGGGATCACACAGAGCAGCACAGCCGTGTAACACGTAAGGGTAAGAGTTGGGTATAACATGTAAGGGAGCCTAATACCTTTGAGGCTGAGAAAATTACCACTCATTATGCTAAGTAATGCCTTATATCAGCATGTAAATAACTTTTCTTTGTAAGCAATCACCAAAGCATTCTCAACAGAAAATTAATATATCTGACTTGTTTATGTATTCACCTAATTTAGGGTAGAAAGATTTGTAAACTGAAACTAGATAAGAAAGCATGACAACAAAATTTTTCTGAGCTACATGTTCAGATCCATTTATATTTATACTTGTACAGACACACACACACAATTACATGTTCTGTCTCTGTGATAGGCTGAATCAGATAAGATGTTAAATACACTGTCCTGTGCTGTATGTTACAAGAGGTTTCACTCATCTTCCTATTTCTGACAGCCATAGCTTTGGTGGGAAATTAAAAGTTAATTTTGGGTTTTTTTGTCCTTTTGTCTTTTTCCTTATCAGCAGAGCCTCCAAGGCATGGTAAAGTATTCTGAAAGTGACCTTCATTTTACTCATATCATCCTGACACAAGTGATTTAGCCTCCATACTTGTAGGACTAAACATAAGAAACACCCACTGACTGACAAATATTTCATCAGAATTCAGCCACACATTTGTTCCTGGGCATGGAGGGGAGGGTGTGTTATATGATGACCTCATTTAGAAAGGCATCATCATTTAAGTTCACCACCAATATATGGACGCTACCATTGCCTTTTGCACTCTCAGTCTATATCTTGTCTCCCTTTAAGGGTTGCTATATTTGCCCATTCCATGTGCAGCTGCCATGCACTGATGTTGCTGTGATTTCCAAGATGGACACAGATCTTTTAACCAAACCTGACTAGGACAAGTATTTTCCCATTTCTCAAAACTACTCCCAGAGCAAGCCGGCAAGCAAATTTGGAATGCTTAAACATATAGAAGCCAGACAAATAACATAGGGAAGAGCACAGCCATGCATCCAGCTCTGCTGGGGCTTGTATTTTCCAGGACAGTAGTGGCACCACTGCTCACAATGGCCAAAAACTCTGGGCCATTAAATCCAGTGGGGAAATCTGTGCACTGACAGCTACACTCACATAGAAGGCCTTTGCTGGACTGAAGTTTGGAGGGCAGTTGAAATAGCTTTCAATATATTAATTACTTGTGACTTGCACTTGTGAGGTGGTGGTGATAGCTTAATAGATGCAGTACAAATGTGAAAAGCAACAGAGATGGGAAAAAAAAATTGATGGAGATAAGGGTTTTAGTCACTGACTGCAGAAAAAATCTTAAGGAAACAAAAATCTGGCATGTAACAATAAAATGAGTCAAACAGGCTCTTGAAGACATAGGAGAACTTTTTCTGAAAGAATTTAGTACTTGAAGCATTAGAGAATATGTTCTGGGATTTACAAAACAGGAGTCACAGGATTATTAAGAAAGGTGATTTCAGCAGTACCATATCACACAGACCTGGGCTAGAAAACCACGTGAAAAAGTGAAAGACTATTGTGGCAGACAGTAAAGATCATGAGGTTACAGATACAGAAGGAAGAACACATGCACTGGAGATGCTTTATGAGTGTTTTTAGTATAGTACCGAAAAAATAGAGTGTATATAAAAAATAATGAAAAAAACACCCCAGAGACACCACATTCAAGAGAAGCTTAAGACAGCACTCAAATGGCAACCAAATGAAAACTCAGCTTTGAGTGCAGATGACACCCCCACAAACAATTTGTCTGTTTAAGGGGAGGGCACACACACCCCCACACTCCTGGTGCTGCACTCATCTGCATGGCACCAAAATTACTGGATTTTTGAAGGAACTTCATTGTGCCCACAGAGAACGGGCAATAGCTAGTTCTTCCATTTGGCTCGGTGATTTAGTGTGCTGCTCACAGCCACCCGTGGTGTTGTGCCACTTCTCTGTGCATCACCTCCTCTGCTGACTCCACAGCAGACAAGAACTAACCCAGCTGGAAGTGCCTGTTCATTCCTGGCTTAGCAAGAGTGCCTCAGATGACTCCCTGGACAAGGAGTCAAAGCAAGAAGCTTACAGAACTGACCCACTGCTCGTTTAAATCTGTCTCCTCTTCGTTAAGAGGATCTCCCATCTTCTGCTGAAAGCTTTGATAGAGAGTGCAGAGTTCACGTCTCTTTCAAAAACACCTCGTCATGTGGCACCTTTCTATCACATAAAATGGAAAAGAAAGATCACGTAGGTTCATGTGAACCTCTCTTTCTGACTCACATTTACCCACTGCCAGGCCTTTCCCTGCTGTTGTGGATCTTGACAAGCTATTCTCATTTTCACGTCAGATCTATGTTTTGACTCAACACCAGCAGAAAAATAGGTCACAGAGAAATGACCTGGATACTCAACCACTTGAAGGAGATTTCTCACTGAGTTTCGGGGCAGGAAAAAACAATTAGGCACTGGCCATTTAAAATAAAATAAATAAAATAAATGAGGGAATCTTCCAAACAGCAGGAGCTATCAGCGACCCATTACAACAGAAATGATACAAGAAGAATCAGGTGACTTGGATTGACACTTAGTTTAGCACACTTTGAATGCAGATCTACCGTACAAGGGAGGCCTTTTCATTGCAAAATGCAATGATGGTTTTATCATTCAACAATATTACACATGGGGTTTTGTCCCCTATTATGAAGGGAAAAGAGCACCTTGTGAAAAACATATTTCCAAGAGGTTATGCCTACCAGAGGTGAGAACAAGATCCAAAACCTGGCCATGCAGATACAGCAGTTAGGAACATGAGTCAACTTCATGAACTTAAATGAGATTGCATAACAGCTTAAAGTATTTGAAGGACCTGAGGCTAAACCAGTTGATCCCTAGAAAACCCGAACTCTTTGGTTGCAAAGCCTCTTGTTACTATTTTGACATCAGTATGTAGAAAGAAAGAAAAAGTCCTAGCAACAAACCCAGCAGGTACGTAGGTGCCATGTCAGACAGCATACGCATATACTTCAATCCTGCTGCAAGGGCCAGCATATCAGAAAGCAAGGAATATTTCAGCCTATGGAAGCGATTTCCCAAATCAGGGTACAGAGTGTGCACACAAAGAGCCACTTTGTGTTTCAGTACACAGCTGCTCTGAGAACACCTCTGTCCTTGTGTGTGCACTCCCCATCAACACAGACAGGTCTTCTGCAGGAACAGGACCTGTCAGGAGAAGAAATCAAGTTGGAGTTTGGGGATTGTTTGTTTGTTTTTAAAACTCAGACCTAGTCTTGCCTTTGTGTACTTGAACCAGAATCCAATTTCTATTAATCCAGTTAGGGATCAAAACCAGAGCCTGTAACTAATCTACGTAATTTAACTTGTAGCTTTAGTTTTGAATATTATATTCCTCCAACAAATACTTGTTTGCAGAAATTGTTTAGCAAATCCTACTATGTAGCACATAAATCAAACTGAAGTGGAAGCAAAACTAATGAAGGACTAATAGCCAACAAATTAGTCACTGAGCTCTATCCAATGCCTTCTCTCCAACACAACAAAGTACTACATATGAATAATGGTGATACTTCTTTCTGCTCTCCTTGGTTTGTCTTCTTTTAAGGGAGAGGTTTGGTTGATATATCATCACCTCACTAGTTAAAACATCTTTAATTGCATTATATATATACACTTTATGCATACATATATCTTAAATATAAGCACATACAAACACACACTCTGTATTTTCATCTCCATTTTGAAGATATCATCTACAAATTCTTATTTTGTAAGCACTTGATTTTCTTTTTCTGACACCTGTCACATCCCTGAAGGTTTTATGCTTTGTAAAGGGCCAATACAACTGCAAAAGCTGTAATTTCAAATATTTTGACATATATACAGCATTCAGATCCAACTTAATTGGATCAAAAAAAATCATATCGACTCCCTTAGGAATTACTTAAAAAAAATTAGATTTATATGTGAAAGAGCAGAATAAATTATATTTAAGAGCTCATCTAATACATTAAAAAATAATAGCTAACTTTATTGAAAAATTGTATTTACATCCCATGTAATAGATTGAAAATTCCAACCATCCTTATTAAAGCTTTTAGTCCAGTTTTTCCTCTTTCTTCCATATTCCTTCCATTTGCTTTACTCTTTGCATCTGTGCTTCTTTTCCCTCTTGCTGAACTAATTCTGCATACCTCCATATATTAACTATTGCCCTTCTTAAAAGCCTTTTCTTCTTGCTTCCCTCTGTCTTTTGAACTATTTTCAGCTCTTTTTCCTTGGCCTGTCTTCTGTGGTCTCTCCCAGGTTAGGGACCAACCTACATGGGTGTCCTAGGGTGATTTTATTTTACCAGCACAACGGGATGGACTCCTCTGGCAGCCCTGTGGCACCACAGGACGGGTGGTCCCTGCAGGGGTCCCTGGCCATGCTGCTGCCAGCCCAAAGGCTGGCTTTGGGTCAGGAGCACCAGCTGCACACACTGGTTTCCTTCTGCTTGACCAGAACAAGGGGAGGAATGCTGTGAGGGATGATGCTGTGGACTACCCCAGACCTGCAGGCACAAGAGTTGAGCCTCAGGCTCCAGTTTCAAGATTTGTTCTTTCAGTCCTTGCCTTGGTCTAGCTCTGGTTTAATTTTCTCCTCACAAACCCGTTCTGCACCTCCTGGATTGTCTCACAAAAAGTCACAAGCTTTAGCAGCATCTTTAATCTGCAAGCCCTCTGTTATGACATGAGCTGCACGAACACAGGGAGCATCCTTCCTTGGCCTTTTGGAGAGGGACTTGTCTGCCCCATAGTCTGGCACACATTTCCTACAGGAGGAGGATTTCAGAAACTCGCAGGACACGCTCAGAAAGACGGGCTGGGTGGTTGTGCCCATCTCAGCTCCGAGACCACAAACACCACCAGTGCCAAGACAGTATCTCCGAGGGGATACAGAGACACGAAGAGTGGCACTTCCCTACTGAGCTGAATCCTTGCGGAGAAGTGCCAGTTTTGCAAACTGTTGCCTGGAACTGGGCTGAGGAGGTAAACCCCTCAGCTTCAGGCTGACCAGAACCGAGTATGCTGTTCCTCATCTCCAGCCCTCCCAGTGAAAGCTCTCGTACGCTTGCAGGCACGCTGGTGTTTGCCACACTGGCTTTGTAGGCAAGAGCCTCCAGCAGCAGTTTGCACACACATAAGCACAAGCTGGAGAGAACTAAGGCAGAGGATTGTCCTCATCCTCAGTGAAAGCCCTGCTAGTTTGTCTATTTATGGCATGTCCAAGTCACCCATCACCATGGCAGCTAAGCACAGAGGGGAAAACGCTGCAGACCAGAGCAGATCAGACAGCAGCACTTGTAAGACATAACCACAAGACTGTATGTCACATCCTCCCCTGGCTGCTGCCATGACCCATTTATGATTTCTACCTGAAAGCTGTATACTATGGAGAAGTTTTTTAACATACCCAAACTATGCTCTTCAAAGGTCTTACACTAGCAATACAGGAAACCAGAACATAAAAGCAGGCCAGAAAAAGGCAAAACAATATTCAAACTAAAATAGAAAACTAATCTCATTGAAATTAACATTGTAAAATACACTGCAGCGAGTCAAGCTAAGAGGAATGCATTCAGCTCACATAGGGCCTCAAGCAACTTCAAAGGGGAAAAATAAAACACATTTAAAGTATATACAGAAGAAGCTCAGGTTTGTCATCAGCACAGAAAACTGAAGAGTGAGAATTTGGTCCAAAATCAAAACCACAGGTCAGAAGGCAGGTGCTCGCATGAGGGAGAGAAATACCCTGAGAGTTTTCAGCCTCCCTCCAGCTTATTGACTTATGTTACACTTCTTCCTCCTTTTATATGTGTTGACATTCCATCAGCAGAAAGGTAAACATGTTACTAATAGTTAATATTTTCTTTGGCCATTTTCACCAGGGAACACATGATCTGACATCCAGACACTGTTGAACACAGAACTGTAGTGACCCATTTCTGTAAGAATCAGCACCTGTGACCAAAGAGGGAAACACCACCATTTGTGAACAAACAAGTCAGAATTGCCTTCTCAAAGGTTTCCTGAAAATGATCAAAGTCTAAAATTATAATGAGGCTTTCCTTGCTTTGGTGGACTGACCTTTTCCTCATGCAGGAAATAAAGAGACTGATCTCTGTTGATCACACATTCTTACAAAATTTGGGAAAGACACAGCATGTGAAACCTGAGGTGCCAGAGGTCCAGGGTGGTTTCTACAGCCTGTGACACTCCAGTTTCCCAGGTAAATCTGTCAGACTGGCACTCCCTGTGCCAGGTAGCTACAGGTCTTTGGACACAAGCAGAAGATATCCTAACCCTGATCAACCCCTCTTTCTGCCTCTCTTACTGGGAAAAGGGATTAACTGGTGGGATAATCAGACATTGTTTACTCTCCTGAAGCCCATGCAGAAAAGATTAAGGCCAACCCCCCATGGCAGGGGGGTTGGAACTAGAGATGAACTTCAAGATCTCATTCTATGATTCTGTGAAGGCTTTAGTAAGTGGGAACCTAAAGTTAGTAAGCCCATCCTGAAGCACTTAAATGATCTGATTTTATTTTCTTCTTTTTTTAAACCACTGACCTCCCTGTAGCTCTGTGAATGGATACCCTCTGATAATCCAACCCTTATATGTCTTGAGCCAAGATTAAAAGTGTTATTTGAGTAAGAAAATTATCCTAAGGAAAAATTAAAAGTTGGGAAAGAGTTAAGAATAGACAATAGCACTCCTATAATACCGAGTCAAAACTCCAAGCCAAGCAAAAGAGCAAGGAGAAGGAACAGTGAAATATTAAACGCAGTTGCTTCTTCTATTTGCAGATTAATAATTCAAGACCTGTATTTATTTATTCATACTAATTGACCGATGAAGTTATGCTGTGGAATAGCTGAAGAGAAACTAATTGCTGTCTCATTTTATTTTAATAGTATATTAAAACGCAGGCTAGACTGGAGACCTCTTCTCGACTTGTGCTGATGTTATCTGCCCTGAGACACTGGAAACTGTCCAGGGACTTGCCTACACTGATATTTAGGGCTAACCTTAGGAGTCAGATTAGGTGATTGTTCCTTTGGCTGTAATGGACCACAAATGTGAAGCTCATTTCTTTTTGAGATCAATCTTTCCTCCTTTCCATTTTTTTTTTTTCCACTTAAGTTGTGTTATCAGTTGTTCAGCCCGTGCAATGGGTCCTTAAGTAGATGTAAATGAATTTTGCAAAAACCCACACACAGGACCCCTTAATACCATTGGAGTAATTGGGGCTTAACTGCAGTGAGTCCTGCAGCACACTAAATACAGGCATTCCCAAGCATTTCTAAAGGTTCATGGCTAACCCTCCCACAAGAAAAATGAGACAAAAATTGTACAATATGCATTCTGCCATAGAGTCCTCTGTCAGTTCCTGATCATTCAGTGTTTTTCCCACACAATTTCCATGCTTTCCTGGTAACTGTACTGATGGTACTCTCTTTGGTGTGGAGAGGCCTTTCTCTTCTGCCTCCTTGCCCTCAAGTCTGGGACCCCCCAACACACCCCAGCCCAATTCCTGCATGTTCCCAGCCCCTTTCATTGGCAGGAAGGCTGCTACCATGGCTAAGGGTGGAGACCTCACGCACAGCAGCTCTTCTGCTCAGCTGCCCTCCCCAGGGGCATCACCCCTGCTGCCAGGGCATGAGGGGGAGCAGCGTGGCAGGCAGAAGGACAGAGCCACAGTCCCTGCACCACAGGAGCCAACAAGCCACACCAAATTCTGACAGTGTTGCAGCATGTCATCTCACACACGCTTGTGGTTGCGCTGTTATGGGTACACCATGCAAACCCCTCCTTACCAGGACAGCACACGGTGGGACAGGAAAGTCCCCCAGCATTCAGAGCCTGGAATATAGGCTGGCTCACCCCACACAGCCAAAAGACAAACCACTGAACTGGAGCCCTGGCAATTGACATACCCTTTGCACAGACACAAATAAGCTCAGAAGGTGAAAGGCAACAGAGGAGCAGGTCCTTTGAGGGCAGATCCTTTCATCTTGGAGTTTGCTAAGGACAGATGCAAAGGCAGCTTACGATCCCAGTTGTGCACATTCCACCTTTGAAGCTCTACCCCTCTCCCAGCCCAAACTTTGCCATTTAGCAGTCTCATTACCTTGTAAGGTCTGCTCCTCCCTTCAGCATTTCGTCCCTCTGCACAGCAGCAAGCTGTTTCCCTCCCTTCCCAGGAATCTTAATTAACACACTTTTTTTCCTGTTTGTTTGTTTCCCCCCCACACTCCTTCAGACATACCAATGGCTTCACTTAGGTTTGTTTCAATGCTTTCAAAGTTATCTTTAATTGCATTTTTGTTTAGCATAGGTCACAAGCGGACCTTCACACAAAACATGATGTGCATCGGAATTTGAGGGCTCGTTTTGTCTGCACAGGGTAACATGCAGAGCTACACCTGAACTGCTAATTTGGGCAGAGATGGCTCTTTTAAACTATGATGATTCCATACTTACATTAATCTAGCAACAGCTTTCATTCCTCTATACATATTCACATGATGCCAAATCTTCCTATCATCTTTTCAGCCCTAATACTTGACTGACCCAAAAAGGCTTTCCTGATTCTTCATTGTTTGATTTCCTTCTAGCCAGCTGATTGACATAAATTCAAAAGATCACTCCACTAGGACTGCATCTAATAATTTAAAGATGTAGGAACCTCTTCCTGTTTGAGGTCCAGATGGGACCTGAGGGAGGATGGATGGATGGACATGGACTAAGCATGTTCCATGGCTCTGAATTGGAGCTTGCCAGCTCAGCAAGCAGGCAGAACAAGCGCAGGACAGCTTGTACAGTCATATAAACTTGCTTTCACACATATCTTATCACCCTTTTGTTTTTATGCATGTCTTGTTGCTTTTCTCCTTTGACCTCCGTGAGCCCTAGCAACCTTCCCTGGGAATTGCTCTGATGGGAGCAGAGAGTTGCCACCTCTGCTTCTGGAGACCTGTGTTATCTCCCTTCTGATACCAGCAATGGGGTGAAGAACCTGGAAATTCATCCAGGAGGCAAATAAATAACCTAAAATCCCTCTGACCTACAAGTTCTGCTCGAAACCTTAGCAACAGCTCTTCCCCAGGACCCAAAATGACCACTGAGTGGGGCCGGGGAGGGGACTGGGGAGCAGCTCTGTGCCCTCCCCCAGATTGTGCCCAGCTGACAAATGAGACCTTGACTCCCAAGTCCCTGTAAAATCAGCCAACAAAAACAAGTTATTGGGGGTATATTCGCTCACAGAAAGCAGATTACGAATTACTCACACGCAGCACTTGGAAACAAGATTATTTGTGACATAACAGATTGTCACCATTGTAATCCAGAGCCTGTAAACACTTGTTAGTCGCCCACAGGCAAATGCAAATCTGTGCCAGTGTAGCTGTTTTTAGGTAGAGGTGATCTCAAAATACATCTGAACTAATGCTAACATCTGAACCCTTTTCTGTGCCACTAGTACCGTTCCCTGAATGCTTTCCCTGCTGACCTTAACCTAAATGTTGCCTGCACCTTCAATGGCCCAAGGACTGCATCTTTGGGGAATTCTTTTATAAACCAAAATTAGGCACTATAATAGTAAATGGAATTTTGGAGGGGAAAAATTATTTCTAAAATCATATTAAGTAGGAGACTTGATTAACCTGTCCTTAGTTCCAAGAACCTGTTGACTATATTGTTAAATGATTTTAAAAATTTTAGTCAGAAATCAACATTTTATAATGGGCACAAAAGGCATCTTCAAACAGTTCTTCTACCACCTCATTCCCAAATGAACAAATTTCAAGGGAACAAAATTCCAGGGTGGCATCTCAGGATTGTGATAAATTGCAAAGTCACACAGCAACAGCCAACCCCTGCAGAGCACCCAACTTTTCCAAGCCCTCCTGTAAAGCTGAACGTGAAGTCAGAAGTCCCTGCAAGGGAAGTCTGGGTGCATGGACACTGCGCCACCGGGCTCTAAGCAACACTTTCACTGCCAGGGTTTTGGATTGGCAGCTGTGCTAACACACACATTTTCCCTTAAAGAAGGCTAGCCAGAGCCAAGGCAAAGAGGGACTCTGCAGGGCAACACAACACAAACACGAAGGGGATAATCGTATCTGTTCAGTAAAGCAGATATTACTAGGTTATTAAAATGGTGACGTGGGAATCAAAGGCTGCTAACCAAGGCTTTGGTGCTCATTATGAAAATAGAACAGCAACAACACTGTTAAAGGCATTTTCCAGCAATCACTCCGTGCCCTCACCCACACATTGCCCATCTCTTGAGAGCAGAAGATTCCAAGAAGCTGATAAATGAAGAGCTGGTTCCTGTTTGTCTCACAGAATCACACTTGGGCCCAGCGC
Organism: Orthonyx spaldingii; assembly: GCA_013397795.1. Classification (NCBI taxonomy): domain Eukaryota; kingdom Metazoa; phylum Chordata; class Aves; order Passeriformes; family Orthonychidae; genus Orthonyx; species Orthonyx spaldingii. Next base: position 1,219,547 of record VZTJ01002567.1, on the reverse strand, counting down.
TCTGAGAGCAGTAGCCCTTTTGAATATGTTTTAATTATTCAGGCTTTGTGGAAAATTTTGCATGACACCCAGAAGATGTAGGAACATGAGAATTATGCTTTTAAGTCATGATTAAGTCACAGTGAAACACTCACATGGTATATGCATTTGCAGGAGTAATGGGCCATGAGAAAAGGTCTCCTGTACAAGTCTCTGAAAAGGCTGGATAAATTCCTTCAGTCTCAGAGATTCTGGCACTGAGTTATCCTCAAAAGTGGTGTGAGCAGAGTGGAGGGTCATAGGAGGTAACTCCAAAACAAGAGTATATGCATGTTCTGCTGTACCAACTGCTAGCTTGAAAGACAAGGCAATACACCTCAGCTCTTACAAGGAATTTCTCCTTTACTTGCTTGATACCAGGTTAAACACATTTGTAAACCTGAAGAAGCTCAAGCAACCTCTTGTAGGGAACAATAAAATACTTTAATTGCATGCAAGATTTTTGGATAATACGTATATATATAATTGGTTACTTTGGATCTCCTATCACCCCCAGCAAAGAACAGTTCAAAACTTGTAAATGCAGATTTCTTATTTTTCAGAGCACACAACACAGCTGATGCCGCCTGAAAGCAGCTCAGCAAGGAATACATTTTTCAGCTACCTGAAAGTTTTCCTCACCCTGAGCTCATTGTTTCTTGGCCTGGCCCTCAGTAGCAGATGCCAGGAGCCTCACGGGGCCAGTGTGGTGTCCGAGGGGTGCCGTGACACAGCCCGGCCCTCTCTGCGGGGGCAGCTGGGTGGCTCTTTCTGCAGCTGAACCAGGGCAGGACCTTTCTGCTGCTGCCCAAGGATTCCCCTCCGCTGGGAGGTTTCTCCCAGGGCCAGGTTGGCTGGCAGCAGCAGGAAACAGTCCCAACGTGCTGTGAAACTAGGGCTGTAATATGTTAATGTGAAGACTTTTTCCAAGTAATCTTTACCATCTGTTGTCTCACACTGATGTTAGTATTAATAATTTATAGGCCTTCTCCTCAGGCTGAGGAGGAAGCAGAATGCTAAGCTCTAAGACAGAGACAGTATCCTTTTTTTTTTTTTTTTAATGAGATTGATGTTGCTTCATACAATCGCCTCACCCAGGGAATATATGGTGCTGTTCAGCTTTCTGCTGCTGTTGCTTTTGTAAGCCTTTTACTGAAAATAGCAGTGGCAAGATATTTATTTTAGTCCATTCCTCTGTTGCTTCTTTCCTTCTAAAATAAGGGATGCAGCCTATCTGGTACATAAGCAAAGTGCACGTAAAGGTCAGAGGCAAAGCATAAGCTGACAATATAAGTCGCATTATAGGATGCAGTTACTGCCAGGCAAGAGCAGGCAGGGCTCCTTCTTGTGCTATCCGAGGCACTGTTAGGCTGAAGGAGCACAGTTGTGCTACCAGTTTAAGCCAGCAGAATCTCCTTGCTATATTTAACCTTGATTTCCTCAGAGACCAAATATGCAAATGACAAAATGCGATGCACAGCAAACGCTGCTTTCACAAGGGAGAGCTAAGTTATAGTCCCAAACAATCAAATCAGCCTTCCCTACTCACAAGGCTTCGCTTTAATCCCTTATTAACAGGATTAATAGCAGACTTACAGTTCATACCATCTTGCTCCCCTTTTACACAAACCAATCTAGCTGCTTTCACAGAGGGACAGGTGGATTAATAGTCTTAGTCAAAAACTATGGTGATAATGCAGAAAATCAGCCGAAGGGAGGGATTCCGGGGCGAAAACGGACAGCTGGAAGATTGCTATCAAAGCCATGCAGTGACTTCACCCGCAGATAGAAATGTGAAATGCGTGGGAGACCCTTCTGCTTCTAAATTGAAAAACAAAACAAACCCCCTGAAAGATAAACAAGTACAGTAAAGGAATAAGTCTCTCTATTAATAAATGCTTACCAGAGGATAAACAAGTAAAGGGATAAAGAACCTGTGAAGCTCAGAAATGTGGAGGCATTCGCCGAAACATAACTCCGCTAAGAAATGCAAAGCTCTGACAGACTGTTATACAATCTTTGATTTCTTTTAATAACAGTTGAAGGTCAGATGCCGCAGCTCTTCCTGGAAATCCTAAAAAGACTGGGTGTCTCCCCAAGTTAGAAAGGAACTGCCACATCGTATGTTGTGCAACACAGAGCTATTGACTGAGGTATATTATATTACCTCCACCAGCTGACTCAGCCCCAGTTGTTATAAAAGGCTTTGGCACCCGGGCGAGCAGCACGTAGCAGTCACACGCCCAGGGGCGGCCGGACCCCGGGCGGGCTGGGGCTGGGCAAGGTCGGGGGGGTCAAGCTGATTTACGCCGGCACCCCCCCAGCGCAGGGCTCAGCTGGGTTACCCGAGTTCACACCGAGCTATTGACAGGCAGCGGCATTGCTTACTCATTACCGCATCAGCAGGGGACTGTCTGGGGCGGAAAAGTTAACCCTTCCCCTGCCCCGGTTATCAAAGAAAAAGTCCTTGAAAAACAGGACCAGGAAGCCCAGGCTGGTGGAGCTCCCGGGGCTGGACCGCTGCTGAGGCAGCTTTGCTCCTTAGAAAGGGAGTGATGGAGGCAGGGGGGAAAAGAGGGGCTATTCCCGAGGTGGGAATTCTCTCTAAAAAGGCAAGAGAAATGACACCTGCAGCTGGTTTTCACACCACCAATTAATCCCTCATTCCTGACTCCTGTGTTAAGGTAAGCAGGGATACGGTAGGGATGCACACTGTGGGGTGAAGCACATTTCTCACCATGACCCAACCCAGTTGTCACTCCATTGAGATGCCTGTGCCCATGTTGTCACTCCCAGTTTTGCCAGTGTTCATGAAATCATTTCAAATCTTATAATGGCACCTTTTCTTAATAATTCAAACCTTCACTGTCCAGACCCCGGCTGGAGTCTTCTGTCCAGCTCTGGCCCCCACCATAAGCAGGACACAGACCTGTGGGAGTGAGTCCTGAGGAGGCAAAAAAGGGCTGGCACATCTCTCCTATGGAGAGGCTGAGAGAGTTTGGCTTGTTCAGCCTGGAGAAGAGAAGGTGTCAGGGAGAACTTAGAGCCCCTTCCAGTGCCCGAAGGGTGGTGAGGCACTGGCACAGGTTGCCCAGAGAAGCTGTGGATACCCCATTGCTGGAAGTGTTCAAGGCCAGGTTGGATAGGGCTCTGAGCAACCTGGTCTAGTGGAAGGTGTAATTTCCCCTCCTCTAGGTGAGGTTGGAACTTGATGATCTGTAAGGTCCCTTTCAAACCAAAACCATTCTGTGATTTTATGTGAAAGCCTCAGTACATCTTTAAGATAACTTCCAGTGCTTGTGGCTTCACCTTTTAGAGCCCATAATCAAGATTAAGTGTAAAAAGACTCCAAAAGGTGAGAGGGGGGATTTTTTTGGTGCCTCACAGCCATGTTAGGCAGTACTATGATTTCCTGGTAATGGCATGCTAATTTATGGCTTCTGAAGTTAGAAGTCATCTAATATATCATCACAGCCCACTAAGAGATATTAAGTTTGTTTTATTTGGTACTTAAAACCAAAATAAAAATATTTCTGCAGTATAATAAAAAGTGCAATTCTCCCTTTTCCATCAAGTCAAAATCCTCTGTAAAGAGAACAGTATCATTCTATCACAGAGAACAGATGGTGAATAGCAGGTCTGCAAAATGTTCATACTACTCTTCTTTATTTCACCTTCCACTGTAATTATATTTCATGCCAGACTCCAAATGAAGTATTGAATTCATACATCAGGATTTGGTAGAGATTAATTTTGCAAAGCTTTAAACATTAGTTTAATTTTGTGACATTTTGAGTGTAATTCATACACAACTCAAAGCGTGCCAGATACTTAGAGGTACATCAAAAGATGCAAAGATCTTATCACAGCTTATAATCACAAATGAAATTCTTAAATAAACAACTAAATATAAGTAAAAAATCAGTGAGCTTTGCTTGCATCTGTCTAATGCCTCCATCAATCTTCATTAGCAATTTCTGATATTAAGAGCAGGGAAGGTAGGATTTATAGCTCTTTTCAAAGAAGAGCCAACGAAAATTAGTTGGATTGGGCCAGTGGATCAGTACCAAGAATAAAGAAAAGAGAGGACAGAGTCTTTAAAAGTGACGAAAGAAGGGTTTCTGCAGATGAAGTGTACTAGAAGGAGATACAGAAAGACATTGAGATGTGCATGTCCATGAAGGCAAGAGGGGGAAAAACTTAAATTTAATAGGAAGGTCAGCAAAAGAACTTGAAGAAGAATGGGATTTGATCCAAGTGAAAGGTAAGATAGAAATCAGCTTAGGAAAAATATCAAGAGCCAAAAGAGAATGTATCACTTATGTGTAACTTTTGAAGTGCTCATATATTTGTTTTTTGGAGATTGTAGAGAAAATACAATTGTGTCAATTTTAAGACTGAATGACATTGGAAAAAGTTGGATAAGAAACAGTAAGTCAGAAAAAGAGGATATACTTATGAGCTTAACAAGCATGAAGGAAGAGAAGGAACTTTAATTAAAGTGCTTGAGTTTCACAGTTTGTTGGCGTGTGGTTTTCCTTCTGCAGAGGGATATTGAGGAAGTTCAGCTGGCGAGGGAAAGGCAAGCTGTGAGCAAAGCAGAGCGGAAATGAAGAAGTTAAATCGCTGAGCTTGTAACGGGTAGTTGAAGATGCGGAAGTGTGTCATGACACGGGAATGGAGGAAAACAAGAAGCGTATGGCGTTCCTGAAAGCTGGAGAACAGGTGGTTTTCAGGAAGGGAGGGCGTGCAATCACCCTACAACGGAAGGGAGGATGAGCTTGCTGGTGACTTTCCTGGCAATGCTATAAGCCATTTCTATGGACTAGGGGGAAAAGAAAGCAGATTTTACAGGGGAAGAGAGAATTGACTGAGTAGGGCCAGAACAAGTGAGATTGTGGTTTTCTCTTCTTTTTTTTTTTTTTTTACATGTTTAAGACATGTGGAGGCAAAGAAAGGAAGCATATGGAGTGGCACTTGAAAATGGGGCTGGGGTCAAGAGAGATGGTAGGGGAAACAATAACATGTTTTAGAAGCAGAGAAGGGTGGTTGAAGATGTCTCATTGTTTCTTCATGCTCCTCCATCTGCCAATATCCATCTGTTGGTTTTTTGTTGTATGCTCAAATGTCAACTCCAGTAACTGTTTAATGTCAAATGGATAATCATGTCTGTCTCCCTTTCTCACTGATTTTTGGAGGGATATAAAAACCGTATCTTCCACACAGCATTGGAAGGGTGGGAAGGATCCATCCACTTGTTCTCTGCAGCCTAGAGGTTGTTGATTAAAAGATGCTGTTCTGGGAAGCAGAAAAGGTCAGATGTGAATCCATAAACCTGAGAAGGCCCCTGAACTTGTTAAGGGGGCACCCTGAAGCCCATTGAATTGCTTAACTCTGTTCTATAAAAGGCACTGATATCATCATCAAATCCTAAAGGAAAAGCGTAACAGGAGAATGTGCACTGGGGAAGATATTCCCTAACTCCCTGCAGCCTGGTGCTTGGTGCCAAGCTGATCCAGGAGGTGAGATGCTGAAGACACCTGCTCTTGATGTGTCTGCACATCTGCTCTCTCCTGGCTGCCCTGACTGCTTTTGAAAGCATCAAAGTGATTTTGTGGATGGCGGTTTGTGAACCCAGTTGGAGAAAGAGCATCACCACTGGCTGTCCATCTCTTGCCTTGGCTGTAGGTCACCTCTTGCACTGCAGAGGTGGCTTGTGAAGGTGTGTGCTGGCTAGTTTAGGGAAAGGGACACATTTTAGTGGGAGACAGGTGGGGGAGTAAAGCATGTGGAGGATGGCAGCATAACCCAGTGTGATCCACTGGAACCCCTTGCCTCTCCCACAAGTTGCAGGAGCAAGGAAGGCACCCTGTTGCTGCTGTCTTGGCTTTTCTCTGTGAGGCAGGCACTTGCCCACCTTCAGGGGTCACTGCACTGTGGCAAAGTAAGAGATGAGCCCCTGCATCACCATCTTGTGGCAATGGCCCACTGGAAATACCCACCCCACCAGTCATTTTCCCTCCTGGCAAAACACAGCAGTCACAGCAGCACAGAGCTGAGTCAGGCTTGCCCAGGTCACTGGGAATCTGTCCCTGCCTGCTGCATCCCTGATCCGCAGTGACATATCTGTAATTATGATTTTCACTGTTATGTTCATGATATTAGTATTTTTCTTGCTCTAGCCAAGACTCCTACTCTTCGTTCATGCATGAGCCTGTCATGCTATACAATTACTGTGGAGTCAGGGCCTGATCTGTACTATAATTATAACTGAGTCAGTTACAACAGGCTTGTCTCCTGACCTGCTTCCAAAATAGCCCCATATTTTTTAAAGCAAATGGGATTTTAGGTGTATTCTTCAACCACGTTAATGCACTATTCTCATCTTGGATTTAAACCGGGCTCATTTCTGATAAAGCAACCCTTTTTTTAGCATAAGCAGGAAATGGTCCAAACTGGCTGTTCATTTGCATTCACTGTCAGCTTCAAGCACCATCTCTGAATGTCAGATATTTCCCGTTTGCATTCCCTCCCCACTTTGTGTGTTTGCTACTTCCTGGCATCCTTATCATATAGTAATGAATCATGCTGGAGTGAAGATGTCGAACTGAGATACAGAGTGGGACTAGTTTGGCCAGTCCTTGGTAATCAGGCCTCTTAACAGGGAAATGCATTTAAATAGGTCAATGAATCTTACATGTCTGTGCATCAGGAATTATCAGCACTGCAGACCTTGCAGTCAGGGGAGAAATTCTCTTTCAAGCAAAAGTTCATTGGGCAGCAAACATTCCATTTACATTTACATTTAAAATGATGGTTTACCTTCATGGGTTGTTGGGGGTCTTTCAAACTGTAATAAAAGATTCTTTATTTTTACTTCTTTTTTTCTTAATGCAAAATAATATATTTCAAATTAACTATGCAATCCTGGTAGAGCTAGAAAGACCCTTATGTAATCTCCCATGTCCCAAAATGCAGTTGTAATTCCTAGTCTTTTTTCCTTGTGCCTTTTTGGTGATGGCAATACTGTGAAATCATGCATTGCAAAGGTAATGAAATTTCTAATGGAGGAAAGCCTGTCCCTTGCTCCATTCTTTTATGGTTTCTATAGGTTATGTCTGCTAAGGCTCTTTCTGGAAGCCCCCAAAGACAAAGGGGCCGGTAGCAGCTATAAAGATCTATTTGTGACTTCAAGCCCAGTTCCCCAGCTGTTGGTCTAAATATGAAAGTATTTAAAACATTATGGACTCTTTTGGATTTCTAGACATTTATCATGATGAATGCACAAGTGTGGTGCACCTATATCACTTAAAGTTTTTGTCAACTGTACTTCTTCTATATTTCTTTTTGGGCAAGAGGTCTGGAATTAACAACATTTGAGGAATAAAGTCAGGCTTTTTGTTGACAGTTCTTATTTTACATTCCGTTCAATACAACTCTTGCAGAGCTTCAGGATAAGCCTTCAGAATAAGTCCACCAAAAGTCCAGTCCTGTATTCAAATTCTAAAGATTGAGTTTGCTGTAAAGCATGTGCCACTTAAGATGCCTCTCTGACATTACTTAAATATACCTGTCCTGCCTAGCATTTGTCTGGGGCTGTGTATATCTTTAAAAAAAAACAAAAACACAAAACCAAACAAACAAAAAAGTCTTTTCCTGGAATAAGTGTTTAAAAATTGGACTAAGATAAGACTATTTTTATGAGTTCACCAGTAAAAGTAGAAGAGCTGTAATCTGCCCATGATATTAGGTATGCATATGTTCACGTTTATAATATACAAGTTATTAGAATTCATCTCTATTTTTCATGGTGCTATATTCCATTCTTGAACATGCAGAAATGTATAAACCACTAGTTTTTAACTTGTGCTCCATTAGCTGCTCTTAAATGGCGCGTGAGTATGAATTCAAAAAGCAAACCTATTGTCATTAGGCTCAAATCTGTTATATGTTGTTTGCCCTTCTTGCAGAAAATGCTTAAACTGAAAAACAGAAAGGTCTGAAAACAGACAGAACAGTTCTTATGCAGAACCAGAAGGGAGGTGATGGACACTGATCTCAGCAACATTACTGCTGTCTGCTGGCCAGTCCTACCATCCTTCATTTGCAGGATGCTCAACTTCCACCTAAGTGAGGTACAGGTTTGCACCCTGGGATCCCTCAGACCTGATGCCCCAGAATGCAGCTGCAATCCTTTCCTCCAGTCCAGCTCCTGGGAAAGCTGGCAGTGGGTACATAGCGGAGTCTGCTCACCCTCCTGATCTGTGCTCTAGTTTTCTTGTAGTCCCCCCTCTACCTGCCCAGGCTTCTCATGTCTCTGCTGGATAATTGGATAGCACTCACTTGTCCTTCCCGTCTATACAACATTTTGCATAATAGGATCCTGATCCATAAAAGGAACTGCAGTAAAGCAAATAACATCACCACCAAAAAAAAAATACAATCCTTTAATGGTGAGCAGGCTTGTTGAAGTCGATACATGAGGGAAACACGTGTTGGTGTCCACAGAGCTCCTGGCATAGTGTGGAGGTGTATGAGGCCGTGGGGTGACTCCAGAAGCTTGTGAATCTCCACGAAGGAGATTTGTTCCTGTGTAGCTTTGATCCAGCGTATTTCGAAACAACGCAGCCCCAAAACTGAGCTAGATAAATTCTTTACCCTCCCTTACTGCTGTGGTTCACACGAGGGGGCTTCCTGCAGCAAGCCCTGTTGGTGCTGCTGACGTGGTTGCTCCCCCCAGCCAGTCGTGTCAGGACCACAGTAATGTTTCTTAGGCTTGCCCAGATATATTTAAATTATAGATCTGGACTACCGCTGGCTCCCCTCCAAATCTCTGATCTAGTAGCTGTTTTTAATGATAAATTACATATGTTTAATAGCTCAGCTATTTTGTTTGGTTCCTTCAGAACTTTGAGATGAATAGGCTCCAGTCTCAGTGATTTATTGCAATTTAATTTGTCAAGTTGTTTCAGCACTTTTTCTTACGCTCCTCTGACAGCAGTTCACCTTCACAAACCAAAGATAGGTATTTCCCTTTTCTCCTCGGAGTGAAGACCCACACAGAAACTACTTGGCAACCTCTGTGAGTTCTTTCTCCTCTTTGACCTCTTTTTCTCTTGCTCAGCTGATTAAATTTAGGGATTTTCCTGTGAACATCCAGTGTTCAAATCCTATATCACTGCAGTTGTGTTGTCCAATCCTTTTCATAAGCTGATTGATCACCAGTTTAATAGTAGGTACAATTTTTGCCTGTTTTTTTCTGGAAATCCTCTGCTCCACATTTTCTTTTGATCTCACATTTACTTGTGACTGTTCTCTTTCCTCAATCATTGTCCATATCTGTTCCATCTGAAATAATCTTTCGTGCACATGGATGGTCAGATGGCCCAGAATTCCAAGTGAGGCTGCTGAGTTCCATCTGGGATTGGTTGCATTTCTCTGTTGCATGATTGTGTTGTACAAGGGCTTTGTATTTATGCAGAAAGAAGAGCTGTAACAAAGTCTGTAGGGTACTCAGCTGGTTTCCACTTGAAAGTTTCCAATTTATAAGAGATTTCTGCTACTTGTCCCTGAGCATGTCACCTTGCAGTTAGTATAATTGAATTTAATCCAATTTATATTGCTCCATTTGTCATTTATTTCTTTCCATGTGATATCCTAATAGTCCTCTGTATTAACAGTACCTCAACATTAACATTGTGATCAGCAAATTTCATTTGTGCATTCCTACCTGTGTGCCAAGAACCTTAGGGAATGATTGGTAGGTTTCAAGACCTTTCCTTGCACTGTTCTTCTGCATCCTCATACTTTCCATTTTGACACTCTTTAGAAAGGTCTTTAGCTATACCTGCAGCATGGTTACTAATATATGGAATTCCTTGTTAAAATCTAGATACATAAATTCTATCCTATTCTCCCTGATATATGTATATATTTACTCTTATGCCCCTTTACTACCTGACAAAACCCCCCTTAAAAATTATTAAGGTAACAGTAATTCATCTGTTTCTTCAGTACCATCAGCAGCTCTTTAGATTTATTTTTAAGAAGTCTTAAATGATGGGTTGCTCCCTGTGCTTGATTTTCTTCAGCATGTGGGGTTTTTCAGAGCTGCAAGTGGTGTTAAGGTAGTGTCTCAGTCTCTACTGAGTTGTGATCACTGTGAGAGCTTTGTGTTGGTGTGCAAAGAGAAAATGTGTACCCTGTTGGTTCAGGCTGTAGCTATTTTCTCCTCCATTTCCTAATTCTTCTGTTTTGTTGGTCTGGCATATGATGACTTTGGTGGGACTGTAAGAGAGTTTTCTTAAGAATCCTCCAGGTTTAATTGCATTGCACGTTGATTCCTACATTTCCATGAAGAAAAAGCTCATGGGTTAATCCCCTTTAAGTATGTCATAATTTTGGGGGACACTCTCTGGAAGGACATCTGGCTTGCAGACCACTGTCACAGGGAAGTCTCTGGGGCCTGGCAGGAGATCTTGCACCTACACCATAAACAAGAAACACTCTCAACCCTCTGCGAGGTTGGTAGACTTTTAATTGCAGCACAGAGGAGGTGAATCAGTTGGGTGTCAATTGCCTTGGGAACCTTCTGGGTGACTAAATCTATGTCAGATGAGGTTACAACAGGGATTAGGTGCAAAATGCCCTTGCAGCTGGGAGACATTCCCTAAAGGAGAAGATGAGTAGCTAAATGGGTCACTGAAGGAAGGGTGGTGGGCTGAAGGGGAAACGGAGGGCGAGGGATGGTCTGCAGACCTTTTCCTGTGACTGAGAGATGACCCGTGACAACTTCATGGGTGCCTTGAAGTGTAGTGCTCACTTCCTGAATAAGCTTCCTGTATAGCTTGCTTGCTTTTAACTGGAGACTATGGAGATTTCTTAGTAAATGGTCCTCAAAGAATTTTCTCAGGAAGCCACCTCCATCTCTTTCATATTAAAGATTCTATCCATTGCAACCTTTTTGGAAATATGTCTCTAAATCTCATTGTACATTCAAAGACGGTGGATTGGTTTGTGCTTTTATTTTTTATTTTTTATTTTATTGACTAGAACCACAAGTTGGGGAATAAGTATTGGGAAACTTGAGGAGAAATACGAAAATTTCATCAGTTGTTGAAAAGCATTCATTGAAACAGTATAGGAAACTGGCAACTGGGTCAACTTTGAACACTGTGTTGAGCAAATAACTCTCTGAGGTCAAGGTATTTTGCAAAATCATTCCCCTCCCTTCATATAATGATCATGGTCACAGTGCAAATGCCTGTCTTAGGTCTAGAAAACCATCATTCTTTGAGACAAGCATCACTGCATGTCCTGCCTGTGTGATGTGGGAGTGGAAGTATGTTTTAATGTTCATACGCCTGAAGCCTTTGAGGGAAACTCCAGAAGGTTACAAAGGTACGTTCTGAGGAGAGGAGGTGCACACTGTGTTTTTCCCATCTATCAGAAAGCAGGAGGCATTGCAGAAGATCAAACCTGAGATCTGTGGCAAGGCAGGAGGTCCTTGTCCTTCCTTTTCCAGTTCTCTCTCATTTGTGACACCTGAGAGAAGCCTGTCAATGTCCAGACTCCTTTATTCCTTTCCCATGCTATGGCCCTACCCTGGCCTGAAATGTCGATTTTTCCTATTGCTGTGCTGGATGTTGAACTGAAACAGCACTGAGTGAGAAACTCACGAGAAAATATTTTGTTTGTCTGCCCATGGGTAGATCTGCCACAATGTAGCAGAGATGTCACAGAATGTCACCTTTCTGGTCACTTCATAACCTCTGGGAGTCCACTCCCAGCTTATGAATTGATCTGGTGAGAAACTCCAAAAATCTGAAGAACAGCCCCTGGCTCAGGAGGAGCTGAAGCAATAAAGGTGCTGTGGCAATGTGCCATGAGAATGCATCAAGTACCCTTGAGTAACAGGAGGCTGGAGGCAGCTGTATGAGTCCTGTTTAAATCCCAGGATGGGGGAGAAGGGGTTCTGCTCCAGGGGCTGGTGTACAGGTAGCTTGGGGTGGCTGCAGTGGCTGCTCTGGAATGGGCAGTGGGGATCACTGCTCTGCATTTTATCTCCTCAGGGCATGGAGCTGGCCAGGCAAGGGAGAGGTGGAGTGTTGTGTGTGCTTTGCAGTGTGGGAGCTGCTTCCCTGTCTCCTGCTAGGGAATGTGTCTTTATTTTGTGTATTGCAGTGAGTGTGCTCTCTCTGACCTCCCAACAGGGTATGTCTTGCTTCAAATGGAGAGCTGCTATTCTTTGCATCCAGGCACAATCAGGAAAGGGAAAAGCTCTTGGTCACGTAAGTTGTTATCCAGCCACCACAGGTAAGCTCTTCTAACTGGGAAAAAGGAGACAGAGTAAATGAGCCACCACCAGCACCACTGCATGGACACCCATGGCCACCTCTTACATAAACCTCTCCAAGACAAACCCTTTCTTATGACTTTGTCAGGCAATGTTTATATTCCAGCCTTGGCAAATAAATCTTGTGTCATTAAATAAGAAATAGTTTAACACTTTACCAATGCTATCATAATGAATTAATTTGATATTCATGGGAATACCACATGTGCTTTCCTAGGTGTCCTACTACCATTTCACTTTCACTAATGGGCACTTGAGTCATACTGATTTTTCCCCAAAGCCACATAATGATCTATAATATTCCTGAATAATTGCACTTTAAGTGGAAGCTAACAGGGTTGACTACTCCCAGAAATATGTCAAAATATTTTTACTATTATAAGTAGGAATGTGAATATTAACCGGACCTGCCAATACATTTAAATATATGGAAAAGTTTTACAAAAGAAAGTTCTGGAATGTTTTTTGAAGGTTAAAAAGTCCTGAAATGTTTGGGGTTTTTTCCCTGAATAATTTTTATAGCCATCTGTAGAATAGCAGAATTGCTAAATTGTGTTAAAGAGAAAAAAAAAAGGAAAAAGAAAAGCAAGCATTAGCTCATGTGGTACCAAAATGTAAGTATTTAACAGTAGCTAAAATAACTTCACAGCCTCATTTATGCCATTGCTTGAAAATAAATGTTAGTTGTAGATATTCTAATACCAGGCTGGTATATGCAATTTGTGGGGGGAAAAAGCCTTAAAAACAAGCAGTTGCCTTTTTGAATGGGAGAACTTTGCTGCCTTTCTCATGAATATTCTGGAGAGCTTTGCATCTACAGGGCAGTTCTGTTTTGAGGCTTGGCTGAGTTTGCCCTGCAGAGCCTGTGGGAAGGACCTTGGTCCGTGTTGGGCTCCCCGGGCAGTTGGGGCTGGACCCCAGAGCAGTGGGGTCAGGGCCCCTCCCCAGAGCAGCCAGCAGGGGCTTCAGCCTCACCTCAGGACCACCGTGAAGCACCAGCTGTGCAAACATCCACTGCATCATCTCTGCTCAGGATCTCATTAAAACCCCTGCTTGTTTGTGCCTTTGGCTTGTCCACACGAGAAACTGGGAATACCTGGGGTACACAAGGTGTGCTCTACAGGGAGTGCCTGCTGTGTTCCAACTGCTTCTGGGCACAGCAGAAACTGGGGATGGAGGGGAGAGGTGGGTGGAAATTATTTGCTGTGAGGCAGATCACAGCAGGCACCAGGAACCCTCAGGGGCGAGAGCTCTGCCTCATCTGTGCAGCTTTTGCATCCTGGCCACCATGGAGACACCAGGGAAAGCACAGAGAAGTTGCTGCAGCTGTGTCCTTGAGTGACCCCCAATTGTCAGGTCAGACCTTGAATGCGAATGAGCCAAGAGCCACCCTGTCATGCTCACGTTAATGAAAAGGAGGAGGTCCAGGAATAGGACTGGGTAGAAGAAGTGGAGCAGGACATCTGTGTCCTCAGGAGGATCCTGTGGTTCCAGAAGGAACCACTGAAGTACGTAAGACTTCTTTAATTAAAGGATTTACCTGTAGTCTCAGAATGGAAATGACGTGCTTTGCTGTGCCTAATTGGGAGGCTGCTCTCCAGAGCCACGGCACCAACTCCGGAGCGCGCGGAGAAATTTCTACGTGCAAGGCTGGCCACAAACCAAACTGTCGCGGCAGCCCCGCACATGGCAGTACCTAAGAAACATCTAATTTTTATCTGATTAAGAACTGTAAGAAATGAGGGCAGGAGCCTTGCTCATGCATTATTGAAAGGTCTGCAGTGACGCTGGCGGGATGGCAGAGCGTGTCTGCCGATGCCGGAGGAATGGAGACTCTGTCTGGGGGGATGCAGGGAGCCCTGGAGAGCAGCGGGTGCCTCGGCTGCGGGGCCTGAGGAGGCTCTGAGTGCCCCTGAGCTCTCTGCAGGTGGAGGATGTGGGGCAAACAGCATCAATGTGCTGCATCCCGTGAGGATCGGCCCGATCCAAAGGGAAATGCTGCAGGAGACAGTTACTGGTGTGTTTGCCTCCGCTTTGGGTTAGTGCTGGATGTGGGCTGGCAGCAGCTCTCCTCTGCTACAAGACTTGTCACGGTGTAAAACATCGCCTCCCTTCTGAATCACAGCAGTTAAAATGGGGTGCATCCATCCACACACATCTCCTTCCTCTCCTCCAGCCCTCTCCACCTCAAAATACATTTACTCTTCAGAAGGCTGATTAACTCTTTCCTGCGTATATCTCTTTTTTGGAGCAATCCCAAAATTTGAGGCATCAGTAGTTATCAGCGAAAAACATTTTCAGGCAGAAATTCCCTACCAGCTCTAATTAAAACTCAAGGCTGATGACAAAACTTTGCAGGTGCATTTAGAGAGAATCCCATTAATGATGTGTGTAATGGTGCAGTATAACATACATGGCCCTGAAATATCAGACATATAATACTTTTGAGTTGGAACCCGTGTTGGATTTTGCCAGGGTCTTTGCTGTGTGCCCCCTTCTCCCAGACAAGGCCATGGGGTGGGCTGGATGCACCGGGGTTCCTGCTGTGCAAATTAAAGTCTGGCAAATTAAAATGACAGAAGTGGCAATTTAAGTTAATACGCTGGGTTGTGAACTCTGCTGGCAGAGGTACAGACAAGGACACCTGTTCTGCTGTGCTGACTTGTGATGGTGGCAGTGGCCTCTGGGACAGGGACAGGGCAGGCAACTGGCAGTGGTAACCTCTTCAGCCATCCCTGCTCTGTCTGATGGGAACCGAGAGTCCCAATCTGTTTTGCATCACTTGGAGAGATCAAGCAAAATTGTTACTAAAACAACTGCCCTTTTGCAGTATCCCTACAAAACATCCTTGAGTGATGGAGGACCTGGAAGGGAAGTTCTGTTAAACCAAACAAATAAAATTGAACTTGGGGCAACTAAGGAATCTGTTCTTGCATTTATAAGGTTTCAGAAGGGTTGTCAATGGTTTAGGCTGGACCTAGGCTGGTAAATTCTGTTGTTCCCCATACTCCTTGCACCTCTGAACCAAAGTGTCACTGAATGCTCTGTCTCTGAAATAAAGGCACAAGATAAATTTTTGTCTTTACAGACTTACTAAATACTGCTGTATTTATGCAGCTTTTCAAAGCCCTGTTTCCCCCCATTTACCTTTGGTACTACAGGACTGCAGTTCTATGCCTGGGCAAACCAGTTTTCAACTGTAAGCTGGGGCATTTTTATTCTTTGGAGTAGTGTTCAGTCCTTGGTGAAGCTGTTTAGGTGGGGAGTTGCTCTTCCTGTCCCATCTTGTGTTTTGCTGTTGTAACATAATCACAGTGATTTGGAGTAGAGGACCAATCCTGAATGGTTAACAGCTGAACTGAGGAGCCTGGCAGCAATTCCCAGTGTATCCAGTTGCACGTTCAGCTTAGGTCTGGGAGCCTACTCCCTGGTCTCCATGGAAAGGAAATCCAATTTCAGGGGCTGCATGGGAGCTGCTGTGCCAGGCAGTCTGGGCAGCTGGGGGATGGGAATCCTGCATGGAAATCAGAGTGCCCCTGTGACCTGGTGCTTTCCATCCCAAATCTATTTTTTCACTGCAAATCCCCCAAAATGGCCCGAACTCAGTGGGCCCAAGCAGTGCACTGCAGATCTATGCTCCCCTACTCCTGCATGCATCAGTTTAAATATTGAATTTAAGCTGGAGGAATTAAAGCTGTATAAGCAGGATTCTTAAAACCAAAAGAACTCAAGACACATTGCAAATTTCAATTTTCCACGTAATCAGTGCACTTCTTTCAATTTTACAAACAAGCATATTTCAACTCTACTACTTTAAAAGACGCCCCTGATATTATTCGTTTATCAGTCAACTCTGATAGGCCAAAATGCATTAAATTATATATTGAGAATATTAAGGAAATTTAAATGCAAGTCCAAGTAGAACATATGTAATTTCTGTTTTAAATTAATAATAATGTTACACATTTTCCCATTAAGCTACATTTGCAAAGTTAGCCTGAAGAAATAGTATTAAGTATCTCACCAGAGCAATTCAGTGCTCAGTTGACAAAACAGACAAATGTAGTACTTCCCATATAAAAGCACCCATAAAAGAAATTACTAAATTCTTTGCCACTATGAATCAACAGTTTTATTGAATGGAAGCAGTCCAGTTGATACCAGTGCCTTAATAATAATATCTAAGGTAAAGAGAAACCCCTAAAGTATGTCAACAGTCAGAATTAAGAGTTGGAGTGGAAATGTGGGGTTGTATTTTCTTGTGTTTCTTTTCAAGTCAATAACTGAGAAATACTCAAATAATAACTCGAAATACTGAGTTTGGAAAGAGGCACAGATATCAGTGTGAGCTCTGAAACATGGCTTTTCTGGTCTCTGATCCAGTTCCTGGCCCTTGTCAAAAAATCCAAGAAGCTGCTTTACGTTATGTTCCCTTTAAATCAAGGAAACACACCTCAGTTGCAAGCCTTTTTTCTGAATCATTTCTCCCTCCTCGCCTGCAGATGTCTGAGCAGCAGCTGGGAATCCCCAAAGACAGGAGCGTTCATGGGAGTCTGCTTCTTTGACATTTAGGGTAGACAAACAACTCCAAGGATCTGGGACAAAGAGGTCCAAAAGCTGGGTCTGGGCATAATGCTGAAAAATTGCTTCACTCTGGGTAATTCTGCCTATTTTTATGTGCAGCATGTGAGTGAGAACTGGATTAGGAGGCCTGGGGGGTTGAATGGATTACAAACAAAAAGCATTAAGCTAATCATAGGAGTGATGTTCCTTAAGGGCAAGGGTGAACTAATGGCTGGATTTTCCTTCGTCCCTGTATTACAACCATGGAACAGTAAAGCAGTCAAAACAGTAGCTATTTCCAAGCCAGGTCTGCTACATTATGCATTTCTATAAGTTTTATAAATATAGGTGTTGCTTAGCACGGATTGCTTGCATGATCTTGGATGTACTCATAGAAAGGGAATTCAAGGTCAGCAGTCCCCAAAGGCTGTCAAACTATTTACAAGTTTGCTATTTATAAGGACCAGTCTGGGAGTCCTAGAAGCAATAAGTTCTTAGGCAAGCGGTTTAATTTCTGCATGACACAGAAGAGCTGCTGTTTCTGTATCGGTGCCTAGATGCCATTGCAGTTCTCTTAAATTATCTTAAAAATCTCTTCTACTTTGTTATCTAGATTCTAGTGGTGTCACGCTCACCCCTAACCACTCCATAAAACCTGCAGAAGAAAGAAGTACAGCCACTGTTCTGTGCAAGTTCTATAAGGGTTCAGGGATGGCAAGAGTTAATCAGAAGTTTAATGATTAATATAGAATATTAATCGATTGACCTTGGGAGTACAGCATGTTATAAAATAGCAGGCTGGGGGATTCATTGCATTTCTGCAGAACACTCTCTGAAGAAAAAATTTTCTTTTCTAAGGAAAGTGAAAAGTAGGGCATACTGGTTCCTGCAGACCAGAAAAAGCACGCTGCTTGCTCTCGGTATTAGGCTTTGGAACACTCAAGTGAGGTGGAAAATGCAGAGAAAAATTTGTGACTGAACTGCAAACATCGCAGACTCAGAAGAACTGGTGTACTGAATTCAGATAAGCCTCTCATGAAGAGAGAGACTAGTTGTTCCTTCCTCAGCAATGTTACCCACGAATATGTACATACTGAGCCTTTTGTTCTTTTTGGGTAAGTGGATGGTGCAGCCTGGAAGGGCATCACTCATTCTAGGAAGTGAATCTTTGGAAGTCATCTCTTCTGGCTGTAGTACACGAATGAAAGCAGTGTTCAATGCTCTTGATCTAACACCATACATTGTCTAGACCCAGGGCACTCTCCCCATATTTGTAAAACAAAAACAAAACCTTAAGCCCCCCAATCCCTCCCTCCCCTTCAAAATACGAAAACCCTTGAAGAGGCATCTGGACTTGCACATTACTTTATCTGTTCGAAGTTTCACAAAGGAGTATTTTCCAGACTCCCTGTGCTTCTTTCAAGATGACAGTTTGCATCATGCTAAGGCAGCAGGGAGATGGTAAACAGAAAAGGGAATGTGATACAAATGCTGGCAAAAATCAGGGAAAGCAAGGTGGGAGCAATATCGCTCAAGCTGTCGGATCTGTGAGCAAGCCTCGTGAACCAGCTGAGTTATGGCAAACTCCTGCTATGAGGGAATTGCAGTAACTGAGCCTTGCACTCAAACATTTATAAGGGTGTCCTGGGATAAATAAAGGTGCAGCCTCTGTAAACTCTGCCGTGAAAACAAACACCTTTGAACCAAACCAGTTACAACGCTCTATAAAGAATGGGCATAGCTGATGTTAATTATAAGATTTGTGTCTTGGTTTTCTGTCCGGAGAACAACACTCTGAGTCTTCTTGGCTGGCAAGGAGTTAAATGTACAGCCCTGGCCCGAGCTGCTGCAGAAGGCAGGGCTGGCGCTACTGCAGCATCCCTGTTGGCATACGAAGTGCGCTCAGTTCAGGGTCTCCACTGGAATATACAACAAAATAGTAAAACCTCTTTGATTCCTAGGCAAAGCCTCTGCCATCTGGGGCCAGACCTTCTTGAAACGGTGGTTATATTTTGTCAGGTAGAAGACATTCAGCTTATTTTAAGATCATACCTCATGCACTCAGACACTGACTGCTGTGTGTCACATTGAGCTCTGTTTAGAAGCCTGGTCTGGATTATAGAGGCGTTTTGGAAATCATGTGCTTATCAAAAGTTTGAATCAGACTTGCTGTCTATAACCAAACTCAATAATCAGACTTTTGAACCATGTAATGGGTTAGCAAAAGAGCAGGGGACATGCAGGGAGACAGTGATTTAGCAGAATTTCACTCGGCATTCAAGCATGCTAGCATGTCTGAAAATAAGGGATACATTATTAATTAGTTAATGTTTGCAAAGTATTTTGACTCTGGAACGTGCCAAATGTTCTTCTTCATTAATTTTCAGTAAATATATGACTAAGCAGTATATGTAATAAGGACACAAAATGTGGTAAGTAGGCAAAAGACCTGAAAACACACAAAACATTTAAAACAGAGAGATGCTATCAACTGGGGGGAAAAAAATGTTCAGACCAGTGGAGTAAATATTGTGATGATGCAGCTACCAGTTATTTATTAACTCAGCACTAATGTAGGGGTATGCCTGACAGCAGTGACGAGCAGTTGAGACAGCCAACGTCCTACAAGACCTGTAAAGCTGACCTCTATCACCTTTTCTCCTCCAGTGCTAAATTTGGCACAGCCCGTACTCAGCAGACCTTCTCTTGCCTTCTGGGGCTGCCTAACGCCTGCTTTAGGAGCTGCGTGTGCTTCTGCAGCTTTAATAATGTCTGGAAAACCACTTCTTGGTGGCAGTCACAACCCCTGAGTGGCTGCGGGGAGGTGCGCTCACACCAGGGCCCAGCAGCACAAGCTGCTGCACACTCTTCCCCTCCCTGGTCTTTCTCACATCCCCATCTGTTCCTTTCCAGTCTCTCAAGTGGGAAATAAACTGAGTTAGAGTCAAACTGTCAAACTCATAATATTCAAGTGGGTTGAATGTCACACTGGCAGAATTCATGCAATCCATATTTCATTCAGCGCAATAAATATGCAGTCTTGCACAGATCTTAGAAATCAATTATGGTTTTTTTTTTTTCAGGAAGGTTTGAAGAAACAGTAGGGGCACTTCAGCAAAATGATTTCTTGCCTTCTTTTCCAATGAAGTAACTTTTTAGTGTTATGATTGCAAGGTCTCGCTTCCTGAAAACAAGCTCGTAAGTGCGTGCCTCGGCCATCTGCTCCTGCCCTTAAGTCAAAGTCATGGTCCTCAGTTTACAACATCATACTTGGAAGTTTATGACGTTACAAATACAGGATTGACACTTTTGTTGACAGCTAGCCAACAGGATCAAATGAATTAAGCAACAAGCCATGTCCTTGAAAACTTTGGCTGTAAAGATGAAGACCAAGTGGGAGCCTTTCACACTGAAAGGAGCTCCTACTGTCCTCACAGGTGGTTAGTGTATCAGAAATTTGTCATGAGCACTCTAAAAGTAACTAGGAATTATCTTGTAGCTTTCTGACATACTTGTAATTATTTTTTTCAAACGTATTTTCTCTTCCCATGTCAGCTCTTCTGCACATTCAATTAGATACAAGTATGATAGTTTTGACCTAGGCTAAGGGACCAAACGAGAAATCAACTTCTAAGGCCAGACACACAGCTGGTGTAAGTGGACTTTACATTTATGCAGTCAAGGGACCTAAGCCAAATTTCTCCCAGCTATGGCCACCACAATATACTTCTCATGCAGCAGGATTCTCTGTGGCTGCAACTTTTATCATATGTGGAATATTCCAATCAGTGGCAAAACACCTATTGATCCCAGTGTGCAGAGCATAACCTGTGGCTATCAGTGTGGCAGGTATTTAATACGAGTAGTTTGAGGCCCTTCAAAAATCTACAGAAAGTCCCTCAGCTGCAAGAAATCACCAAAATATTGCGGACTTTTTACTGTTTAAGAGTCTAGAAATGGGTCAGAGTCCCAATGGTTTTACTCTGTCCAAGAGAAATCATGTTCCTACAGCTACCCCCATTGACTTTTTGAAAGTACAGAAATTTTCGCTGTGTTTTAATGAACCTGTGGATAATTTGGAAAAACATAACATGAAGCAGCTCAGGGGTGTTTTAGTGGTGCCAGAAATCTCCCTGGACAGCATCACCGACAGAACAGGGGGCACAGTCCAGCAATGAGTGCAAACCCAACATCAGCTGGGCATGGAGACGAGCCTTGGGAATAGACCTTGGAAAGTTACAGTCTTGGAAGTTAGAGATTTTTATGAGGGGTTTTAAGCAAGGATGCAGGATCATTTATTGTTTGAAACTGTTTTGAAGCCACTGTCAACATGTTTCCCCTTACAGAGCTATTTCTATTAACAAGTAACATTATCCCATTTTGACCTATAGGTCAAGACAAAAGAATTGTGAAGCAGAGAACAATTTTATTTGTCTTTCTAGACTGAGTTACTCCACTCTGTTGTTATTATTTTGAGGCGCACAATTATTAGTTTTCTAGGAGGGAAAAAAAATCTTTTCCAAATATATTTAATTGTCCAAATAGCTTCATAGATAAAGGAAATAACAGCCTTTAGCTATGATAGGGTTTTCTACTCTAAAAGACAGAAAGCCTGCTTTGTTTTTGGGAAGAACTTTAATCGATTTTTTTAGGGGGGTAACTTAGAAATAACATTTTGTTTTGATCAAAAAATATTCATTCAAACAAAAATTTAATGAGTCAAATGCCTGTAGCTATTTCTAGCAAAAGCAGGTTTGCTTTTATGGAAAAAATGCAAGCTGGTGCTAAATGGTAGGTCACTGGTCCTATGCCATTTTGAAGTTGTATTTGATGGCTTCAATGTAAAGTCAAGCTACAATGCTGGAGGATAGGGACCAGAGGAGGGCAGGATTTTAGTTTTGAGTTTAATTTGGCTCCAGTAAAATTTAGTTGTGATTCATTTATCGACAAAGTAAAAAAAGGTCCCCGTTGCAGGACCAAAACAGGGATTTTTCTTCTCTGGTATTGTTAGTGGGCAGGCACTGTGCTGGTCTGATCAGTAGAGAGTTATTGCTGTTTTCTGTCTGTTGTGGAGTGTCAGGAATGGTTCTGTATGTGGGAGGGTGTTTTTTAAAGAGAAGGGGTAATATTTTGAAAAGTGAAATGGAAACCTATCCCTCGTTGCAAAAATGTCCAAAGTTCTTTGTTCCTTGAACTTAAATTCCAATTCACTTCTGAAATTAAGGCTGTGAGTTCCTACAGGACTGGGGGACTTTTAAACATTTGACCTAACAAGTCCTGCTCCACTCCCATGTTCCTCCAAAGCTGAATTCACATGGCAAACACCACCTTTAAGCTTCTTTTAAGAAGTGGCTCCATTTGAATGACATATTTAGCAACCAATAGGCATTGCTGCAAACCCCCCTGTGTCTCGGGCAGTGTCACTGTCTCCATGATCTGCATGCGTGGCAGATGTGTTGAATGCATCAGCATTTACAATGTGAGTCTCCTGTGGCCATGGGAGGTGCAGTGTGGGATGGGCTGTCCTCAGAGCCAGGGCTGACTTTGTTCTGTCTGCACGATGTCTAAACTCACAGGGGGTCCTGAGCTGTGATTGGGCTCCAAAATGCTGCAAAACAGTACAGTATTGAAATAACATTAGCATTTCATGCAGATGCTACAAAGAAGCATCTATTGCAAGCCTTAGGAAGAAAGAAAAAAAGGAAAACTAGGAAGGAGGTAAAGAAAGCGACAGAAGGCTCTTTTTTCTACATCACAAGCCACCCAGAGAATATGTCTGTGTGTTTCACTTGGTTATTTATTTTGCATTATGATATCTGACATATCAGAAAACATGAAAGGCATTTGTGAGCCTAAGACAAAAATTAAAATGGCGCTTGAAAATGATTCTTTGTGAAGGCTTATTTTTATTTTGTTGCACATGAGACTAGTCAAGCAGACAGGTTTATTTTAACTCTCTAATAAAATTTAGCGACTGGAGACAAACAATTGTCTGCTATTATCATTCCTGCCGCCAAAATTCATTAGGTTCAGGAACATCAACTAAATCATGTGCTAAAAGGGAGCACACAGTTACCTACACTACTGCTGGAGAAGTGACCCCTGGAGCCAGTGCAGTGTCCACATACATCCAGGAGACTCCCTGGCCTATTAAAAAGTAAAATATCTCAAACCATAGCCTTCCTGCAATTCATTGTAACCAGGCCCTTTCTGCGGCTGCACATTTCTCTCTGCAAAAGACCTTGCTGTCTGTCATGAACCTTGTACCCAGCTTAGCTTTTTAAAGTCTGTACTTCATCAGAAAGCAAATGCATTCCCCAAGATGCTGGTATTTGGTTGCCAGCCTGAGAGAGGCTGGAGGCTGATGGGGCTGGGTACACAGAGTTAAAGGTGCCCTTTTAACATGAGTTAAACTGATTTTATTTCTTCTGAGATCTCAGCTCTGGAGAAAGGAAGCTAGCTGGAAAAGTCAGCCTGGCCTCAGTGAAATAACCTGCTTTAGAAATGTAGGCCCAGATCCCTGGGATGTATCTGACTCATGAGACGAATTTGAGTAACAGGAAATTATTTAACAACTTTGCTGCCTTTTGTTCTCCCTAGTAGTCAGGGTCTTGTTTGGCTAATGACAACTGAAAAACACAGACAGCTCTGAATGGTATTGTTTCCTTATGTGACTGGGTCTTTTCCCAGCTATTAAGTTACAGCAGTTTTCCATCATCTTTTCATCAAAGACATGTGAAGCAACAGCAGCATAATTTGGATCCCAGTATATTACAAACCATGGAGAGGAGGGATGCATTCATGTTTGTGGTGTCTGCAACCTCTGGGAAGCTGGTGGACTTGCTGAGCTGTAATCTATTGGAGTGAACTATTTTGAAATCCATGGAACTTTTTTTTAATCCATGTAAAGTGAATGTGTAAAAGTAATCACTTAAAAGGAGCTCTGTTTGTAGAGTGGCTAAAGAAGATAAAGGAGAAATGTAAGCTGGCATTAGAGTTTAGTGGTTCTGGAGAACAGATTAAGAGCTAGGTGATGTCAGCCCCTGCAATCCCAGAGAGAAATCAAGAAGGTGTGTCCAAAGGGTGATTCAGACTCCTTACGCACGGCGCCAAGCTGGGGTTGCACCGTCTGCCCACAGAGTTGTTCTGGAAGTGCCTGGCCTGCCAGTAAGAGTGACAGTAATGCCTGCTGGAGCAAGCAACAAGCTGACATCACAGGTCGTGGTGCTGATGCTGGGGGACAGCGGGGTGACATCCAACTGGAGACACTCATCAAGCTGTCCCTGCACAGGGGAGAGTCTGACACCCATCCCTCTGCAAGATAACCTCCTGCTGGTATCCAAGCAGCTGCGTGGAGGTCAGGTGGAAACACAGAAAGGGAGGCATCAAGTGGGGCAAACAGAGAGATGGAATATGCTAAAGCCATCCATGGGTTAGTTGCTGAGGCTGGGAACCTAAGTGTAATAAATATGAAGAAATCAAAGGTCAACTTGTACGTCAGGAGATGTTGGCCAAAAAACTTGTTTCCCCTAACAAAGCAAAACACTATCCTCCAGAAAAATATCATGGCAGGGATGGATTGTTGCCTTCAAGGAGCCTTCAGTTTTAATTATTTATATATACACACATATACATGTAAATATAAATATTTGTGTTTGAGTTACACATGGACCAAAGACACATTAATCAATCAATAAAAAATTAAAAAAGGCTTTCAGATTCTTTCCAGTAGTCTTACAGAACCAAAGAATATACAGGACACCAGGCTTTATGAACAGCCCCTGGGAGTACATCTACACTGTGTGACTGATGCTTCATACTTAGGGCCAAGAATAGTTTTTAAAAAAACAGTGCAAAAATTACACAGGCATTTCCATCACTCTATAGATTACAACAAATACTCAGTGTTTGCCAGCAGCCAAGGCTGTGGAACAGCTATTAGCAGATGCTGACTGTATGATGATGACCACTGTAAGTGGATGCTTATTTAAGGGACATTTTCAGGAAACGGCCTGCTCTTAGGAGCAGTCTATAAGTGAAAATGCACTTTGCAAGATTTTTACATCTTGCTGGCTTGCCTTTCGCCATTTTACAGCAAAGGAAATGTTAATGTGTAATAGAATTAGCATTTAGGAGAAGCCTAGAATACTGTTCTTTATAATATAGCCTGGTATTATTATTCAAGACAGGTCTTCTCACAGAGCAATTTAAGCCCCCCAAAATTACCCATCATTACACAGACAGTCCATTTAACATTCTGAAGCTAATCATACAACAACCTACCCTTTCAGAGGAGATACAAAACCTCGCTTGGGTTTTAAGTTCTGATTACAAGATGAGGTTCCAATTGAGAATTTCAGCTATAAACCAAATGACCTTCAATGACCGTAGTCTGGAAAACCTGGTGACTAATCTAAATAGATTCCCAGGCAGCAGGAAAAAAAACCACCCAGCTCTTGTTTCTAGTCCTTCACATTATTAGGGGAATGACAAAGACAAGCAGAATGTGAAAAAAGTCATGACTCCTGTGACCTTCATGTCTTTGTCCCAGAAAGGTCAGGAGTAATCAGCAAAACTTTAACTAGAGTTCAAAGTCAGCCTTGCTGTCCTTAGAGGCTGGTAAAATTAAATATTCTGTTCTTGTGCTCTGTAAACAGCCACAGTAATTGGTGATGTTTCCCAGCATTGACTATGAAGATGTATTGGCATGAGCTGAAATTCAGAGAGAGACAGTATTTTACATGGTATATGGCAGATATAACCAAATCCTGATTTCAGCTTGTAATGCTGGAAATCACAGTCACATTCCTTAAAATGAGATCATACCAGGATGAGAGCACATACCAGAATATCTAGGACATGATTTTACAGTTTGTCATGCTTGTCATCCAAGGCAAAACACCTATTGTCAATATCTGGGAAAAAATCCCATGAAGCGGAAAGGCATCAGGCAAGTCAAAGTCTGCAAGAGTAAGCCATGTGAAAAGAGAAAATACAGTAAGCAATCTAGAATAGACCTCACAGGGACTCTCTGACCTTGCCCTGGAATGCTTTGTCCCTTTCCTCCTTTCGTATGTCACAAGAAGTCTTATTTATTTATTGAATATCCATCCTGATTAGAGCTGAGGCAATCACCATGTTAGGTCAAACCACAGGAATTCACTATTGCCATCATCATACCATTAGTGAGCAGAAGTTTAGAGAAAGTGTAAGGAACTAAGGAAGGAATAAACATATATTTTTGGGGAAAATTTCCTCCTTGCTCTTGATGATCAGGAAGGTGTAACCTCTCCAGCAGGACTTTTAGAAACCCTGGGTTTATACCTTGGGAGTTTCCTGTTGTCCACATGAATACTTTGTTAGATTTTGAATCCTGCTGAACATCTGATGCAAATTATGGCCTCAGGAAACAATGCAGTGGACTAATTTGAGTGCAGTGAAGGCATGTATATTTCTCTACATATTTTTATTTTGTTTATCATTTGTGTCGTTACCCACCCATTCTGATTCAAAGGTTTCTATGCAGCACCCTTTGTTTTGCTTGTTTCTCTTCAGTCAGTCTTCACAATAAGGATCAAAGTGCTTGGCAGTTCTTCATTTCTCGTTGTGAACCTCCTCACTGTGGGCTTTTGGCAGGTGGGAAGTCAGCACATGTAAGTATAAAAGCCTGTAATTGATTTTTATATACCAGCATGTACTGATGTCCACAGTCTTCTTGAATTCTGTAGGAAACATTAAAAATGAAAAGCAAGTTTCAAAATTAAGTAGAGGATCCATTAAATGCTCTCTCCAACAACAACAACTTTAAAATCATGACACTTACCTTGAAATTTAAAAGGCCCCTTTCTTCTTATGCATTCAGATACTGAGTTGCATTTCCTGTGTCTTGAAACATAACGAGAGTGGACATCCTGTGCTGCACAACATCAGTAAAATTGCAGCTGTCAGTGTGACACACCTGCAACATCCAGTTCTACAGCTGTTAAAAGGGTGACCAGCATTTCTGAAAAATGTAGAATTTGGGAAGAGTGAGAGATTCTGGTCCAGGATTCAAATCAATATCTGCATACTCTGCTTCAAGCCCTGCTGACTCCAGTGAGTGCACATGAAGTAAAATGCCATTTGTCTTGAATAAAGGTGACAAAGCCAATCTTTTGGGCATGCTCTACTGCTGTTAGTGCCTGCACATTCTGCTGACACATTTGGTAACCAGGACTTCTCCATAAAAATGTTTTTATGTTTGACAATGGGAAAAGAGTTTCAGCTCTTCCTTGTGTGTTTCTGTCTTGAAGGAGACAGGGTGAGGACATCTGAAATACAGCGGAGTAAAAGTGTGAGTAGCCATCAAGGGAGGGACAAAATACCTCCATTTAGCCTTCCAGTTGTGACTCTGTCTTTGGTCTTTGTAGATGATGTAGGCAATATTGGATCAGAGTATATATACATATGTATATATATACACACACTCTAGATATCTAGCTAAAACATATATCAAGTATTATATATATATATATATATTGGCCCTGTTGGTTCAGAGGCAGCCTCTGTGATATAAGTACAACACTGCTCAACACATTTTCCAAAATTCTTTTAGGAAAGTGATTGGGTATTAACTGATACATCCTGTGATATAAAGACAATAAGCTTTGTGCAATGTCACTGCAGTTATTAGTACCAATATAATATGAAGTGTACGAAAAAAAGAGATGCTGTTTCATTAACATTTCTTACAGTGCCATATGTAAATAAATCACAAGATTTGTAATAAGGAAAATAACAATAACAGTAAGGAAATTAATAAGATTAATTATTACTTAAAATGGCGTTTCCTTTAAAATGTCAGAATGAAGTTGTTACGGTCTTACTAAGGAGAGACAGACAGGAATGTTCCTAGAAATGAGATCACAAACTTTATCTGTCCTCTTTAGCTTCCTCAATTTAGGATGAAATTTAATATTGTCTTGCATCTACAACTGCATACAGTCTTTGCCCAATGCATTATCCTATGCTGAAAGTAGGTTTATGATGAAGTTCAAATATTCACAGAGAAATAAAAGATGCTTATATACTAATGGTGAAGTTAATTCTCAGGAAACTAAGCATGCACTTCTTACAGTTGAGAGTTATCAATGCTAAATAATGTTGTAGTCACTGAAGATCACACTGTAGTACTGTCTAGGAAAAATAAATGTAGTCTCACCAGATTTAAATGTTTAGCAAAAATCAGGATTTAATTACACTACATGATTAAATTATTTTAAACCCACTTTAGGACAGGAACTTCAGTGCTGAATAATGGCTAGATCCTAGAGTTTTATCCTTCTTTTATCTGCAGGCACTGCAGAAACTAGAAACCATTACAACAGGACAAAAGATCACCATTAAACAGTTATTAGAAGGGGCAGGAACATCAGGAACATGCTGGTGTTCTGTTTTTAAAAACAAATGACCCATTAATTCACAAAAACAACCCCATTACTGCAGTAACAAACTTAGTTTACGCAAATGTCCCTATCAACATTATTCAAGCCCAAACTTGATTTAATTTGGAAAAGGAATGGATAAAGCTTAGGATAATGGCAACCTATTAGACCATGCAGACCTTAATAATACATTTAAGAAAGTGTGCTGAGAGATTGACGTGAACATCAAAAGGGAAACCAAGAGAACGAACTGCAGAATAAAGGAGAATTTCTATCTGAAATTGTACCACAGAAGGCAGAAGAAGAAACATAGGCAGAAGCAGCATGTGCCTAACTATAACTGAGAGAGAATAATCGCATTAATGCTGTTTCCCTACATAGTTTCAGTTTGTTTCTTTATTCTATTTTTACTGAATCTGATTTCTATTCAGGTTCAATTAATAATAATGAGCCTAAAATTAATTTGCATTATCATTTACAATGGATGCTTTGATCATGTATGTAGCTGGAACTCTCATGCATACATTACCATATTATGCAAATTGCATTTTCAGCGTCAGCTCCATCTGTATATCATTTCTTCACACCACAGTTCTGTGCATTGTTTCTTTGTGTACAGCCCCGTAGAGGAGAATCTGGGGAGATACTACTAGGGGAAAAACTGCTACAGGTGTGCCCTTCTCTTATGTTCTCTCTCTAAACACCCAGCGTTGGCATCAAACAGGGGAGAACTTTAACACAGGTGGCTTGTTTGTGTCCTTTATGAAATTACTCTCCTGCATTGGCCCCACACAGCCAAGCAAGCACATACAAAAAGCCCAAGTACTACCATTTTTTTTGTTCTTAACACAAGGGTCTTTCAAGCAGAACTTGTAACTACTTGCAGCATAAATCTGATGAGAATCTGACCTAAAAAAGAAAGCCGAGCCAGTACCATGATGTACATAAAGATCTGATTTTTAGGTCAAACTTTTGCATTCATGACACTAAATATGCTGGGAGAAATGTTGCACATCAATGGTTAATGGAGCCACTCAGCACTCTCTCAGCTGACTACTTTTTGCCACTGGCCAAATTTCAAATTGCAGTGAGCAGGCCCGAAAGTATTAGTAGTTTACATTTTTATACTGCCTTTCATCTTGTGAAAAACTCCCTTGCTTTACAAGTTGATACAGAAACCATATAATGATTATTTAATCTATTACAGTGCTGAAACTTTGTGGTGAAACACAGGAAGGATTTAGCAGCCTAGAATAAGAGAGCTGTTTTGGAGAGGAAATGAAGACTATAGTGTCCACTGGAAACAAAGATGGGAGAATGTAATTTTTAAGCTTGGCATCTGGCCAGGCCATCAGAGTTAACACACTTTACAGATATAATTGCTGCAGTGGGATCCTTAATGAGCAAGGTGGTCAGAACTTTGCTTTAACATGTCACCCAAAAGATGCACTTGGGTCACACCTTGCATCTCCTCATCATGCTGACTCATGGGCTGGCAAGCAGATGAGATCCTCTTCATTCATTTCTCTCTCTTTTAGTTAGAGCCCTAGGTAACTCTCAAAAATGAATCAAGCAGCCAAGCAAAAATCAAAAGAAAATTTTACACTGCTTCCAATTTCATGAAAATTTTTCATGAAAACCTGTCCCTCCAGCCAAGCCGAGGATCATATAAGTTTGGATTCTTCCTCCCACGGATAAATTACTTCAGAGTGGCCCTACAGGCTTGATCCTGCCTTCCACAGAGATGATGGTGAAATTCCTCCTGTGAGGTCACTAGGCCCTCAGAAGATGATTCATCTGGCCATTTTACTGTGCTTAGTCTGTTCGACAGGAGATAAGAGCAGGGCCTGAGGAGAGGGAAGGGGGTGAGTGGGACTGCCCTTTTTTCTTGCCAGCAAGTTTTTTTGGTTGGATCATCCTGTCTTTTAAAACCTCTTCACTAAGAACTGGGTCTGTTTGCACTGCTGCTTTCCTTCCCAGGGTACACTGGGACGTGATGCATGCAGGATCTTTCGGGTGAAGGAATTTAGCTTGGTGTTATCTGGTGAATGGCAAACACTGAATATTGTCAGAATGAGGTATTCCTGGGAGTCCTCAGCAAAGTGTTAATCTGATTAAATTCCTGAAAAATGGATAGACATTAAACAGGAGAGCATATTATTATTGTCAACAAAATTCAGTTCTTAGTCACTCAAACTCAAATGTCAGATATTTGTTGCTCACATGCAATTAAAAATGATCTGATCACCCTCCAAGCAGGGAACTGACAAAAACATGGGGTGAGGAAACATTTTTGGTTTATCCTCCGCATACAGGAAGATGCTGATAAGAGGGAAGAATCATTTTAGTTCTGCATAGATAAAAAGATCACTCTTGGCAGAATAGATTAATGTACCTGTCTACACAAGCATAGAGGAAGAATGAAGAAGGGAAATAGATTAGTATTCTGCTGCACATGGGACAATCAAATATGATCTTTGGATTGGCAACCAGACTAATAATAATCACTGTAATAAACCAGGGCCTTTATGTCTATGATATGCAGTACTAGCTAAAAGATAGCTGCTTCTTAGCAATAATGAGCTGGATTCTTCTTCACTCATCACCTTGTGTAATTATTGTGGTGAGTTCAAAATAAATCCATTGTGGTACCAAAAGAGATTTTGGTTTTTTCCTTTCATGTTGTGTTTTTCTTGCATGGGCATAATGATTACTCACGGTGTAGACAATGAAGAACCAGGCTTAATATATTTATTTTCTATGTAAGAATAAGGAAAATGTAAGAGATCTAATGGATGAGTGCAATAGCTGGGACAAGATTTGTTATTTAAAGTTTAGGTACTTAAATGTTGCCAGAGCCAACCCTGTGGTTAAATAACTCCAAAGAAGAAAGAGAAATGGATAAGAAAAGCAGTTTGGCTTAATACCAAATAATACTTTTTCTCCTTCATAATGATTTATTAGCAGTTGTGTTAGTAAAAGCATGCACAGCACTATTGAATAATATTAAGACAAGTAAACTGCAACCAACTTAGTAATTTAAAACTCAAAACGTCTGATCAAGAAGCATCTTAAATCTGAGATGATTTTTTTTTTTATTGGCCAATTTGGTTTTAGTTGAATTTTCTTCTAAAGTACTGTGGCTCTTCAGAGCAGAAGTGAGGATAATCAAGGTAAATTATGAAAATAACCTAGTTATGTGGTAAAGGTCAACAGAAGGTCTTGTTAAGGTCTGTTTTTTATGAAGATATCCTGTCTGTATTGTCAAAATGGATTAACATTATCACACAACAGAGCCTGTCAATTGGAAGAAAAAGAGATATTAGCACAAAGATACTTGTCACAATTAAAATTAGGTTTTGGTTTACACTGTGAAAGGAATAAAATATCACAACCTCATTAGTTCATCTCTTCATTTATATTTTTCTAGCACAGGTCACAAGAAGGTGTAGAGATGTTTACTTTTTTTTTGTTAGCTTGTGGACAGGAATTTTAGTCTTGAGAATAGCAATTGATAGATTTGTAACTCTATTTGTGTAAGAGGAATTTTCCTGTCTAATTCTTACCACATGAACTACACTGAGCTTTAGAGTTAATGTGGCCTTCATGCACTAGCACTGAACTGGGAATGGAGGGTGAAGGAGTTGCCCACATGTTTCTGTAACTATCTATTTTCCAGGGTTACTGACTATGTAAATAAAAGTTACTCTGTGAACATGAACAGGCTTGGGCTCACTTGTTTTGTCTTCCAGCCCAAAACTACAAAGGGAACTTCCTCTCAGGGAAGTAACAACAAAGATTTAGTTATTTCCCATAATATTGTATATGCTGAGCAGTCCAATATATGAAAAATGTCTTAGTTAGAGCTGAACATTTCCAGGGAGTTTCACTGTTATTGTGTCAGTGGCAGTAAAGCCAGGGCAGAGACCTGAGTCTTAAAAATCCTTCTAAATGTTCTTGCGTGGTCAAGTCCCACTGGCATTTATGCCAACAGTTACCAGTGACGTTCCAAAGAAACTTGATCCAGGAATAAAAAAACCCCCACTCTTACATTTCAAAACATTCACAGGCCTTGAATTGAACAAAACAGAAGCTGGGAAAGAATGCTCACTCACCCTATGGCCATGCTGTGAAGGACTTTGGTGTCCTGATATTTGTGAGGGCTTTTACCTTCAGTGATGATTTGAATCCCTGGAAAGACATACCTGTGACTGAAGTGATCCGAGACGTAAATCTGACAGGACAAAATATGGCATGCAGTATAACCCTCAATACCCTCTACATAAATTAGAAACTGTCTGAGCCCATTGAGTTTAAAGTACTTCCCACACATTTTCAGCTCTCGCTACTTACAAACCACAGCAAATACTAAGTATGGAAGCTTTCTGCACTCATCAGCTGCTTCTCCCTGAGTGACCACCTGAAATTGTAACAGCACCAAAAGCATCCTAAATGCATCACCACACCATGCCAGCACCAAAACTTCAGCTTTTCATTCCACCTCAATCTGGGAAGACAGTGCACACTGTAAGGAGGGTGCCCAAGTTGGTGAGAAGTTTGATCAGTGTGTCAAGTAGAGTTTAATGTTAACAAGAACAGTCAGCACACAAAATGCAGCCCTACTTTTCTGGCCATTTAACTGAAAAAAGTACACAAACTTGTAGGTGTGTGATCTGCAAGGGCTAGCACTTCTGCAATTTTCCAGTGCCATAAAACCAGTTAGTACCAGCTGAAATACATTAGCAGCTTCAGTAATTAGTAGGCATAGCCATTTCTTGTCAGTTCTACGGGCCATATCCTCAGCTGGTGTAAATCAATGACACTCCGGGCGCTGGAACTGTATTACTTTACTCACCTTGAAATAGTTATGCATACTAATTACTGCCTTACCCATTACTGCTCTTGTCAATTCAGACACTTGATTTACACCAGGTGAGTCTGTTCCATATATTTAGAAGTTTCTGCACATTCCTTCAAGAATCTGTAGTGTCAAACAAACTTCCCAAATAAGCCAAGCACATGCTTTCCATTTTCTATCAAATCAATGTTCAGTGAAGTGACACTGTTGCACATAAATCATGACTGCAATTATTAAATCAAGCTGAGTTTGTATTGTGTTTCTTCCACTGTTGGGTAGGATTAACCACGGGAGAACAGAAGACCTGGCACATCAGGATTGCTGGGATGGAAGAAGGAGTTAAAAGCCCCACCCAAGCTCTCACAACCTAACCTTTGGAGCATGCAGCTGATAATGCGAAACAGAACATAATGCCCCGGAGGAGATACATCTGGAGGTCAGCTCAGTCAGATACTGTGGAACAGTTCCAAAAAAGCAATCAAATATCTAGCAAAACCTATAAAAAAAAATCACATCTTTGGTATATAGACATCCAACCTGAGATGGGCGAGGGTAGAGAAGCCTGATTTCATTTTCATACCCCTGTCAGGCAACCTAAGAGCTGAGCTTTCTCTCCACAAACACAAAGTGAGGTTTTTAACTGCAGCTTATTAAGGCTTAGTTTGTCTAACCCAAGCATAATAAATTCACGTGTCAAGATCGAAGCTGATTGTTCATCAGAGAAAAATGAGACAAGATAATCCACTTTGCTGCAAACGTAATGCTTTAGGAATGTTACGAACTACTGCAAATGTTTAACTCCCTGTGTCTCATGGGTGGTTATATAACAAAACACCCATTCAGGGGCTGATTCTTATCTCTCGCTTGCATAAGGCCATGTCTAGACAAGGATTTGAAGGTGTGTTGTTTGAAAGTGTTCGCAGAGTGGTCTAGTTGGCAGATCAGGAAGCCTCCCCCTTCCTCCCCCATTTCTGCCTCCAAACTGTCATGCATGTGGGATGGGTGAAATGTGGGTCTCTCTTCCTCAATTTTTGGCTCAATTAATTTAGCAGCTGAGGGTGGTAATTTGTCCACCCTGGAGTCAGAATGTAACTTCAGAGGGTTGAGGGAGCAAAGGGTCATCTCTCTGCCCACCTTCAAGTAGAGCTTTCAAAATGTGTAAGGATTTGCATGTCTAGGGCTTTTCAGCATTATTTCCATGTATCCATCTGCATGCCACACGGATGGTGTACATAGGTATCCCACATAAGTTTGGATGGTACTTTACCTTTGTGAACCAGTACTAGAGATAAGGGATGACTTTCCAGTGATGGTCAACCCTTTGACAGCATCCCCTTTACAGAAAAATGCTTCCAATGCTGATTTCCTCTTCCATTTTACCTATCCAGGTATAATATTTTTGTTTCTTTATTACCCCATTTCCAATGAACTTGACTTGGCCATCCACTCCTACTCCACATGCATCTCATGTTGCTGGGAGAAATATTCCTTGGAAAAGCAGGAAAATTTACACAGAGGTCTCTATAACATGTAAACGAGGCTGCTAAGAATCCATCCCACTCAATTTCTTTTAAAGCATTGCATTGAATTTACAGTCTATGGTTCCTTCATCTCTGATTTGCTCCCTTTTATATCAGCAGCAAGAGCATATGGCAAAGGTGAGGATCCTTACAGAGACGTGCCCACCCCGTGCCCACCTGCAGCTTGGTCCGTGCAATTTTATTACTCTCACAAGCAAGTTCTAAGAGCAGCAACATTTTTAACACTCACTTTTTGTATATTTTCCCTTCTCTTTGTTTTTGTTGGGTTTTTTTGCTTTAGCAAACCTAAGTATTTCAAATTTACTTTTGTAGATTATTTTATTTTTACTTTAAGTTTCAAGCGTACCTCAGAGGATTCATGAAAAAGAACTATTTTACTTATAGCTAATACTCTACTATAGTTTTAAAACTTATAAAGACACATTTCCAGTAGATGAAGGTAAAAAAAATGTGCCTGTGTAAATGTACAGTTTTTCTTTTTATAATCACAGTTACTTAATTATGTTTTCACTTTTATTAAACAAGAAGGAAGGGGGAAGAAAAAGAATTGGGTAAAGTTTAAACCACATTCAAAGGGAAATCAGGTAAGAGATCAAACTGCTGATGAGAAATATGAGAAATCCTGCCCTGCTGAAATACATGGGAAGGTAATTATTTTCCAAGTGCCAGGAATTTGCCCTTTGTTTTTTATAAATGAAATGCATACAGATATGTAGATACACATGCATGCATGTTTGGTTTTCTTCTGTAATAAAGTAAGAATGGCCAGGCCAGTTGTGATAGCTCTCTTTGTAATGGAGTTTCCTATGTGCACACACTTTAAATCTGGTTTGACAACCATTGGTTTACAGTGTCATTAGGAAAGTTGAGACCGTGAGGTAAGTTTTAAGAAATGTGGTCTGCTGCCATATCTGGAACATACCAGCTCTTGGTAGAAATATATTTTTAATAAAGAGAAGTGCTTTAGAGGTTTCTCTCCTGATATAGGCCTAAGTTCAGCAAGCTAAGTTCAATCACACAGCTGACTCCTGGCCTTCCAGTACACAATAGGGTTTTAATGTTTAAAGTTAGGTGCATGTTTGAGTATAGTGCTGAATAGGAGCCCGAGCGAAAACATCTTTCATTTAAGATGAAAATTCCTGCTTTAAATTTTCTTCCTTGAAGCCTGGCTCCAATTTGTGAATGCAGTGGTGATGTTCAGGTTTCTGTGTGGAGCCCAGCAGGAACGTCAGCAGTTCTGCTTCACTGCCGAGTATCAATAGTGCTCAGAGATCAGAGCTCAGAGCCAGCACTTAGGAGGGGCAACCTTGTCAGTCAGCACTTGACTGCTTTGCTCTGTTCTTGACCAGCCCATGCAATTCACATCGCCCTCAAGGTAAGATGAGTGGGTGGATCATGGAAGTGTACAAACAGCCTTCAGGATAATAATTCAACTCCTCTGCTTTTACCTTGAAGCAGTATATTTCCACACACAATCAAGGTGCATAAGACAATATTCAATTTAAAGAGGTGTTCAGACTAGGACGGGTTGTATTTAAAAAGCAGAGAGCAGAATGCCTTTTATAAATAATGCAGTGACTTGTGGTTGTAAGACAAGCCCTGGATTTGCAGACAAATGATGCGGAATTCCTGGCCTGTCCGCAGGCTACTGGGAGTGAAAGCTCATGAAGTGACTGAGCAGATGAAGAGATAGGTACCACTGCTGAGCCTGTACTCTCCCTGGGTACAAGGGCTACTTCTGGCCCTGCCAAAGTGGTCTTAGATTGGGAATGGGCTGCAGCAGAGCCTCTTCTGCCCTTGTATTAGTGGGTGGAAAGAGCTGAGCTTTTGTGTGCCAGAAACAAGGCAGGGATCCTGCCTCCCCAGTGAGGGGTCTGTCTTCAGGCATGATAGAGCCCTTCCTCTGAACTGGAATTTCAAACTCTCTGACCTTCAGCACAAGGAAAGTCAGCAGATAACCAATATATACTAGGAGACCTCTACATTAAAGATTTCTCAGCTCTCTCTCTCTAACTTATGGAAATACTTAAAGGAAAAATATCACCACTTGTCACAACTTTTGTGTTCCCCTTTCAATTGCAGTATCGGACAAACATTTAAAAGTTGCTCACTAAAAGTGAGTGACTGCTTCAGTGTAGTGTAACACTACAAAAAGATCACCTCAAATCTGGTTCTGCCTGTCACAGTTACCAGTTATGCTGCCTGTCTCATACTGGTCGTGTGCCTTCAATGTCCATGTCCGTGAGCTGTCTATTGACATGTCGACAGGTAGGACAGAAGGAAAATATGAAAAAAAAAAAAAATCCTACAGCAAATAACAACTCAGTCCATTATGTAACTGCTAAAATATTTATAAGAGAGGTTTAATGTGCTTTTAAAAATAATATTAAAGAACTCATGTGTAATTAAATGTGATATGGAAACCATTCTATTTGCTGGAACTATTGACTTCACTGTTCTCATGCTCCCAAACTTAATATAAAATTAATCATTAATTTTCAAGCCAGTAACTTTTTCACCAAAGCAAATGCTGGTTGTTTAGGTCTGAGTCAGTGAGATATTAACACCACAACAACATAGATTTATATTGTCATAAAGTCATTCAACTCAAAATGTGACTCCTTTTTAATAAAATTGCCTGTATTTTTGAGCTCCACCACAGCCAAAGCTGAAAGCTCAAACACTTTTTACCAGTCTCACAGTCGATATAAATTGTCTGTTCTCATTACACTTACTTGTCTTAGCAAACTGTGGGCCCGAATGCTCAGCAGGCACAACCAGAGCCCACAATGCTGCACAACTTGGATCTGTGGTAGATGTAGCCCCTTCTATAGATTTCCTCCTTGAATAAACTGTTGTGTATTGAGAATACTAGGCATAATCCAAGTTACCCTGGGGACTAGAATTCACATAAGGTTTATCTAGTATTAACAGTTATTTGACCTTTTTTGGCAGAGCAAGAAGAAAATGCTCTTTTACATACTCTTATGCAAACCTCTTAAATATTAAATGAGCTGTGCACAGAACTTTTCTTGTGTGAAGGACCAATAGTACTTTGGACCTCACTTGAAATCTGGGTCATTTTGACCTTGTGTAAATGAAATCTTGCATTTCACCAATTTTTCACATGCTTGTTCCATCTTGAGCAAAACCTCGGAATCAAATAAGCACCAGCTTCAACGTAGAGGATGATTAACTTAAGGAGTTCTTGGCTTCTTCTTCAAGAAGGTTAACATGACCTTGAATGGCAGGAGAATGTTGCGGATTTGTATTGTTGAATCTTATGCGGACTGTTGTTATAAGAAGTTCGCATACAAACTTTTTTGTAAGC
Organism: Orthonyx spaldingii; assembly: GCA_013397795.1. Taxonomy (NCBI): domain Eukaryota; kingdom Metazoa; phylum Chordata; class Aves; order Passeriformes; family Orthonychidae; genus Orthonyx; species Orthonyx spaldingii. Next base: position 1,181,458 of record VZTJ01002567.1, on the reverse strand, counting down.
CCTAACAAAGAGACATTTCTCTCTCACTGCTTTATTGAGATTATTAGTCCATCTACAAACTGAAAAGAATCAATCAGTTGGCTCTTTTCTACCGTACTGATACTCAGCCAAATTCATGCACGTATTTCCCATTTGCTTCAGTAAGAGTTTTGTCGATGGCAGTGCTATAAATTCTACCTCCACCTTCTCTCTAATTGGCACCAACATCAAATGCTAAAGGATGTCCTTGGAAAATCAAGAAACCAGGAAGTGAAAATATACAGCTAAATCCAGTTCTTCACTGTACATATAGCTGTCTATTAATTTCTTTGAGCCTATTCCATATCAGGGCTCTGTTCTTTCCTTTTTAAAGTCATCAGTAAAAATCATGTTAACATGAATGGGACAAAATTAGGCATATAAGTGAAAGTGAAGTCAAAGCTTATCTGAAGATTTCCCACTTAGGACTTACAGCTTGACACAGTGGTCACTGAAGCATTTCTAAAGGTCATTGTCTGATATGATCTTTTCCTAATTGTTAGTGAAATTAAGGCATCTTTATTCTGCTCTGCTTACTAGCAATGCTTATATAAAATGTGGATTATTCACAGCTGCTTTCCTTTTGAAAAAGGCCTGCCTTTTTTTTTTTTTTTTTAAATGGAGAAATAAGGCACATCCAGTGTGAATCAACCTGAAAACAATTGGTTGAGGTTTATGTGCCAGCCAAACAGTGCCACTTGTACTTTCCAGTTGTAGTTTCTATAGAAGGTCTATTTTGAACAGCAGTGCCATCAGTTTAGGGGAAAAAAAAATCCCAGAAGTTAAATCCTATTGATAATGGAAGAGTAGGAATGATTCCAAATCATGGTAATGCCCTCAATTCTGTGTCAATAGCCATTCCAATCATAGGTGCATATTTGTAGCTCTTCCTTGCGAAAGACATTCTCCTGTTGTGGCACTGGGAAATGATGCTTCTTGATATAGCTGCATGTAAGTGCACTGTCCTCTCAGTTGAAAAGTGTAAAAGCAGTCAGATTTTTTCAATCCACACCTATTTAACTTCTGATAAGCACTTTCTTCACATTTTTTTCTAACCTCATTTGCACACTGCTGAATTCCTCATTAGAGTGACAATGAAAATACACTTTCTTAAGCTGACTTTAAGAAAACAACGTTTTTGACCTGGATATATCAGAATCTTTCACACAGCTAATAGTCTGCCAAAACTGTTATGGATGTTGTTGTGAGCTCTGACTACAGCTGAGACCCCCACTGTGCATTAAAAATCTATCTAAAGTGGTGAAAGTCCTCTGTTAGAATCTGTTATGGGTGTAAAAACTTCTCCTAAGAAGGCAAATACTTATACTAAGGAGACAAATTAAATAAAGTATCAGAAGGAAAAAAAGACAATGAATCCATTTGGTATATGGTGAAGCTGGGAAGAGAAATAAAATCTCTGCAGTTTGTTTATTCAGACTAGGTTTCAAGCCAGTGAGTAGATTCAGTGAAGTCAACAATACAACTCACATCCTCACAGTAAAGCATTTACATAAGTCCATTGCAGGACTGATTAATCTTGCACATTTCAGGAGGTGTTCTAATGCTCTCAAGACGAATCATCTGAAACTAAAACAGATGGGTAGATAAATCAGAGGTAGAGATCTGGGTTCAATTTTGTGTGTCCCATAATAATTTACATGTAATCAAGCTGACTTTTCAAGTTAAAGTGATTCAAATGTTTATACAAATATTTCATGCAAAAAATGCATTTAAGTTTCTGTGTGGGGGTTACCTGATCAGAGTGTATTTGATTAAAATGGGCCTGTTGAGAGGGAGAATTCTGCCAGAGTCACCATCTGAAAGTTGATTGTTTACTTCTACTTGCAGATGTGGTTTATCAGGTCAGTACTCAAGAGAAAAGTAACAGTTTTCAGAAGCAGATTCATTGTTTTTAACATTTTTTTTTAAACTCTTAAGTGAATAAACATTTTGGATCTGAACGCATGTTAGCATGACTGCAAGTCTGAACAGCTTTAGGAAATTTTACCCATTTCAGTCTCATCTCACTACTGCAAGCCTAGTTTCTTCTTGGCCAAAAGTGAAAGGAGTTTGGACACTTTGATTTGAAACCTGCAATAGTGTGTGTTGGAAGAAGCAGGTCGTGATTTCTGCATGTAGTTGGAAGTGGTAGCTTTTCTGTAACCAATATTCATTTCATTTGCCTACGATCAGTATAAAGATGAACCTTTTACGAACATTCCTTCATTGAAAGAATTGCTAGCAGCTTTCAGATTTGAAAACAGAAGAGTTTTGTTGTTTGTTTGTTTTAAGACAGTGTATGTTTTGATAGGATTCTGGAGCAATAAAGATCTTCTGGATCTCTTAGGAAAGTAATTCATGTAGTTAAGCCAGTTAGCAGCTGTTAGATTTTTGTGATTTTTTTCACAGCCAGTAGCTGAGGCAGCAAAATTGTCTCCATCTTTTTTTGTCCTCCACCAAATTGATGGAATAAGGCACTGTACATGCACGTGCTCACAGGTGGCTGCCTGGGGACGCTTCTGTTGGCTTTCCTGGAGTGAAATATCAAAAGGTATGAGTGGATGTGGGACTGGGGTCTAGAGGATTCAGGGAGCTCTCATTTGAATGGAAAATAATATGTCTTATACAGCTCTTTTCTCGGAAGTACCTCATTTTTTCTAGCTCTAACATGTCGCCTCCAGCTGCTTTAACACCCTCACTTTTGGTTATTGGGAAGGCTGTAATCCAGAATTACACAGCTGAGCACAGAACTTTTTTCCAGCTGTAAGCAGGGGCTTGTTTAAAAGAAACAGAAGAAGCAGCAAAGAGATGGGGCATTAATGAGTGGCACAATGGACCACTGATACTGCCCTGCAGAAACAAAGGGCTCTCTGCAAGAATTCCCTCCTTTAGCATGTGATAGACCTTCTGACCTGGGATCACAATGGCTCACAGACAGAAACAAGAGAGGAAGAAAGAAACCTCGTCATTTATTTTCCCCGTAGAATAAACAACATTTTATTCTACCTTTAACCCTGGCGGGAGACACCGCCACTTAGCAAACAAATCTATATTAAGTGCACTTGCTGGAATTATTTACAGCATCATTTGTTCCAGAAAATGACACTAATAATATATTGCTGAATTCAGAAAATGGAATTTGACATGAATATAGCCTTCTGAGTAGTAAAAAGCATCTTTCCTTAATCAGCATCCCTTATTAAGGAATTCCCTGTTTTCCTGTCCCCAAAGAGGAGGAAAATACCATTGTTCTCCTACAATATCCTTTTTTGACTCACAGACAAGCTACTTTTGGCACTCTGGCTTTAACCATACATGACTTTACAGAAAGCAAAAACAATTCTCCTGTACCTTCACAATGTATTTCTGAGAAAAGCAAAAGCTCCACTCCACCATTCAGAGATCACCTTGTCTGCAGAAATAAGGATTCATATGCACAGCCTTCACCAATGGAGAGCACTGTATAGGTGTTTACCTCTCATATCAAATAATATTACTTGTTAACCAATGAAAATAGAGATTGTCACATCAAAAATTAAGCAAAAATGTGGGGGTCTTTTTCAGAGTATCCCCAGAACTAATGTCTTTTGATTGCTTCTTCTTCCAGTTTCCAGATATGCCTGTATAACTTAACTTTCATGTAATCTGTCAGGAGCTTATTCAGGAAATAGAGATATCCTGCTGGCCAAATCTGTTTTTGTAATGGTAACCCTGCAGGTTGTATGCTACTAACACAGTTTTTATGCCAAGAAGTTCCTGCATTAAATGGGGGAGGTCAAAAGTCAGTCCTGCCTTGCAGCTGCTTTTAGTGAGCTTTGGCAAAGGTTCACCAGTCTGTCCATAAATGTACGGTGTCATTGCTGTACAAGAACATTAATCAATGTTATCTGCCGCAGAACTGTCTTGATTTGTGATTTTGACAGGAACTGCAGATGGGATCACATGTTCCCATTATTTCTCATGTTTTTAGTAAAGCAGCTGTAAACATTACTTTAGGCTTGTTTCAAGAGTTAGTTTCAACAGTGAGCATTCTTTCAGCAGAGGGTAAGAAAGTGACCCTGGTTAGGCTTCGTCTCCAGAAATTCCTTTTAGGAATAGTACAAGGTGATACCAATTATCTCTCTCAGTTTTGGAAGGTTTAGATTTGTTTGTTATTTAACTAATGTCCAGCTGCAGTAACGGTTTCTTAAAATATACAGTTACAAGGAGATAAAATATACAACAGTGTATGCTTTTTGTGTATGGTAGTTTTATAGAAGACTCTGTGCTTTCCCACTGCAAAATGGAGATAACACAAGATAAACATTAGATTTTTTTGCAAAGAAAGAAAGTCACTGGTGATTTTCAGGTCTACGCTTTTAATGCATGACAAATATTCTTTCTATCTACTGTCTAACTTAAATGCTCGGTTGTAGCTCAGAAAAACTCCAGTTTTCCTCATGGATATATAGGAACCCAGGGGTCTTGATAGAGATAGCTTGAGCAGCACCTCACTGATACCTGAAGCAGCCAAGTGAAGCCGCCCACCCAGCTGTCACTTCTTTGAGAGTGAGAGGAAGAGGAAAGGTTTCATCAGAAGCTGTATTCACCTCATGTTTCTAAGAAAGCTACAGCAGAATGCCATGTTCAGCAGGTGGCAGTGATATAGCGTGAGTATACATGGACACAGTTTTCAGAATACGGGGGCTGAAGTCCTGTGTCCATTGGAGGACATATCGTTGCTGAGACACGGAAATTATAAAGGACACAGTAAGATGTAGATGGAGAAATGAGACAATCTGCTTATGTCTTTAAAGCAGAGACATAATTTTGTGCCACGATCTGAACACCCAAGTTTCAAAACAGCCATTTTTCTCTTTTTGTGGTCTAAGGTGATCAAATATAATATTGTTTTGAAGCTTAGTGTGTATCATAGCACTTGTGTGCTTGACATACATATGTAGAATTTACGTATTTCTTTCCAACCATTAAAAAAAGCCCCAATACTTTCAACACATCTCCTATTCTATTCTATTCTATTCTATTCTATTCTATTCTATTCTATTCTATTCTATTCTATTCTATTCTATTCTATTCTATTCTATTCTATTCTATTCTATTCTATTCTATTCTATTCTATTCTATTCTATTCTATTCTATTCTATTCTATTCTATTCTATTCTATTCTATTCTATTCTATTCTATTCTATTCTATTCTATTCTATTCTATTCTATTCTATTCTATTCTATTCTATTCTATTCTATTCTATTCTATTCTATTCTATTCTATTCTATTCTATTCTATTCTATTCTATTCTATTCTATTCTATTCTATTCTATTCTATTCTATTCTATTCTATTCTATTCTATTCTATTCTATTCTATTCTATTCTATTCTATTCTATTCTATTCTATTCTATTCTATTCTATTCTATTCTATTCTATTCTATTCTATTCTATTCTATTCTATTCTATTCTATTCTATTCTATTCTATTCTATTCTATTCTATTCTATTCTATTCTATTCTATTCTATTCTATTCTATTCTATTCTATTCTATTCTATTCTATTCTATTCTATTCTATTCTATTCTATTCTATTCTATTCTATTCTATTCTATTCTATTCTATTCTATTCTATTCTTCTTGTTATTATTATTGATTTAATCTTGTCATCTTATAAACCAGTTCTTCAGTAGTGTTGGTCGTGTACAAACTGATAGTCCCTGACACAAGTGACTTATATTTTAATTGGACGGTTCCTGTCTTGTGAAAAAAATTATATTTATGTGCCAACACCACCATCCTTCTTTTAGCTCACCAGTAACATCCTAAGACATGCCAAAATGATTTCCAAATGATGCTGAATCAGCCATTCCTCTTCAACAGCCATTTTTGCAACAGAACCCAACCTGCACGATGCCAGCAGCCTGCCTTTCATCCCCCAGGATTTGAAAGAAGGTCACATAGGTTAGGGCAAGCCCTGCTGCCTCTTTACACAAGGTGGAAACAACCACAACCACATTCAACACCAAAGTGAGAGCAGAGAAGACCAAACAAGGAGGAGTTAAGGGATGGGAGACCTGACTGCAGCTGGTGCTCACCGAAACTTCTGCTTGAAGGGGGGAAAATTATGTGTTAGGTTCAGCTTGTACCTTAATCCAGTGAAAACCGTATTTAGCCTGTATGGATGGAAAAAGGAGAGGTTTTTGTGTTCTGGAAACCTTTCATAAAGAAACTTATGCCCTTGAAAATAAAAGGGAACTTGAGCTCTGTGTCCTTCAATATTGACCTCTTTCCTTTGCAGTTGACAGCAAGCCCTCCTTGTTTTGTGTTCTGTAACAGAATTCAATTACATGTTAGGAAAATAGATCGGTTTTCAAAATTAAATGTATTACCTGTAATAAGAAGCTTTCTGTTCTTTGAGTAGAGAAAGATAATAGATTCTTCTAATGTCCTGTCCCTTGTTGAGGCCACAGTTTAGTTGTGCTGTCTGGTTGGGGTGGAACAAAAGGTTAAGCCTTCCTCAGTGTCTCTCTGTTCTTGTGTAGAGACCAAAAATTGGTGCTGCTTTTGGATGAAAATGTTGCAAATGAGGTTTTGCCAGAGAACAGATCTTAAGCCTAATCTCTAGAACGGAGTATCTGCTGCCCTGTTTTGCCTCCTCATAACCTGTTTTACAATCTGCTTATAACAAGAATTTAATTTGAAAGGTTTTTCTGGCTGCATTGTCATACACTTTGTTCCCAATTCATTGTACTGTTTATTCCAAATTCACTTCATCAGTCTTGCCATGAATCAGGAATTACCATTGCATCAATCTGTGTGGTCCTAATTATAAAGACAGGACTGTGATTAGGTATTTGTCCCTGTGATACGTATAATGCTGTATTAAGCATCTCAGAGAAATATATTAATCCTAACTGGTTGAAACAATGGTTCAGCCACTTTGTCTATCAATGCAACTTTGGTGCATTTTTAAATAAAAAACAAAGATAACTGATCTTAGCACCATTTTTCTTAGTCATACAGTCACGATGCTAATTTGAAGCTGATTATAAACTTTTATTGCCTTAATAGAAGCTGAAATTTGCTGACCAAAAAAGGGTATGCTTTTACCTGTAGGGTTGACCTGGTCAAAAAAAGAAATAAATGGAAAGATGGACCTAGTGCAAACATTTCTCATGTCCTCAGATGACGCCTCGACTTCTCCTATACCAAAAGTTTCCTAACCTTCATATATATTAGCATTTAGCAAATTAAATATTTAATCTGTCAATTGTGGAAGGACATGGGGCATAGCAAGTACAACTCATTCCACTCATAGTTGCTGAAAGTTATCTGCTGCAAAGGATTAGCTGCTGTATTCAACAATAACGAAGCTCTTGTTTTCAAATAAAGAGGTTAATTGGCTTCGTACAAAATATGCTTATATAGCACGTATGACTAATATTGGTTTTGTGAAGGCTCATTGCAAAGGAATCTAAAATTGTCTTTTATTACCATTTTTACAATAACCTGTCCTTGACCAATAGTTATACTTACAGAGCCCATGTTAGCATGTCATTGCAACTGCTTAACTAGTCATGGGCAACATCAGTGGTTCTGTTGTTAACACTCCAATTGTGCTTCCAGGTGTTGCTTCTTCCTTTTCTGGTTTTTTTTTTTTGTTTTTTTTTTTTTTTTTTTTTTTTTTCTTTTTTTTTGTTTTTTTTTTTGTCATTACTGTCATGGCATCACTGATGATCTTCCACTTGCTTAGACTGTGAGCATAACAGGCTATGAACAGGGTTCTAATTCTCATTGATATAAAAAAGGTTTGCATCAGTTTAAGAAAGATGTCCGTGTCTCATTATGTAGCCATGTAAAATCTAAATAAAGACACACATCATATATCTGCTTGCCAACTGAGAAACATGCACTTGCAACTTCTATTCAATATTTCATGGGTACACATACATGATATGATCCTTTTGGCAAAGATTTTAACAGCTTTGACACAGAGATGGTGGTCTCTGCCTGTATGTGTTACCTTTCTACCACAGCTCTCTGCAGGCACATAAAAGCTTGGCTTGACAGAGTTGGCTGGAACTATTCTATATTTGTCTGAAAAATCATCCTAGGATTTGTCCATGGCAATAAAATTAACTATGTTTACAAAAATACATCTCTCTCCTGCAGATTTTATTAGTGATCATGGCTCTTTCTGATTTTAAGTACTCTGTTCCCACTGTTGGTAACTCAAGAGTTTTGAGAAATCCTAGTCTAAAGAAATTTTTCTTGACTCTCTAACTCTTCTATTTTTGTTTCTAATTTTCATCTTAATTGTGATGGGTTTTAGGTTTCCCTAATTAATGTACTATTATGTCTCATCCAACTACTTTGCTAGATTATGATTTGGATGAATTCTTAGTGAGTAGCTTAGTGATACTTTTTATTTTATTGTTTTTAATTCATTTCAAATAATGTTAGATTGCTGATGGTAATAATGTATATTTTCTCAAGTTTATCGCCAGTGCCATATGATGAATAGCAATGAAGTGTTAATTTTATTTTCTCTATACATAACTGTATTAGTGGAAAAATCTCAAAAAAAGAATAAAACCTCATTTAGACAGTTGAAGAATGAGCAACATCAGAGATCTCCAAGCATTAGATTTGTCACTAGTGATAACTATCCCTTTCTTTCATAGTCTATGAAACTTTCAGGGCAACCTCCACACATGTCATATAAAAGCCACAGGCATTGTGAAATTTCATCATTGGCAAACAAAGGGCCAGATCCTCAGTACACTGAGATTTCTCACAGTTCCATCTATGCTAATGAAGCTTTACAGCTCACAGCAGCCACAGGTCTGGCCCATTGCTTCCAGAACAATGATATTTCACAGTTATTAGATTTTATAGAATTAGCTGTACTAATTTTAGCTTCTTGTGTACCTAGATCCATCCCTCCAACAAATAAAAGAAGAAGGAAAGAAGAGATTAAAAATGTTTAAGTAGTGAGTGCTGCAGGGTAGGCAATAATATTTAACAGCCACTATTCCTGCTGGTTCCATCCCAGGTTAGTAGGGAAGTGTGGATATACATGTTGTTGGAAACATCTGTACCACCAGCTTGCTCTCTGACTTTCTGTGTGGTTGTGTTTAAAGGGCGACTCAGACTGTATAAACTGAGAGGGCAGCCAAAACCATTTTCTTCAGTCAGTCACAGTGTGGACGTGGTTTAAGGATGTGTCTGTGGATATGGCTTAAGAACCCTAGTTGTTCCTTCTGGCAAAACTACCAAAAATGAGGTAGATGTCTCTCTTCTGTTTACCTACAGTCAGAATCTCTGTTGGCTGGTTAAAGTCCAAGATTTGTGTCTCATGTAACGCCAGAATTATTTTTATAGCATGAATTTCCTTTTAAAACCATTTGGGGAAAAAGTAAGGACTAGATCCAAGTTTTTCCTCTAAGTGTATCCTGTCCACAAATCCCCTGGAGTTCAATGGTATAAGGACTGAGAGACACTAGGTCAATAAAAAATGTATTAGCAAGCAACTTAACCAGCTTAGTTGATCCTTTAAAAAAATTCTTTGCACTTAGTAAGGAGCACGTTATTTCTAAATAAATTAGAACCAGAACACAAAGGGATATTTACTGCTACATAAAAGGAGAAAATGAACTGAAAGGGCACTGCGCTGTACGAAGACTATTTGAATATATGCATTTTTAATGACAGTTCTAAACCAGCAACTGTTCAATTAAATACAATCTGTCATGGTGGGGAGAGAAGGAGGCAATCACGCTAAAGAAAGACATTTCATGACGAATGGAGACTTATCACTGACTTAAAACGTGTGTGCGTGGTGTTTAAATAACATTAGACAATTACAGAAATTTAAAAATTATGAGCTTGTAAGTGGATTTTCTTTCTATTATTCATTCCTTTTTAGGCTGTTTCTGCAGTGCAGAACACACATTTTCCTTTATTTGCCCTTTCAATTCTTGGAGAATATTTGTCTTTGTGGAAGTTAAGCAATAAAGTTATATTTGCTTACAGTTCCCCAATAATTCCAGCTGAGAGCAACTCCTGTGCTGTTCAGATATTTAGGGTTTAACAGTTTTTCACCTGTTCAAAACTCCATCTGCACTGCACGTTTGTGCAGCATTATACTGCATAGTGCAGTACATTTTCTTCACAACTTGTGGTCAGTTAGTACTCACTGTATAAACAGTGCTTTTCACATGAAGAAGACATAGGCATTTCAAAAAGGCATTGCAATCTGAAAAGCACCAAGTAACGTTTAAAGAAGAAAAGACAGCAAGGAGTGTAGGGGTAAAAATAAAAGACCATGACGTTCCTAAGAGCTAAGGGCATCGTGTATCTCAAGGAGGATTATATTATAGGTGCCAGAAGTTAAAAATAATTGGCATTCAATAGAAAATGGAAGCAGGGAATAGAAACCTTTTTTGGGGCATATTCTTGTAAGTACACAACAGTAAAACCCCATTATACCTACTTATCATTTTTCTGCAATTTGGAATGTGTCTATCATGAGCAAAACCAGCCAGCTTAATCACATTAGACCAAAGCTTTTGGGGGACATGTAAGTCTTCATATCTCTCAAGTGTCCTGATTTAATTGGGACATCCTGAACTTTCATAGTAAATCAGAATTCCAGCTGTCCTCGAACCAACAGGCAAATTCTCACTTTACCTTATTCTCCCCCTATGCTGGCACTTTCCAGAGGGTAAGCAGAGGTCTGATAAGACATGGACACAGAAATGTCAGATGTCACTCTATTTAAATACAAAGGCATTTTAAGGTTGGTTACTTGGGCAGAACTGCTTGTGCATATAAATTGCCAGTTCCAGTGGATTAAAAGCAAGAAAAATACTCTTTGGATTAATATATATGCAATTCAATTACACTTTCACTTTAAAACCACTCTAGGAGCTTCTGTTTTCCATGCTTTGTGCTTGGAAACAATGCAGATTTAACATGCCAAGTCCATTTACTTCTTGTCTAATTTCAATGATTATTTGTATGAAACTTACTGAGAATTTTTGATTGACTCTTTTTTTCATTAGAAAGTGCCTAGTCATAGAAATTTGTGCCAAGAAGTATCTGTTTCAATGACAGCTTATTCAGGAAATATTTCTCAGTTTATGGGGAGGGGGGGAGAAGAACATTTGGTCAAGAGTAGAAATGGAGCTTAGAGTAACCAAAAGCACACCAGAATGTGAAACATTACCACTCCAAGGATTCCATTCTAAAGTTTCTTATATTTAAGAGAGGATCTTCATGTTACTGGCAGTTTTGAGGCATTCCTGTCATTTTTCTAGGGAATATCATTGGAATACAATCTTAAAATACACACACACACATATAAATTTATTTTTAGGAAGGGGAATCCATTTTACATGCACCTTCTGAAGATTTTTAGCTGTGAGATTGATTTGTGTGTCCAGTGGGAGCCCCTGTGGTTGAGTACTGTCACCTTTTAGTCATGTGCCTGCTGGCAAAAAGCACTTACAAACCTGGAGCGTGGAAATTCAACTTCAGTACAGCACAAGCAGTAGAAGATGTGAAGTACAAAGTGGAGTAGCAACAAATAGTAAGAAACAAACATAGATATTTAGTGTGGAAACCTAGCCAAGGGGGTTCATCCACTGTTTCTTGTGACTGATCGTATTTCTCTAAAGTCACGCTACATGTGGTCATTTTTCAACTGCACCAAGGATTGCAGCATCTTTACTTCTTGCCCTGTGTGAGCAGGAAGAGCTAGAGAAGCTCTGAGAGAGTGAATCACGTCCCAGATGTTTGGGGAGTGCCCACCCAGCTCGGTTTCACTGCAGTGTTCGTGCAGCAGCTCAGAGCCTGGCGTTGTTTCCAGGCTGCAGAGCTGTCACCCAGGAGCAGCTGTTTCTTTCCCTCCAGCTGCAGCGCTATAAACATGCACATGTCCAGGAGAGCTGGAGGCGCTGCCTGCAGGCGGTGGTGCCTCTTTGCAGCCACCTGCAGAGCAGGACGATGTGCCAGCATGGTCACTGACCCTGGAGGAGGGAGCCTGCCCTGCCCTGGCACAGCTTCCAGCCAGGAAGCGCAGGGCACTCCAAAGACGGGACAGGTGAAACAGGACAGGGAGGAAAGGGGGCACGTTTTTGTAGCCAAACCCATCAGCACAGTAGTTTTAGATGTACTATAGAACCCTTGAAAGCAGATTTTTGGCAGCCCCAAGTGAATATTTACTGCATATCTAGGGGTGATTCTGCTGCTGATCCCACAGTGAAAGCAATGGTCAGGACTCTCAATTTCCTGTACGTGTTGGTCTTGTTTGTAAGGTGCTAGAACTCGGATTAAAATATACAATTTCTGCCTCTCAAGAAATAATTTTTCAGTGGGTAAATTATTAAAGCAGCTCAGTTTAGGTGAGGATTTAGGAGGCCTTTTCTAGGCAATGAAGATTCTCCTCTTGATCTGTCTGTAGCTCCCTCTGTGGAACTGCATTCTCCTGTTTTCTCAAGTCTACTCCTCTTCTGCCACTTTTACTCTATGGTTAAATGCTTGTACATAGCTGTTTAACTTTCCTCATAAAACACTTTAAATTTTTTAGTTCAAGATGTAAGGTTGTAATTGTTTGTGGTTTGTTTTTTTTATTTATTTACTTCAGCGAACAACCAGGAAAGGGTAATATTTGTTGTAGATTAAATTACATTTCCTTTTGCTTATCATACTTTTTGTATTAAATATTCAATGTAATGATGAATTTTAGTAATTAGCTTAAAGGTGCCACAGACACTAACTATAGGCACTAACTATTACATCCATTACTGATGTCTCATTCATGATCTAGAAATAGAAATCTGCATCTTTCCTGATGTCCTTCACTGCTTTGTGTATTGCTCCAAAGTTTGAGCCCAAATCAGTCATCTTTTAGTTAACTTAAGTAATAGTATTTATTTGTCTTGTTTGTTAGGGTCTAGATAACTTGAATCTTTCTGCCCTTTGCCCTTTTAGCTTTGCCACTTTATTTTTCAGAGTTTTTAAAATAAGTAATACAAGAAATCATAGTAGCAAAAGTGGTAGTTGATATATTTGATCATGTTCTCCTTAGCTTTAGGAAAGCATTGAATGTAAGGCTGCATTTTCACTGGGAAGTAAAAAACCCCACAGAACCACCACAATGTAAAAAGCTTAGTCTTTCACTGGAATCACATTTTCTTAGGTTTCAGTAACTGGCCATGGTATTTCTGAACTGTTCAAGACAGCATGGCGCATCCCTGACCACATAGGTGATATTGTATGGCTCCACTTGGAGAGATAAGATTGTGCCACCTGGCTTTCAAACCGTGGTCTATATTGACACTGAAAGTCAAAAGAATAGAAGTTAAGGATGTCTACTTTATGTATAAACATTGAACTTACTGTTGAATTTAGATTTTTGATTCAATGAGGACCATTACAGGAAGTGGCATCATCACCCATTGAATCTTACCAGGAAAGCAGAACTAGGTCCTGATGATCTCCTACAGATCTCCTTTCAACACAGTGGATATTAACAGGCATTTGTCTGTCTCTAAAGAATATGCCTTTGGTAAATTTCCTGGCTGGATTTCTGGGGAAGTCTTAAAGAAAAGATGCGTGTGATCGTGGCAGTTCTTCACTCTCTGAACATGATGGGACCAGCTCCATATGTGCAGTGAATCCTGACTTTCCTCAGAGAGGGATACTCACTTTCAGCAGCTTGAAAAGCTTCACTTGATCTCAATAAATGAAATGTCTTGCAGGATGCAGTAGCATGAGTCCTCTTAAGGGCAGGGCAGGGTAGGGAGTACGGATGGTTTCAGCAAGAAATCCATGATGTTGATAGAGGGGTTGTTCCTCTTTGTTGGACTTGAATTGTACCTCCAAACCATAGCGAGAATGGATTAATCCTGACCTTTCTTAAAAGCTCAATTGATTTTCTTTATATCAAGAATATGTGTATAGCAAGGAATGGTTATTGCTACAATCTAGTTCCAAAACTGTGGTTTGGGATCAATTAGTAGGTCGTGAAGAGTTTCTGGAAGGATATGGCTCAGCACAGCTTCCTAGTAAAGCATACTGTCTGTATTCTAAAGGTGTGAGTGCCCTCCTGCTCCCTGGCAATAAAATATCCTCTTCACATGGCCTATGTCAAATAGCTGTTTATTACAGTGGCACTTTCCTCTACTAAACCTGAGACAATCCATCTTTTGGGTTTTAAAAGCCTTCATTTTTTAATTAACATTAGTGCCAATCTACCTGGAAGAAATGTGGAATTTTTCTTGCCGTATAATCTTATGCGATGTTCACAGTTTAAAAACCAAACAGCAAGTATTCTGCAAGTTCTTAGAACACAGGACTTGTCCGTGACCAATACAGTAAGATCAGACTTTGAAAATGTATGGGAAGGCATATTACATTCTAAAATTTCTCTTTTCTTTGAAAGAAAAAAAAAAGAACAAACCGAAAGTGTGTGTGGTTGTTTCTCTCCCTCCAAAGCAAGATTATTTGCACAACTGTGCTAATTCAGGCAAGTCACAAGCTAGAAATGACATTCACAATTATTCACAAGCTAGAAATGACACTCTTCCTGAGCACTGTAGGAAGAGCAGGCTTTCATCTGCAGCCTACTATTTATTTCTATAATCCACACAAGAAACAGCCATCACCCAGCTCTGTGAAGAGTGCCTCAGCATTGCCTACAAGACACATTGAAAAAGAAGCAATTACTGCTGCTTTCCCAGGGAATATGCCACCCTTTACAGGACACAATCATGTGATATAGTAATGATGCAGATTATCTGAGACAGTCAGTTTAATGTATTCTATTCATCTCTTTGAGGTGTCAGTCTTTAAATCTAATGGTGACAGTCATGTTCTAAAGGAAGACTTTATTCAGAGTTGTCCTACCTGAACAATACAAGAGGCAAAGGTGCACCATGGACTTGGCACAGCTTCTCAGCCTCTCAGCTTGGTCCCGCCCTTTTGCTGCAAAGCCCTCAACAAGAAGGAATGCCCTTTGGCCAGACAGTAAAATTGCAATGAGGAAGCACAGGCCTTGCAAAAGGATTTTAAGAATTTGAAATTTGCTGCCAAATCTTGTTTTGAATCTCTCTGATTTAATACCTCATGCGTTGGGAAGGAGAATGGTGATCCAAATGTGACCATGCACATGGGTGCAGATTGCTATCAGTGCCATTAGTGCTATTAGCACGAATACTCTTCTGGTTTGTTTTTCTCTCCTTGATATCTTTTGAGCCATACCTGCTGGCAGTGTAGTTTCATGTAACACCATCGATGCAAACATATCTAAATTGAGTGGCACTGAGAATCAAGTTTTATTTCAGTAGCTTCGAGAGACAAGGAAAGGGATTATCTTGATTTTTGGAGGAAAAATTTGTTAAAAACCTGCAACAAAATTCCTCATAGTAAATGTTGTCTGTCTCTAGAATACAATGATTGCACATCTCACAGTGCTTCTTTGTCTCACAATTTTTCTGTGTTAAATTAACCTGGACTAGTAGAAGTTTTAATTGCTGCTGATAAGTTACCATTGCTATCATTCAATCCTATTTTGCCTGCTTTGCTTATGTGGTTTGCTACCCCAGGATAACAAACTGCAGTGATTTGAAGGACCATGCTGATCATTCTGTATCACATTTGGAAAGCCACGCTACTGAACGTCCCTGACCTTTTAAAAAAAATATCTGAAAACAAACAAACCAACAAACAAGCAAACCCATCACATGTATACCAGATTTGGATCTTGCTTGCTTTCTGCATTCTTTAAAGAGAAGTGAAGTGATTGGGTAAAGTGGGTGCAAAATGAATGAACTGTATTTTTGCTTTGGTCTCACCTTAATTGCCTTTGCCTGTGTGCAACATGACACAGGTTTGAGTCATTCAGAATTGTCACTTCTATAATTAAAAAGAACTGTTACCAAAAGAGTAGATTCACTGCTGGGATTGAATTGCAGAGCGTGTTTAATTATCATCCCCTCTTTCTAGTTATTATAACATATTATTAATTCAGTTTCTCGAAATATCCTTTTCATTTACAGCCATTGATGGAATAAAATGTGACACAATTTGTTTTCTTTTCTGCTAAGTAGATGATGTACTCTAACAAGAGCAGGTCGACATGACCTTAACTGTAGTTATACCACATGATAACTACAATAGGGCCTTATCAGAATCTCCTACTCTTTTATGTGCTTGAAAATTCCAAAAAAGAAATGAATGTGTTTGAGTAGACCCTCTCCCCTGATAACAAAACAACAAAAATATAAATGTAGTTATGAATTGCTAGATAATATCTTCCTAGGTGAAGTTGCAAGTAGAAGAAAAAAAAACTTAGTAAAAGGGACATGAGATATAAATGCAAGAAGTTGTTTGAATAATCATATGACTTTCAGACTACGTAGACAATAGTATTTGTTTATGTTTTTGCCATTCAACATTTTTATTTTTTGTGTGTGTGTTTTGTTTGTTTTGTTTTGTTTTCCTTCTTTCTTTCCTTTTTTTTTTTTTTTTGTAATGTTCTCTACATAGCCTTTTGAACTGTGACCAATTTGCTGGTTTTTTGAACTTTGCAATATAGGACAGTCTTAGCCTATAACTTCACTAAACTCTCATCTGGTGTAAGTTAATAGGACTGTGTTACCATGAAACCCAATTTTTTACCATCCAAAGGATCTGAGAAGAGAGGTGGATAGACCGAATTTGGCAATGGTTTCCTGGCACCAGGCACACAAATAAAATTACTATCTTTACATCCAGACTACTTTTTATTCCCTTTGATGCAATGGAAAGCTGTGCCTTATGGAGATGTCAACTCCCAGGAGTAATACCAGCTCTGAGAGCAGCATCTGAGGAATCACTCATTGTTAGTTAAGCACTGACAATCTTTTCTGTGCCGTTGATAAAGGTACAGTAAAATAATCTGTGTCCCGAAGATTTTGCACTCAGATGGGTGAATAATTCAAATGTCCTTGAACACCTGGGGACTGATCCCATGTAGGGAGCTGAGTCCCAGTCCCAGTCCCACTCCACTGACTGATGCTGATATTAGCCATCCCACTGGAAAAGAGAAATAAACATCCCATGCACCTCCTCTCCTTCCTTCCTTCCTCTCCTTCCTCTCCTTCCTCTCCTTCCTTCCTTCCTTCCCTCCTTCCTTCCTTCCTTCC
>VZTJ01002567.1:1142754-1164202 GCA_013397795.1 Orthonyx spaldingii | reverse complement strand
CTTCCTTCCTTCCTTCCTTCCTTCCTTCCTTCCTTCCTTCCTTCCTTCCTTCCTTCCTTCCTTCCTTCCAGTGATAGCTGGAAGCCAAGAAGGATAACACCAGGCACCCACAGGAAATGCTGGAGAGCAGTAGATTCTACTTTTCTTTTGAGATCACAATTTGTTATTGATTTTGTCTTCGACTCTAAAGACCAAGGGTTTGAGGTGACTGGCTTCGCTTTCTTGACTCTAAAGAAAATGCTGCAATAAATTGTGTTGTAAATCTGCTACTAGACTAATTTCCTAATACAGAGTTTAAGAATATTTGTTTTAATATCTCGAGTTTGGTCTTGAAGAACTTTAACTATGGTGCTCATGACTGAAAAGGAGGAGATAAAATAAAGAGTGTTATTTTGAGAATTAGTGAAGATTTCCCTCTTTTTTCTGTTATCTGGAGAATATACTCACAAGAGTTCCCTTTTCCAGCTGCCTACCTGAAACATAGGCTTTCAGATTTGTGGAGGTACAATGGAACATGAGAAAGAATGAGAGAGAATTGTTCAAACAGAAAATATCAGTGAAGACCAAAGCCTACAGGGATTGTCCATTGAAACCTCACAGTTTCAGGAGCCCCATGTCCTGAAAGATCAGTTCTACCCTGTTTTTTTGGCACCGACACCAACTAGCACAGAATGTGCCTGTCTACATTATAATTCTCTCATGGTGTTCAAAACAGGATAGATGCATTTTGGTCAGTGAGATGTGGCAGTCAGTAACACAAATGGTCCCACACCAACCCTTAGGATCTGCTTGGGATTTCTCTGGGATGGTGCAAGGTGGCCCAGAACAGAATCAGGCCACATGCAAACTATTTAACTTCATAAGCAATTGACTTTCACTGACCAGGCACAACTTAAATTACTAATCTAAATACAGTCAAAGAGAATCAGTGAATCAAATTACATACAAGGGGTTTTTTTGCCTGTGTTTTTAAGAAAATTTGAGCATTTAAAATCCACAACACAGTACTAGTATAACTTCTCAATAGAATAAAAAGCAAATTGGTCATGCTTTGTGATTTTCATGCACAGAAATCCAGTACTTCTTTTCTTGCTACAGCAATATAAAGGAAGTAAAAAGAATGCCAGTAAAACTGGCTCTATTTCAGCAAGTGCATATGCTTTGCACATAAATTCATAAAGAAAAGCTGTCATTTCCTAATGTAAAATCTCTTTATTTTTTCATTATGCACCACTGAGTCGTCATTCATTGTAGAGCAAGTAGAGATAGCCCTCAAGCCTAGCACAGGAAAGTGTTTAAGATCTGAGGCATCTTACAGGTGGTCTTGAAGACTCAGATGCTTCCTTCATATCTATTAGAATTGAGACATGCTGTGCATTGCTAGGTTATTGTTGAGTTGAGCTGATGTTAGTGATTTACACTGTTCCTGACACCATGCTAGTTATTAAACTATTGAAACAACAGCAAAAATAAATAAAAAGGAGCAATGCCTTAATGTTTAAATCATTTTTTTGCATTGAATCAACATTTGAGTTAGGAAGGGCTCAATAAGAATAAGAGAGAAAAAATAACTCATGTAAAAGTCCAGATAATTTTGAATTAGAGATTCTCTTTGGGAATAAAATCTGGTATTAATGTTTAAATGCTAAGAGCTGTGTCCTTTTAAACACACAGTTTTGCTTTTGGTCTTAATGAACTGATATAATCAGACATACCATTAGAGCCACTGAGCCCATCCAGGAAACAACTCTTGTTTCCTTCCTGTGTGTCTGACTGTGCCTGTTCTCGTGCTGCCATTGGACTGTCTTTTCTTCATCCACCCTACTTAACTGAAGATTGCTGATATTTTAAATAAACATTTTATATAATTGTTACTTTATATTATGCCCAGACAAGGTCCAGAGACAACACCCCCTGCCACACCCCAGGCTGTGCACCCACTGCAATATAAGGCTTGGGCAAAAGCATAGGAGGACTCTTTGGAGATGCTGATGAACGTTATGGAGTGGAAATTCAGTCATAAGAACTAATGACTGTCTCACTGACAGTAAAATTCTGAAATTTAAGAGCATTATTTCAAGTTTATTACAGAAGATCCAAACAATAAATTATGACCCTTAGTTTTTAGAATGAGCATCTCTCTTCCTGATAAATGAATAGCTCTTTGAGGTTTATGCACCTTTTCATACTCATTATTATAGTGGGGGTTATAAAAAGGGATTGTGGTGGCAGTGTGCTTTAGATGTTAAATATTTATTAAAAAATGCATTGTGTAATTTTGTGCGCACTCACCTTTTAGAGGAAAAAATGTCATCCTTATATACAGCTTCACTGCCTGTGTAAACTACGGATCACCTACTCTTCCAGTTCATGTGAGCATAGTTTCCCTGATGTGAAATAAAAAATGCTACCCTACAAATGCTGAGGATCTGGCCTGGTCCATTTGATCCATGAAGTAATGAATTTCTTATTGTTCAGGGGCTGCATTTGTTTCTGGGTTTGCATCACAGTCTTTGGAACCCTTCGTGTTTATCGCTGGCCTCTCTTTTGTCTTCCCTTTAGTCTCAGGCCTTTCAATTCTGCTTCCTGTACTAATACAAGTCTTTATGTCATTGAAAATTAACAATACCAAAGCGGTGCCCTGCCAGAGCAGAGCAGATCAATGACCCAGGAGCAGCATGTTCCAGCTCAATGGTGCACAAGTCATTTTAACTTCCACTCTCCACTGCTCAGCTTCCAAAGGAGCAACCCTTTTGCCTGGTATATTAACTTCTGGAAACTCCTTGTTAATCACTCTATCTGCAGTTCCTGCTCTGAATTTTCTGCTAGGACCTGAGTGCAGCTTTTCATCAGGCTAGACCACTTTTCTTCTGCCTTCCTTTCCGTCTTGTCATGTGCTGTCAGTCAGATCAGCAGCAGTGCTGTGGTGTTCTGTACAGCCGTGCTGGGCTATACTGCTGACAGTCGTGTTTAACTTATGGAAACCAAGAGAACTCTTGGAAAATAAGAGTTCTAACAGTGTAAAGTGACACCCCTTAGCTAACAGGACAAATCTTACATTTAAAGGGAGAAAGAGAAAAAGGGGATATATATACAATGTTCTCCAGAACATGAAGAAAATAGTATCATCAGAGATATGAGTATTGTCAAACTCTGTCTTTGTTGGCCTTTTTAGAAAGAATACAGGATTCAAATCTAATATTAGAAGGATGGAATATCTAAGAGCAGTAATTAAAATTTTGTATGTAGTCTATCACTAAGGTTTATTGATGGGGTTAAAGGCAGAGTGATCCCTAGAATTAAAAGGTGCAGGGTTTCCATGGCTTTGGAATTACCACATAACAGCCTGGCACATGGGTTCAGGAGACTCTTGCTTTGGAGTCATGGCTTCCTTTGCAGCTATTCCTGAAGTCTGCCTCCTTTTATCAGGAAATTCACTGAGATGGGGTGGATGGGGGCTATGTGTGTGTGTGTGTGAATGAAGAAGCAGTTTAACCACCGAGGCAGGAACTTTTCAGCTCGAATATTTCAAAGTATAATTTTTTTCCTACAAAAAAGGAAGTTATGGATTTAGTCTGGGGAGATGTCTCAACCTTTTTCTCAAGGAAAAAAAATTCTTTTTACGATACAAGTGGGATTTATCATTGCAAGAAGGAACAACTGGGGCTCTAGAGAAAGACGTAATGCTGTTACATGGAGGATTTGGATATTTTGAAATTTGATGTTGCTCCAAGTCAGAATGAAAACAAAAGTGTTTAAGTTTTAATGAAAGAAAAGCAAAACCTGATGCCAGGAAAGTCTGTTAGAGCTCTGACATTCTCCTGAAGCTGACTGACAAGAAATGGGATGGCTTTCCACCAGTCTTTGCTGAGCTGGAATATTCATCTCAAGCATTAACAAAGTAACAAGATAGGAAAATTCCAAGGGGGGAAAAATTGTCTATAGGAATTTATTGACCACAGTGCGAACACAGCTTTTCACTGAAATCACAAGGTACGCTTTTCCTCAAGGGAAATTAGAGCTTTTCACACATTCTTCAGTGGGGTGCTGAAAGAGGCAAGAGAAACAGAGGTCTATCACATTTATAAATAGCTGAATTGAAAAAAACCAAACCCATCACACAACAACACATAGTTTAGAGACATGTTATCTTCCACTGTAGTGGCCTCATTTCCAGCCAGGGATGTTCAGTTGGAATGTCCAGGCAGCACAGGCGAGTCACAGTGTGTGGCACCCGGCTGTAGTCGTTGTTCCAATCCCTGACAGCCTCCTTGCCCTGGGAAAACTTGATCATATTTGTTGCCACAGTATAAGGCAGCCACGTTGTTTTGCCAGGATGTGGATCTTTTCCAATAGATTTCTGTCAGGATTTCTCTCTGGTTAGAGCAGAGGCCCAGAGTGGAGGGGGCTGTGGGTCACAGGTGGTGTGGTGCCCTTCCTCCACTAACAGCCCCATCCCACAGCTCCCAGCTGGGCTGGACCAGAGCCCCTGACCAGGGATGGCACCAGCCTGGCCATTTCCCTGCCTGAGGGAAGCTTTCCAATGCCCCTGGAAACACCACGGCCTTTGGTGGTTCCTGTGGAGAAACCACAAACCCAGTCGAGGACAAAGAAATCCATCATTAGCTTCGGATGGAGAATAAATAATACTAATAATATGTAAAGAGCATCAACGGGATGTGGAGAGGAACTGTCACTTCACTATGAAGGATGTTCTTGGATACACAAGAACATAATTCACAACAATATCCTTAAAAAGATAGAAAGAATTTAAATGCATGTGTATGCTTGGGTATTTAATGCACCATGCAGGCATCGTATTTCTTTCATATTTCAAACACAAATCATAGCATCTTCTTTAATGGGCAGAGATACGTGGCAATGATGGATTTTTATGGCAAATAGCACTCCTGTGCCATGCTTCTTCATTAAAGCCCTGATTCAGCAAAGCAATTAAACATATGCTTAAATTTAAATATCTGAGTAATCCCCCAACTTTCTGGTGCCGTGCATGTGCTTAATATTCTGTAGATCCATAAGGAATTTGCTTGAAGTGGGTCATTCACACCAAATATAATAATTCTGTATATACAGGATATCTTACCCAAAAGAACTGGTTAAAACATTAGATGCTTTATTAGCTCTGCATTAGTAATTTTAATTTTCACTGCCTCTTTGATTGTGAAGAATGAATGTGTGTGAACACATGAAGTCAAGACCTGAAAAAATGCTGAAGGTAAAAAAAAAAAAAAAATAAAGGTACATTGTGGGTTCAGGACATCTATAATAAACTCAAGCTTCATCAGCATTTCTAAGTTTTTTTAACCAAGAAATATTGATTCATGTTTATTATATTTTATGGCACTTTACAACAATTTATAACACTTACATTAAGGAATAGATGGGCCGGGATAAAAGCCAATGTGAGTATGAAAAAGATGAAGTGCTGTCAGGAGTAGCAACTTTCAAGTATCAGGTACAGCCCTTGTTTTTACACTTTATCTCACCTGTTTAATATAGGATGGCATCCTATAATGATTAATTTTAAAATATAAATTGCAGAAGAAGTCTTACTGTAGAATGGCCACCTGAAGAACATCTTAGCAACAGTACTGCTTCAATAAAAAGCCATATGTAAAACATGCTCAAGGTGTAACTAAAGAATGTAGCTGCAATAAATATTGTGCTGAACCCAGTTGAAAATGTTCAAGAAATGGTGAGCTTGGGTTCCAAAGACAAACTAACCACTCAAATTTTTTTTTCCACCAGAGCTGATCATCTTAGAAATCAAGATAAATTAGTTGAAAAACCAGTTTTGTGAATAAAATCCCTTGTTGCTATGTTACCATAGATATTTTTACAAAAGAAATCTCCCACTGTGAGTCAAAATCTGTTTATTGAAATATTCATAAGCCAGGTAAAACAAAGAAGCAAATAAGAATGTATGGAGTCTTCACCAGGTGTTTCCTTTTCTCTGTGCAATTGCTCAGGACCAGCAGCCAGACCCATTCATTTCTGAGTTAAATGTTGAGGATTTCTTTTCTGCCATCCCAGCTCACGGGCATGGTCCAGGTTCCCAGCAGTTCTGGAAGTGCTGAAGGATCATGTGAAATTGAAATACAGATTGAGGCTGCTTTGTAAGCCTGTCCACAGCACAATGGATTTGAAGAACTCCCAAGTGATGGGCAACACTTTAAAAACAGATGCAGTACATCACTGTCTCATTTTGTGTGCTACTGTTGTTCCCCATTATTCAGTGGAGAATTCCCTCTCTGTGAGAGAAGCACTGTGATAACCCCAAGGTGATTAGGCAGGAAAGAAACATATCTGCTGTTATAGTTTGGAACAGTAGATTGGTAACTGCAGATGGTAGGAAAAGGTTGTAAAAGGTGAGAGTCCTAATCTGTAGTATATGTTCTCCCTCATTTCTCAAGATTGCTGATTTAATTCTTTAACATTCCTTGATATGCTTTCTCTAGGGACACTGGATTTTTCTTTTCAGTTCTGCCCATCTATTTGTCCCTTTTCTGTGGACATCTTGTGCTAGTTCTTCACCCTTGCACATTTTTCTGGAGGCTTACAGGGAAAAAGATATGAATGGTGGGCATTTTCCAATGTGGAAAATGCTAAAAAACCTGGAGCCTTATAGGTCTATTGCCCTATGGAGAGACTCTATGCTTTACATATGCAAACATATAACAAAATGATAAAGAAATGGTCGTGTGATCACATGGTTTATGTGATTCCTCAGTTTGAAAGTATATATTCTGGGAGAATGCTATATTTTCAGTGTCATCAGACATGAAACAACAGTGAACTGATGTTTTAGATTGTTACAGTGACAGAAAATCAGCTGGACAGAACAAATGTAAAAACGGGAAGATCTGAGATCCACCAACAGCCATCTGATACAGGGAGCCATGTGGGTTGTCCTTTGACAGTGTCCTTTATGTCGCTATGAAGTCCAGCTCTCCATTTCCTCACCTTCCTGTCACCCCTCTACTCCTCACTGCAATAATTTTTTCTAGGGAGGGTATTTCATATCTTCTTCTTCTTAGTTGTGATGGTGGCTGGCACCTACTCTTCAGCAGGGTCTGGGCAAGCATCTATCACACAATCTATAACAGCATAAAGTGCATCTTAATCAGAGACACCTCACACATTTGACACAATCAATCAGCAGCATACAAATTATAAACTATTTGCCTGAATGTATGGCCAAAAGCTGTCTTTAAAATTATTATTGCAGTGCAAATTTTGGTCCTAGTCCTGCAGCCTGATCATCGCACCCAGGAGCCTTGCATCTGTTCACGGTTGTATTATTTTTTCTCAGTCACAGCAGTTCAGTGGTCCACCTACACGGAGCAGAATGTAAGACCGGGGCCCAAATTTATGTACCATCTGCCCTTGGTCATGCATGCCAACTTTTATAAAAATCAATCACTTTGTCTCTCTGAAGAGCTCCCACATGAAAAATTCCCCCATGTAAGTTTGGAACTTACAATGCAACTTCTTTTTTTTTTAATTATATGTTTTTACCGGGATTTTATGTATGTGTGTGTGCGCTAGTATTCAATATGACATTATTTTGAGTGGAAGATGGCAACTCAGCCTAAGGCATGACAAAATAGTCAGAAACACACCACCTGCTGTGCCCCATTGCTTTAATATTGTACTGTTTAATAAGAAAATGACCCCAAGCATTTGGATGACAACTGTAAAATGGACCATAAATATTCTGTACATAAGGAAAGGCTGAAAGCTAAAGTACACTGACTAATATTGCTATGGTGCAAAAGGGAATAGGAATACATCCAATTTGCCTAAGTATCTAGTAGTGACAGCCACTAACATTTGTTTAGGACAAACACCAAGTGGATGTCTGTTTGTTAATAAATGAAGGAAAAGAAATATGGGTTACTGTGCAAATGGACATTAGAGGAGCACAGATTTTGGTTTGATGTATAAGACACATAAAGAACCCAATTCTGGGCACTGCTAAGTGATTTTTGCAATATGCTGAGCCCCTGCTAATTTCAGTAGGAGTTGAGCAAGCTCAGCACCTGGCATGGATGGGTCTATCTATATTTAAATATGGAACGAACACTCATCCAAGTGGATTCACTTATGATAAGCTGATGCAGCCTAGAAATTACATGTTTGGTTAAATTGGGGTAATCACAAAGAGGGAGACGCTCAAATAGGCAGTGATAATTGGTACAACAATGTCTGTTTCCTCCTTCTGATCTTGTGTCCTCCCTGAGGGTTCTCTCCTAGCCTGCATTAATTAAGAGAAGGCATGTGACATTTCTTACAGCCTTTGACACCAAGATGACCTTTCCCTAGGTTGCTCATGAACCCCTGCTGACATCAAACATGCTTTTTACTGTACAGGACCCTTTATCCACCAGACATTCCTAAAAAATATTGAATAGTGTTCCTGAACAATTATTAAGATGCACAGAAAAGGGTTATGCTGTTATGACAAATGGCTGAATAGTTCATAGGGAATAATTTGTTTGAATAACAGGAACTTTTATTTCAGTGATCCAAGGACTTTTAAAAAAATTTATTCCCCACTTGAAATCATGCATTTGCTCGCTGCAAATAAATATTGGTCATTAGATTTTTCTCCAGACATCTGTCATGAGTGTGTAGCATTTAAATCTGCCAGACAGAAGGCCCAGGGCCCTGGGTTTTGCTTCCTGCATGGCTACTGCAACTCTTTTGAATTTAGTTCAACATGAGAAAATAGGTTCACTTTACTGTTCCTTTATGTTTTATCAGATTTTTGCAAAAAAAAATTAAAAATACCAGTTTCAGGTCTTGCAAAACTGTTTCTTAAAACATTCGGGGAAATTAAAACCAGAAACAGCACAGATGTAGTCAAGACAGATGGAACATTTATCTTTTTTCCCAAATACCTACAGAGCAGTTTCTGATGTAGCCACCTCTGTTTAACCAGTCACGTTCTCAACACTTTATTACTCTGAGAGTTTGAAACAGCACGGTGTTGCACATTGGGAGAAACGCCCCAGCCCCAAACTTTCAACTCCCACCGAAATTACAAGTGGAAGTTCCATTATTTCACACACACACACACACACACAAAAAAAAAAATAAAAANAAAAAAAAAAAAAAAAAAAAAAAAAAAACAAAAAAAAAGGGAAAAAAAATCCCACAGAAACCCAACATCTGAGCAAAAGCAAATATGTGTGTAGCTGCATACCTAAGTACTCCCTCGGAGTATCTGTGTAGCCAGCAAACACAAGGCACTGGCATCTGCTGTGGGAACACGAGGCCTTAGCGTGGGCAAACTGGCAGGGGCCATGTGAGGCCGGAGCTCATGTCGCTGGTGCCGGTGAATCTTTGTGGGACACCTTGACTCCAGGTTACCTCAGAACAGTACACACACTGCTTGGCACATGTTCCCAGTATGCCAGAGAGGAAAAAAACAGTGTGGTGAGAGGCATGAGCCAGGCAGTATTAAGCTACCCTGAAGTATAGTCTCTTTGCAGATATAAGTCTTCTGGCTCTGTGTGGAAAATGTGCCTAGTAATGGGTGGCATCACGGAGAGAAGCAACATGAAATAGCTGTTGATAAAACAGCAACAAAGCAGACAGTTAAGACACTGCTGCTTCTGCTTGAATTTGCTTTTAGTTCTGTACATGCTGGCCCCTGCAACAAACAGCTTTCCATAGACTGCAGTTTGTTATCCTGATGGAACTCCTCCCTGCAGTGATTTGCAGGGCATTTACAGTGCAATTACCCCTCCTTGTCATTCTTGTTTGTGCTAGCTGAGGGTCAAGCCAGCTTTATGTAAAGCCAGAGAGGAACACGGGTAAGGCTGGGGTCAGTTTCAGTTCCCAGGGATCTTTCCTGATCCCTGAACTTCTGAGCTCTGCCTTGGAGCCACACTCAGCATAGTTCCTGCTGGTGCAGAGTCCCAGCGTAAGAGAGCTTCATGCCATGCCATTGGAGGGAGGAGAGGGTGCATTCCACCTCTGCACAGACATACAAGTACAGGGACATCACACTGCCAAAGGACAGAGGTCTCCACTGAAACCTGAGGTAGCCTTAGGTCACACTCTGGACTCTTGCCCTCACAAACGGTGGTGCTGAGGGAGGGACATGAGTCCATGCAGATGAAAGGTCCCAGTTAGACCAACAGCATCCAAAACATGTCCAGAAAGTATCTCCTGTGACCATACCTATGGGTTTTTCCATTCCTGTGACTTTTCTAAAATCATTTCCCTATTAGATTCTCTGACATTCAGTTGGACGTTGCTGGTACTGCAAACACTTTCTGGCACGTAAGTCAGGCTGTTAGGGAGAGTCAGTGTAACCTAATGGCTCAGTCACAGGGGGCTGATTTCCCTCCTGCAGTGTGCTGCTGTTCCAGTGAAGACGCCAGCAAAGAAGTTTGTGTAGGTGGGATTTGCATTGCCCTTTTACCTCTGTTTTCTCCTCTGTGGGCTCTGCTCCTGATCCACAGCATTCCTGCTGTGGGCATCATCCCTCGTCACTGCAGGCCTGCTTGCTTGAATGTAGCTGCTTTATTTTAGCATAATTTCTAGGGTTTCTCACTTGCTCCCCATTCTGCTTGTCTTTAACAACTCCAGTGCATGCAGACTCTTCCATGTCAGTGCCTTTTATCCCAAACCACTCCACATTTTCAGTTGCTGGTTTGTTTCCTTTTTTTTTTTTTTTTTTTTTTTTTTTTTTTAGTTTGTTTCTTTTTTTCCCCTCCCAGTACCACATGGCAGGTCACTTGCATTAGAGGCGAACTCCTCTACTTCTGTCACTACATGGCACAAAGCCAGTTCAACAAGGCCTTTCTAGATTTGACCGTAGATATCTGGTATCTCCATCTTTGCTGGAAATAACTGGCACAAACAAATTCTCAAAGGAAGTTCTTAATGAGATTTGAGCTGAAAGGCTTCTCTTTGGGCCTATGCATGTTTTGTCAGTACATATTGTCACAAAAGCTGTATGGTCACAAAGAGCCATTGATGAACCTCACACAGCCACTTAATCACTTATTTTACTATTATCTTCATTCTCAAGAAGTGAAAAAAAAAAAAAAAAAAGAAAACAAATTTGACATGGCTATTTTACAATTGCATGCTGAGTGGTTTAAAAATATTCTTTTAAAATCATATATAAATTAAAAGCTGGTTAATTTAAGAATGTATCCTTGGCTGAGGTACCTCATGTTGAAAAGTGGTTACTCAGCATATAAAGTACCATAAGCACTTTTCATAAGAATTTTTATGACATAACAAATTTTTAATATGGTTATTTACACAATTTTTCTGATGGCCATTATAGTTTATTAGATCAATAGTCAATGTTTCTAAAAGTCACTTAATTCAGATTTATGTAATCTACATTATAGAAAAGATCAGTTAATGTCTATTTACATCAGATAGCTTAATAACTCCCTTAAAACTGTTACGGCCCTCTACTTGCAGACCTGTGCATTTCTATGAAGGCTTTTGCTTTATTTAAATCCCTTAAAACTCAAAGAAATTCATGCCACCAAACTTCACTGAGCTGCTGACAAGTGAACTCTGATGATAAGCACTTTTGACAGGTTCTTGAATAGTGAGGGGGGCAGGGTGAGACACAGATTTACCTTTAAAAATTTGTCAGATTGAAAGATGTGGCTTTACAGCTTTTTTGTTTTCCCCTGATTCCAGTATTCTGGAGTGCTGGGTCACAACTGCTAGGTTTTAGGTTGTAGGGTTTCATGGACTGTGCGTTGTTCATCAACTGAATTTTAATTAATGGCAAGAATGCCTACTGCCCAACTAGGTACTCTTTGAAGTTTTAAATTAAAATACCTTAGATATTTGGCTTAATGACAGTTTAGTGCCTTAAAATTACAGACTTCATGTTTATACTACAAGCTCTGTCATGCTACAATTGAATGTGCCCATTAGCATGAGTGGAGCAGGATGTTACTTCAAGAAATATCTTTTTCACAGTAAGAACTTGATCCTAAAGTCTGCAGGCATGAGAGAGCAATTCCATTTGATTTTAGTGAGTTTGAGTAGGTGACTAGTGATACTTGAGGGGACACTGCAGGGTCAGGTCTTGTTTTGGTTGCTGTTTAAATGTCAGCTTTTGTCAACAGTTACAGCGGCAGTATTAGGGACCTGTAGTTCTTTTTCCTTACAATAAGAATACTTCTACTCTATCCTACCCTTTGAAATGTT
This sequence comes from Orthonyx spaldingii, assembly GCA_013397795.1. Taxonomy (NCBI): domain Eukaryota; kingdom Metazoa; phylum Chordata; class Aves; order Passeriformes; family Orthonychidae; genus Orthonyx; species Orthonyx spaldingii. The sequence continues at coordinate 1,151,980 of VZTJ01002567.1, read as the reverse complement.
TATTGAGGTCTGAGACTGCAGGCACCTGAATGTTTCTTTTAGATGTGCAACAGTCAATGTTTGGTAACATCATGCTGTTGAAATTTTGAATGTAAAAAAAAAATGAAGAGGAAAAAACAGAAAAAAAAAAAAGCTTTGGTTTGGTTTGTGGTCTGATGGTTTTTGGCTTTTGTTTTTTGTGTTTTTTTGGTCTGGTTTGGCTTGGTTTTTTGTTTGTTTGTTTGTCTGATTGTGGGTTTTTTCCCAATAGCAACTGTAATTGCCACTGTGGATGAGTCCATAGCAAAGATGTGCAGGCACATAGTTGGAAGCAGAACCTCACACAGCCTTGGCATGATTTTCTGTTCAATTCAAGCTGAAGTGAGCCATGCAGAAAGAGGAAGAGTTGGCTTCTCTTGGCCCAGGTCTCATGTCCTCACAGTTCACGTGGCTCTTGGAATGCTTTGGCCGCAAAATGAGTTTGGTCAGCTGACCTGACTGCAAACTGATTAGGGAAAGGGATGTGTGCAAATAGGGAGAGAGATAAAAGTGGGAAATGGGTCTGTGACCGTGACGCCCTTTCTGGGGACTGCTAAGAAAATGGAAGCAAGCTGTAAATGCACAGACTGTGGAAGAGAGGGAACAGGCACTGTTTGACCTATAGTGGAAGGCATGTGTAAGAGAAAGACCTTAACTTGCTGTTGGTCCAGGTTTGGGGGTTACTTCAGAAGGATTAGGAAATGTAATCGATAAAGTGCGCAAGTGCCATATTTTTATGTGTTTGGATGTTTCTTGAGGCAAGCTGATGTAAGATACAATTGGAGTTTAGAACCCTTCAAAGGTCATATTTCTGTTTGTTTCTGTTGCCACATGTCCCAGAAGAACGGACTGTAATCCTAGTTTACCCTGGGTAAACACAGTTGTGGAGCCTAAAAGCTGTCTAAACCCTCTAGTCCAGTCCTGCAGGTGTTACAGATCCATACTCAGAAGCCCACCAAGGAAGGGAGGATGTAAAGAGTGGGGTGAAACAGAGTGATGCCACCAAATCAGGTTCAGACTAGACAGCATCAGAGATCCCTTCGTCTGAGTACAGGCAGGGCATGCCCCACAGTGGAAATCCCCTTGGGGAAGTGCCTGGAGCTTTAAGAGAAAAAAAGACTTTAAAAAAAAAAAAATAAATAACAAGTCCGTGGCTTTGGGAAAAAGCTGTCTCCAAGTAGTGTTTGACACTGCTTGGATCCCACACTCTATACAGAGCAACTGTTTCCCCCATAGTCATTTATATAATTATAACCTTGCTTCATCCTTTCACCTTTAGAGTGGGAGGTTTTGTAATTCTTGCTAATTTCAGACAGATCTCCCACCGTTTCATGAGGAACACTTTATATAACACGAGTATTGCTGTGTGAATGTTTTTGAAGCTGTGTTTGAATATTTCTTGGATGGTAGGTTGTTTTCTTGCCTTCAGCCGTTGAAAGTAAACCAAAGATTTTGTACTGCTCACAGGTAAAGTTTGGCCATTTCAGGAAGCAGATGTGACAGGGGCTGGGCCTAATGGGTGCTTTACTGGTGGCAGGGTGGTCAGTGCTGGAATCAGTGAATTATTAAACAGATGTCAATTGCAACAAAGATAGAGGGGCCTGAGAGTCACATAAACTTATCCTCAGGTTCAAAACATGACATGGTCAGCAAAGTCAGGCTACATATATGTATGTATGTTTTTACTTCAAAAACAAAGTTTAAGTGCTGATAGTTTTCCAGATTTATTTCTTCTTTAAAACCAAGCTGTGGCTTCTTGTCTAGTTTTTGACTTCTCCAGCAATTCATTAAATATTTTGTTTGCCTTCCCTGCTTTGGCAGCACTTTATCAGTGCTTGAATGAAGATGACATCCAGGAAAACCTTCTTTTTGCTACTAGTTTGCCGGGAGCTGAAACCAGCTTTCTGGTATGATATCAATAAAACCTGTAATTGGAGAAAAGGTATCCAAAAGGACATTTTTTCACTTTGTGAACAAATAAGAGATGTGAAGAGGTAGGCAGAAAACAGTCAAGTGCACTATGAATCACTGCAGGGGTACAAACAAAACTCCTTAATGACAGAGCTCTCACTGACAAATTCTGTTTGTTTTTGCCTCCAGAGCTGTCTGTGCTAATGACAAGCAACTCTGCTTGGAACTTATTTGCATGAAGTATTGTACAGTGCACACTGTGCATGAGTGGATGAAAGAAAGGAGCCAAGGCTACCCTGGGACTGTATCCCCATGACAACTCCACTTAATGAATTACTAAGAACTGGGAGAATAGTGAACAAAATATCCTTTCCAGTACAGCTAGAGGAGCAGCAGTGTGGACATTGTCACACAGCACTGCTGGGAAGAAAGATTTGAGGAAAGATCCACGCATGGGATTAGTCTGATTAAATGTAGGTTTCTACCTCTGAGTGAATCAACTTTGGTTCCGTTTAGTAGTGGGAAACACACGAGTTCATTCTGCCAGATAAATTTCCTGTTGAAGAAAATTATAAGAGGAGATTTTACAAATTGGTTCAGATTTAAACATTTCAACTGGAGATACCTAAAGTAAGGTGTCATAAATACTTAATCCCCACTGTATATTCTCTGCTATGCTGCAATATAGCCACACAAAAATTCAGAGACAATAAAGCTGTTTTGAACAAAGATAAGGTCATATCATATCAGTGGGATTGTTATACTAAATCAGATCCTCCTTTCCCTCAGACTGCTGATAACCTAAGTGAGACAAGTTCCTTCACTGTAAAACAATGCACATGAACACCCAGAAAATGAAATGTCCATTTCATTTTGAATAATTGGTGTGTCAGTGATTCACAGCCCACTGTGAATTGAGATGTATTTATTTAATGGTTTAATCATTTTAATGATTCATTTTACTCTAGATTAGAAATTCAATTCAATGTCTGTGTCACACTTCAGACTCTGAAGTAACTGGTTGCAAGGTTTTGTTCTCACACTTGACAGGTCAGAGCCCCAAGAAGTTTCTACAAGTAGCTCTGTTGAGGCAGGTGGGACTGCTGAAAATAGGAGAAGCAGAGCTGGGCTCTGTACAGTTATATAAATGACATTCAGTTGCTTAATGGATTGATAGGCTATGTCTAAACTCTGGCATATGGAGCTGGTGTCTAACTCTGCCTGGACTCCACATCAGGATGAAATCCAGGCGTGCAACTCTCTGCCTCAGTCTGAACAGCACCCTGGTGCCTGTGGGAAGAGGGGAAGTTGGAAGCTGGGGTGCTTTCTGACAGGTCCCCGCCATAAAGCACTCGGGATGTGGGCAAAAAGTGCATCATCTTGCAGGTTTTGCTGCATTGCAGACTGAACTTTTGTGTTCAGTCTCCATTCATGATCATGTGGTAATAATTAAATAGCTTTCATTTGAAATCTGAATGTGTAAAAGCGATTAGATTTAAAATTTATTTTCTCTCAGATGGGCTGGTGTCTGCAGCACATTCATACACAAACAAAGCACTGCAGCAGCAGTGACTGAGAAGACAAGGAAGCATTTAATGAATCATGAGTATTAATTTTTCCCATAGACATGCCCCGTTTGGTCTGGAGAAAGCTTGGAGTTCAGAAGGGGAGAAACTAAAGAAAAATTTGTGTTGCTTGTGGGTTGTATGGTTAAAGGAAACATCTTAGTATTCAGAACTCTTGGGCTGCCAGGCTCCTTAAAGACTAAGTGAAAAGGAAAAAAGTTTTGACTTTTTTTTTTTTTTAAGAAAAATAAAAGCCAGTAAATTACAGGACAAGAATTGGTCCATAATCAGCCAGATTTTTCAGGTGTACTAAATCTCTATGAGCATAAGTCAAAACAAGTGATCATAGCTGTAGCATGAAGATTTCCCAACCTGGAGTTTATCCAGCACCTGCAAATGGAGCTCTGCACTTCCACACTCCCTCTTCCTTTAGTATCCATCCAGTATCCCATCTTACAAAAGAGCTTCTTCTCTAAGCACCCATGTTGAGGCAGAGGAAAATGAAACTGATATTCAACCCTCATACTCAGGGGACTGGGCATTTTATTCCTGTGCAACTAGTCTGGAAGCTTTCATGCTGAACTACTGTTTATGAACTCTAAAGGAACTTATTTCAGTTGGATAATGGTTAATTTACAGCCAGAGCTTAAAAGGGCAGAAAAAGATAGCAGCACAATTGGGTTCAGTGCATGATGGGGAAAAATAAATATCTCACAGAAAGAGATATCTGAAATTCAGATCACATTGAGATGCAAAGAAAGCTGTGAAAAGCAGTAGGAGGGTGATTGTATTCCAATTAGATTTCTTCTGCTCATATAAAACAGGCTTGGACTGAAAGTTAATCATCTGATTTATGGATCTTGGGAGGAGTGAAACCCTATGAACTCCTGAACAATGTGAGGCAAATGAGACGGAGGGGAAGAAAAATGGAATATTTCTGAGACTGTGCTTCTGGGGAAAAACAAAGACAACAAAGTCTAAACATGCTCTTGGTTTAAAAATTTACCTTAGTACTATCCTCTTGCACTCATGCTCATGCTATACAAAAATGTTGCCTTTTTGAGCAAAGCAGTCACAAGCAACTAATGATTTCACATGTCACAATCTTCTGGGCACATGATAAATGTATTTCTACAAGGTTTCTGCAAGACCTTCCAGAGTTATGTTGCTATGGTGGATTAGTTCATTTATATAACTGGTCTTAAGCAATCTGACATCTGATCTGAGCTTGTGTCACGTGTAAAAGTGTGTCCGTTCTTTAGCTGAATCCTTTAAAAGCATTCCATGGGTGAGTTGTATGAAAATTACTGCCAGCCAAAGGGGAACATCAGGATTCGTGTAACAGCTATGCTTGGTGACAGAGTTTGGAGCACTGTCAGGTCAGTGACAGGAGGGCTGCCTGGCACCAGCTAGTATCCACTTCTATGCTCTTGTTTTTCCTTCAATTAATCCATCAGTAACTGGCCCTCAGATATATAATACCAGGGGCATTTGTGAAATGACTGACAGCAGAGATGTGATGACGTATCACAGATGCCATTTCTTTCTGTCATTCTTGAGTTTCGGGCTTCTGCCCAGACCTGCTGCTGGGACTGATGCAGCAAAGCTCAGTCCAAGCAGGACAAAGATGGCAATGGTAAACAGAGGACAGTACTCTCAAAACTTTTCAGCATTTTTTTCCTTTGGAGGAAGACATACCTATGACCCATAAGTCACATCCATGGTTAGGTCACTTATGGAGCATTTTCCACCAAGACAGATAAAACTTTTCTTCATCAGGTTGTACTAACGCTTCAAGTTCAACCCAAAGCCAGGCTCCGTCTAATCTAGAGTCCCCTTTCCATCACACTGCAGTCCTCCAAGTGTCAGCCTGAACTCTCAAGGGGTTCTTTAGATGGATTATAGTGCAGGATGAATGTCTGACCCAGACACCCAGGTAGAACCTCCAAGTTTGCAAGCTGGCATCTGGGCATCAGTTATCAGTAGCTTTTATATCTTTAGTGGATGTGTTCCAACATGAAGTTCTTTACAGCCTCTAGGTGGTGGGAAATGCTCTCTCTTTACCAATAAAGGACCTTTCCCCTGGTTTCTGTGTTAGTTTGCAAAGAATGCTGAGACAAGGTCAAAATCTGGATCCTGATTTTCATTTCCTGGTCTGCATACCAAATACATAAACCTTTTCTAAAGAGTTGTTGATAATCTATCTTAACCTACAGACCCAGTGCAGCTTCCCACCTTTCAGTGGGAAAGGACTGATATCTCTTTCCCAGCCAGCAACAAACACTGACATATATGTTAGTATTTTTCTGCAGCTGCTCTGCTCCTGTGCAACAGGAAACAGAGCTTGTTCCCTAATTGATTATTTCTATAGTCTTCATAGGGACTATTTATAGCCTGAAATTGTCTGTAGAGCCATCTGTTCCTTATGCTGCTCCATCCATGCCCTCATCCCTGACCTGGAGTAACCATCCTTTCTTCAAGAAAAGGAGGTTTAAATATTCATGCAGCTAGGTCTTGAAGAAACTCTTAATTGGTATCACAATCTCCCACACAGAAGTGGTTTATCCCTCCTTTAGACATTCAGCATTTGAAGTATTTACTATAGTCAATGAGGACACATCTCACCTCAGAGGAGATAAAATCTACTTCTTGGAAAACAAATTCATGTGTTCAGGCTTGCATTTCTGAAGAGCACTGAAACTTCCACCATTTGAAATGCAAAATGAGACATACCCAAGACAGCACTGTTGGCATGTTAGGCTAATTTTGTATTTCTCGTAACTGTGACCGTGTTGTCATTGGAGTCACAACAGGGAAGGTATAGAAATCCTGGTGATGGGAAAGCTACATTCACTCCTATTTTGAATTCCTGAGGTTAATCACTCATCTTTCTGGTGATGAGAATTTAGGACTTGCACTAGCACCTCGTGCACTGGCATCCTGCACTATTTGAGATGCCCTAAGGTGGGTATCCAGCCTGAGATTCAAGTGCCACTCCATAAGACCCCCAGTCCTCAGCCAGATCTGCCAGCTTTGCAGGATGCCCCCAACAACCCACGCTGAACTGAACTGTGAACCCTGAACCTTCTCCCCCCAGCTGCACCACCTCATCTCCTGCTCTTCAAATGCAACAACAAAGAGCTAGAATGTTGGTGCAATTCATGAGCTTCCTTCTTCAAAAGAAATTGTACACCCCACCACCTAGTCATAGCAATCTGCTGAACAAGCACCTAGTGTAGACCAATAAACGAAAGGAAACTCAGGGGTCAGTACAGGTCATTATTTTCACATACCTTTGAATAATGAGGGCATCACATGTCAGCCAGAGGAGAACAAAATGTCACATTCTCTAGCTAAAGGTCATCATCGGTCATAGGTCATGGAAGGGAGGCCAGGAAATAACCTATGAGGTTAGGATGAGTGCACAAAGAAAGGGCAACAAATGTCAATGAAAGCATGCAGCTGTTGTGAGATGAAACAACTGAGGCACCCTTTTGTGCTGACACAGGCTTAAAAAATGTCTTTGCTGACATTTTTTTTTTTTTAGCTGGCACTTTTATAGGACATTGACATTAATGTACCCAGCCCTGAATTAGCCTTTTCTGAAAGCAACAGTTTGGAAGTTAAGTGCAGCATTTCCCAAAGAATCATAAGCATGACATTTTTATTTCAAGTGATTGATGTTACAGTGGACTTCTAGCACCAAATTCTAGTTTGATTCTCAATCATTGCATCTGTGCAGTGTGATAGCAATCAGAAACAAATGGAGGTGGCAGTCTGCATTGCAGAAAGGTCTTCTGGAAATTCTTTTTGCCTTTACTGACAGTCAGATGTGTCATTTCATGTTTAATACATTGTATTGCATTTATCTGATTGTTTTAATTCATGGATTTCAAACAGGTTGATTTCAGGCTTGCCCCTACAGTGGTGACAAGCACTTGAAGGGCAATCATACAGGAAAATAATAATGAACAGTTCAGGAATGTGTGGGAATATGTCCAAACTGAGAGACAATTTCTGATGAGTGAGCTGCACACTTGACTCATCTGTCTTTTGCTGTCTCTTTTGCTGAACAGCAGCACAATACCATTTTCTCTTGTCATTGTGAATATAAACCTGACAGTCTTCCTGAAATAACATGATGATGACAGGAATGCATGTCAGGTGAAGGATTTCTGCATCTCCCATGCCTATCTTGCTGGACAATACATGCAAAAACCCCCATCAAATCAGGAACATTTTGCATTGATATCCTCACTGTGGCTGGGCAACTTTGCAGGATGAAAGCCTTTAGAAATGGCTTAACTCATGATGAGATACCCATTGTGAAATATTATATATTTACAATAAATTACAGAAAAGTAAGACAGCGCGATCCAGAGAGAGAAGAATGGTAAACTGGAATATAAAATTGTTGCCTTTTATTTTAAATTCTTCCAGTTTGTTATTTTATGACATGAGACCGAGATAAAGACCCTCTCTCTGCTTCAGTACTGCTTCCTGATCAAAGAACCCTGACATCTGGTATAGTCTCTTTGGAAATTCTCAGGTGATACTAACTTTCAAATTATTCCTGTTGCTGACTTGGCAGTCAAGTTTTTCTTCAGAAGTTCAGTAGCTGAGGTGAATAGTTGGTTTCTCGATTCACTTTATGTTTAAGAAACTGTTTAAAAATAAAACAAGAAAGCAACCAAACTCAAGGGTTCCAGTTTTGTTCTTTACACTCATCATTGGCTGCAGTTTCTAATCTGAATCACACCACTCACACCCCTTTTTTTTGGATACATTTCCAAACCCTGTTTTGTTTATTTCTTTGTTTGTTTGTAGGTTTGTTGGGTTTTTAAATGAGGTTGGATTTATTTTACAAAGATGCAAACACCTGCTCAGATTTGCATGCCACTAATAGTCCTTGGGAAGCCACAGATATAACTCAATGCAAGCCCTCCAAAATCTGGACGCCAATGCTTTGGTCTCTATCTGTAACAGGAAATTTAAGGGAGTTTTCCCTGTAAATTTCAGCAGAAGTAGAGTGCATAAGAATGAGACATCTATGCAAATTGTAGCAGACTGAATAATCATTTCATCAGACTATATTCTGACTGGGCTTATTTACAAGCTGCATTTATTTTAATTATGTTTTCCACCTATTCACTTTTCCTTATTTTGGGTGTGTGATTGGCCACCTAAGAAACATGCCACTCTTTCTGCTGCCAGGTTGGCTGAATTAGAGAAAACCCTTCTCAGGCAGGTTTGAATGAGCATTGTTTGCAGGAGTATTTGAGTTTGGAATACACTTTCTCCAACTTTCCTTTAAACAAAAGCCACTCTGATTAATGTTAACGGAGAAGAGGCTGAAACATGTTCAAATGTGGCTGAATTAGAGTTTCAGAGTTTACAAACACTCCCACAAAGCATTTACCCATTACTCCTCACATCTGTGTGTAATTCTACTCTCAGTAAACTCAAAGGTTTTAAGGCTTTTTTATTCTGAGTATGTGCAAAGCACTATCCAAGAAATCTCCTTTCCTATCACAGTTCTTTCTTTTTCCTGCTCTGTTTAAACAGATCAGTTAAATTACAAGCAAAATGAACTGGCTTTTAAGTGTCTGAACTTAATAGTCCATGCATCAGAGATTTACTTTTCTTTTTATTACTTGAGACCAAAATAAGTTAATTTTGGTTAGAAATATTTTAGAAAAATACTGTCCAAATCCCAAAGTCTTCTTAATTTA
>VZTJ01002567.1:1090005-1142704 GCA_013397795.1 Orthonyx spaldingii | reverse complement strand
AAATCCCAAAGTCTTCTTAATTTTCTTTTTTTTTTTTTTTTTTGAGAATAGGCTTTGCCAAGCCTGAATTCTGATTCAGCAGAATCAATAAATAAATAAGATTGTCTTTAGGTTGCAGAAAACTGCAATCAGTGTGCTGCTGTGACCCATGGAACAAGCAAAAGGCACTGGCCAATGCAGTCCATTTCACTGTCATTACTGGTATTATGGTGACTCTGGGCAACACCCAAGGAAGGTGAGTCAGAACTCTACAATAAATATTGTGGATCAAATGTTGAAGAGGCTCTGCCCTTACAAGTACATTATATAATACTAAATATATATACGCAAGTGCTGAGTTAAAAAGAAGTCAGTGACTTTAACATGTCATATCTATATGGAGGTCATTGAACCTCCTTTGAAAAGTCATTTTTTTCTAATGTCATCTGTTTTTCTCATGCTTTTTGCCCTCCTCAACCCATATAAAATGGATGTGTATTCAATCTTGAACTAAGCATGCTTGCAATGATTGAGAAATGTCTAAGGTCAGAGCTTACAAAAAATTCATAAGGGAAGCAGCAGGCAAAAAGGAGAGGAGTTTTTTTAAAGACAGTTCAGGAGCCTCTGTATGAATTGGGCATGACATATTCATGTTACTGACTTCATTTATTTAATGTGGCTCCAAATAATTGATACCAGTACAGTGATAAAAGTACAGAGACTTCACTGCCAGAATTGTGATAATGAAGAGCCTCCCTGCTGATTTCATTCATGGGGCTGTTAGTCTGCTGGGAAGGACCTCTGATGAAAACTGGGCTGCAGCAAATGCCATAAAATAATCAACGGCACAGAACCCTTTACCTGAGGGGAGCTCGGTCAGGGAGTGATTCAGGACAGCAGAGGGAAAAGAGGGAAAATTGCATTATCCAACAAACCAGGCACAGCTTTTAAAAAAATCTGATCCAAATTGTGAGGACTGCGTTATGTACAGAAATCTTCCATATCTTTGGAACAGATCCAATTATGTAGCTCCAACAGTTAGTTAACTGGTGTATCAACAGTGCTTCTTACCTTACTGAATGCAGTCCAAACTTACTTTATCCTCATCTAGCAGCCATTTGCTCTCTCTGCCTCAGACCCTGAGCTCTCAGAAGCAGCGGCTGTCTTTTTGTTACATGCTTAGCACAATGGGCTCCCTGTTTGGGCTATAGAAAACAGTCCTGCAGGCTCAAGACAGCTGAAACACAGTTAATGTCAAAAATCCTAGAAAGGAACCGAATATTAAAATGAATATAAAATCCTTTCTAAGCAAAGACCTCATTTGTCAACTCTGCTCATTTGTTTCACTTCATGTAAGTGTGTCAATGGTTGATTGAAATTCATAAATGTGCAGCAGAGTTACTGGATAAATGTCGAGTTATTGTTTACATATCAGAGTGCAGTGAAGGCAGGAGCCTGGATGTGGAAAACTGTGTCAGGAGGAAAGGGCCATGGTATGAGTCACTGCCAGGACAGACTCACCAAACAATCCACAATGTCCCTGTGCAAAGTCTGCTAGTGATTAATTATCTGTTACAATATTTAAAAAAAAAAGTCTCTTGATTACAGCCCGTGTTTACTGAGCTTCATCTTCCAGTGACTGCATGTCTTTATGATTTTTTTTCCTACTAGATAGAAGCTTCTGCCATCAGAAATCTCTTGCATGTGTGGGTGATTGAGAATTATCAGATTTTCTAAATTCCCCTTGCTGTGCCTTCTCTTTATTACATCTATGTTACCCAGCTGTCTTTTTGTCTTCAGATGCAAAATCTGGGTCACAGCACTCTGTCTTCCAGTCTTGAAGTTACTATGCAGTGTTTAAGGAAAACTCCATCCCATGTATTCAGTTAATCTTCCAAAACTGCTACATCAGCAGCTCTAGTAAAAACTTGTCATGAATAACCTCTTACTAATCTTAAAACAAAAGGCACTTCAGGTGAGTTCACAGGCACCTACAACTCCTTCTGCAAATGGGATGTTGGGATGTGCCCGTAGAAGCCAAAGTCACAGCTGTTGTGTGCAATTATGGGTCACACACACTGAAGTGGATGCAGAAGTAGAAAAGGCTTTCTGCTCCTGGAGTTTAATTTGGTTTTTTAACCATGTGCCTTGGTTTGCAGTGTTCTTTCGATTGGACAGATGGACAATTGCGGAATAGTTCCATATCTGTGCTTGCAACAGAGTCTGAAAACGGTGTGAACAGAAGTAGCCACTGGGATGAAAGAGATGGAGCTATTGCAAATGTGGCTCAGAAATGCCATTTGCAACTGTTCTTTGGGAAAAGGATTCAGAGAGAGCTGTTTACAGCACTGAATCTCAGTATGGGACAGAACTGCAGCAAACACGGAGACACCTTCCCACGGCTGAGTGGGAACAAAAACATCAACACAAATAGGCAACAGTGAACATTGTGTGCCATCCACACATTGCCACTAACACTGTGCTGGCTGCACTTCTGTTGACAGAGCTTTCTAATATAGGAGGGAGAAAATTTGGGCAACAAAGACACAGTGTGATGTGCATGTAATGATACCACTGCTCTCATCTCTGTTCTTTAAAAAGCAGAAATTTAGACACTTCTTCCCACTAGTTAAGTTGTTGCACTTCCTAAGACCCGGGCCTTACCCTGAGTGCAAGATTTATATTGCTGAATAAAAGAGGGCCAGGGAGCAGCTAAGCACAGGCTCCAGACAGGGATGCTGCTGAACTGTTCGTTCACATCTGTCTCTGTCTGGGACCTCTCGGACGAGCTCTGCCCAGGGGACAGCTTGGATTCTCTTTGGGAGGTTGCTCACCCCAGTGATCTTGGCTAGCAATGACCTCACTGCACTGAGCCTGACTTCCTCCAGCTTACAAAGTGCTGAACCTTTGCACACTCCAGTAGGACAACAAAGCGCTAAGCCAGCCCTTGCGTGGTCTGTGGCACTGCTGCACGTGCTTTGAACCTGTGTCCCTGTCCCAAACAGCACCAGAGGCACCCCACAGGGCTGGGAACAGAGGACCAAGCACCGTGTAGTGATGGAACAGCCAGTCTGCTGTGGTGGGCCAACAGCCCTAATGAGTTTAGGAGAGAGCCAGTCAGTGCCACTCAACCTTTTGTGGCAGGTACTGTCCCATGGCTCTCCTTTACTTGGGTGTGCAGAAGCATCCAGAATGTCTGAAGGCCAAACTCAAAGTCCACAGCTATCCAGAGAGAAGGCCTGTGTGAAATGAGTACATCCGGGGTTAGGCATTCACCTGATAGCAAGAACGTTCTCAGAGAGAATTTAATCTGTATGTTATGATAGCTGTGCCTATTGCTAATCCAGCCAGGAGAACTGTAATGGTTAACTTACAGTGATGTAGGCTGAAAGTTTTCATTAATGCCATTTCTCCCTGGCAAATCTAATTATGACAAATTATTTGAATAGATAATGAGAAACAAATTACGTTATTTGAATAAATAACAATAATGTAATGGTAACAATTGCAATTGAAAAGCAAAAGAACACCATAGCAAAACAGTGCCTTGCTTTTTGCATATTAAGCACAAAACATTTTGCTTTATTTAAAAAAACAACCAGTATTAGAAATAGAAAATAAAAGGATCCAAGGAAGGACCCAAATGGCAACATATTTGGATTTAAACATTTTGGGCAAAGTAATTATCTTCAGTACTTAATTTTTCCCCGATGTTTGGAGTATATTTTGGGTTTGTCCCCACTTAATTTAATGTGAATACTTAATATGATCTTTTATATGTCAAAATTTTTCAATCCTGACATTTCTAATGGAATGGAAAATCCATTTGACAATCAACTTTAATTTGTATGCTTTTGAATTGTTGTATCAGCTTTTGGCTTCTCGCTCATAATGTCACTTAGTGGTGGCACTCTTCGTTCTTGAAAGAACAACTATTACAAATACACAATACTTTTAAAACACCAAAAGGTAGTTGAGAACTGTCTGTGTTCCCTTGCATAAACCATCTGCAGCAACAGGCCACAGGGAAAAACAAAAACACCAGCTAGAAGGCTTCTCCAGGGCAAGCTCCTGTTCATTTGCACTTGCTGTGCTCACTCCTTGAGCAGGAGCAGTCAACAGGAGTCAGCTCCAAGGAAACCACTGCCACTATCAGGCTGGCTAATATCAAACTGGTACCCTACAGATTAAGAGCCTGATGCAATTTCATCTTGAAAATGACTAAGTCAGGACTTGGAGTGATTGCTCTGGAAAGCAGAGGTTCAGCTAAAACTAGCTCCAGTTGCCAGTAATGTATTGATTTAGTATGCCAGCTATAGCATCGATTATCTTCTGCCTGATTCAGCCCTCAGATTTCTATCTCCTGGAAGAGCAGAAAAGCCTCTCTTATGAAAATTATTTTTGCATCCTCCCACCACATAAGCCCCCTCCAAATTTAAGGAATGCTTCACTATAGTCAGAGTCACTTCAAATGACCACAGCTTCGTGTTTCTCAAGTAAGGTTTCCAGCAAGGGTTGCACATATTAATAGGGTCAATTGAGGGCACACCTGCAAATGCAAGGGTATTGACTACAGGCAAGTTAACCTCTCTAGGCATGATCTAACCTGTCTACTCCACTGCCCTTTTCCCCCTTAGTAATAAGGCAGCTGGACTCCTAAAGGAATTTGTTTTAATTTCTTTTACATTATGGACATTTACCTCCTGATGTTACTATATGTTAGATTTGCTAAACATGAGCGTAGTAGTTAGATCATTTTTAAAAGCTAATTGTATTTCTTGTGCTAATGAATTATTCATAGATAATCACATAAATCCACTCTCCACATTGATGTTTTATTTTGCATACTAATCTGAACATTCTGCATTTTCCAGGTTTTGATCTACAGATGATCTTTGATATTGACCTATTCACGAATACAGGGGTTTAGTTGCCCTTAGTAGGGTTTTTTAATGCAGCCAAATAGTGAATACATTTCATTAACATATGAGACAGGCTTTGTCTCAGGACTTCTTGGCTAACAAGCCCTCTGCTTGTTACTTAGCAAGGCCCATCAAGAGATTTGCTAAGGACTGGTGTAGATATCTCTGCAGGTGATACATGATACCTGCATACCCAGATTTCACACCCCAAGTTTTACTCTGCAGTTTTTTCTACTAATTTAATGCATTCAGAAGCCTCAGGAAAGTAATAGAAAGGGAAGGATGTTACCTTGATCTAGAGAACAAAGCACTGGCAGTTGTATAATGCTAGGGGAAGACTGAGCATCATCATACGATTGAGGCAAAGCATGTAGTCATTATGTCCAACATTTGGTGTCCCTCCTGTGCCTGAAACAGTTTATGTTTTCGAGGTTCTCAGCAGCTTCAATCAATACAGTGGCTTAAAATTCAAATAGTGAACAATCTCTGCTGTTTAATTACAATTTCTTAGGATTCAGTATTGGATGAGAGTGAGTTAAAGTGGAACCAAGGGTAGCAATTCTGTAGAAATTTGACTGGTAAGCCTGCTTTTGCAGCAGTTTTGTTATTTGCAAACCTCAGTCACAGCAAGCTTTGTCCATGGGGATTCCTACCAGAACTACTTAATATTATCAACCTGGTGGTTAAAAGATATGCTGAAAATTACACCACAGTTTATACATTTGCATCATGAATTCATACCGTGTCGAAAGCAGAATACTTCTCAGTAATATAGGGATAAGTTTTTTTAATAAGAATAATTAATCTTGAAGAATAGTGAGACCATTGTCCAACAAGGCCTTGCTGAAGCAAGGAGATTTCCTAAATGAAATTTGCTGTCAGCCTGAGGAGCTGAGATGTATATAATCCATAAGGTGGAGAAATAGAAAGTGAGCTTTCCCTGAAGCAAGCTGTGAAATCCTGACCTGGTGTTGTTGACAGGAGGCTGTTCCTGACTTCTGAAAATTCAAACCTGACTCTGTATAGGACAACAGCTTTGCTTGTTATGAAAGCATAAGTAGCCCAGAGGGACAAATTTTTAGGAGAATTGAAAGATTTGATGGTCTTTCAGACCAGTCACTTGAAATTTGACCATTGTCATTTTCAGTATTGAAGTCTTCCACCCCTCAGAAACATCAGGAGAGATTTTACAGAGGTAGAAAACCACTGCTACACAGCTGGTTAGGTAAAGAGTGTCTAGATGCAACTTCTGCTAACATCTACAGATTTTATGATCATGCCTATAACCAGGGGGCTGAGGGAAAATGTTAATGAATCTGAAGGAAAAAAATATTGCCAGAGGCCAAATACTGCTGTCTGAATTGATAGAGTAGCTCCAGCACTGTAATTTGCAAACCGTAGATCCAGCAAGACTCCTCTCCGCAGTTGTATCTCCCAGGCACCCCAGGAGTGCTTTAACTGCTATCAGAGAAAAGTTCAATTCCAACAATAACTTTCTTGGTTTAGAGGCTGGCCAGAGCAAGGGTCTGTCTGCAATGTGGCTGCAGTCTGGCTGGGGATGTAGGCTTTGTCTCACAATGAACTGTGTGCTATTGTCAGCAAATACCCTATGAACTTGTATCAGGGTTTGGAATTCAGTCCCAAGCCCTTCCCCTCATTCACCTGGCCCAGAAATTACAGGTGTTATGGAGAAAAAAAAAAGAAGAGATTCAGTAATGATGATGAGGCTGCACCTCTGTCACGCAGAGGTCTGTTCTGCTTAAAGAACTTCCTCTGCAGAATGTGGAGAACAGCCTGGCCTGGCTTTCAGGCCCCTCAGGAGCACTGCTGAAGAGATATATCTTGTCAGTGAAGTTTGGCATCGTCCAGACTGTACCTATAGATGTTTGATTGCAGGTTTAAGGGTTTTCTTTTCAGACTTCAGTTCTAATTCTTAGACTTTTTACCCTTAATTCTACCCTTTGAGCAGTAGTGTCAAGCACAGCACTAAACAATTCACTCGCTATTTTAATAATATGGTTTCTCTAATCACTGAAACAAATGAACCAAAGTAACTTTCAATTTAACTTTGATCCTTATCTTTCAGCTTGCTTAAACTTCCTAATCCTGTGCCTTTCCAACATCAAGAGCTCTATGCCTAAAGGAGCTACAATTCATAGACATAGCTGGATCAGAGAAGCTTATCTCCTTAACACCTGCCATATTGGTAAGTCTAAAGTTACATATATTTAGATGTGTATACATTCTATAAACAAATTTTAAAAGATTTGAAAATTAACCATTTTAAACATTTGAAAATTTTTCTGATAATTTATCACCTAATGTTATATGATAAACTGCTGAAGAGAGTTACATATGTAGTAATTAGTCTAATATCTAATCTAATATTGCATCATTATTTTAATGTGTGACAAGGGTTGCATGTTAATTTTTTTTCTGTCATCTCAGAAGGCCTTTTTATAGGATTTACAGAGGGAGAATGAAGGGCCATGCAATCAATGGCTTTGAAGCTGAGAAAAAGTCACCATGAGGTCACTCTTTGACAGATAAATGATGAATTTTTAAGGGTGATACTTTATTCTGCAACCTTTTGACTTTCAGAACTGCCCTTGTAACAGAGAGCCACGAGCTTCAGCAAATAAGTGAAATGTGAAAAACAGAAAACAAGGCTTATTATTTGACCTGCTTGTTAGGAAAAGCTTTTTGTGTGCGGACTAAGAAAATCTTGGATTGGGATTGTTGCTTTCTAACCAGCATCAGAAAATAAAACTCACATTATGTCAAACTTGTCCTAATGTCTAGGACTCTTCATGTTTGTGTAAAAGCTGCACAGTTTGACCAGGACCGTGAGGTAATGTACAGTAAATAGAGGATGATGTTAGAGAAGAGATCTTGCTGACAGGAATAATGTGATTCAGCTGCTAATGACTCAGGGCTTTAAGAAGTGTTTTGGAGTCGACTTCAATTTACAGTTCTCCTTTGAATTGCACTTGCTTATCATTAAAGCCTCCCAGCTGAAAACCTCTCTCGCACACCTCAGGACAGGATAGCATCTTGCCAGGAAGAAATGTGGATAGTGTTTCACTCAGAGTGATAAATATCCCCACACGTATAATAAAGCCCCAGTTGCCACAGATGGACTCACCCCAGGCCACCCAAGGTGATGGCCAGCCCCTCCTCCCACACTCCTGCCAGGCACTGTGTCCCTGGAACCGGGGTACATCTGGCTGTTCCTCTTGGCATTTCTAAACTTTGGGCATCTTCAAAAGCAGTGCCTGGTGTGTGCCCATTTTTTCCTGCCCAAATCTGAGGATTATTACTCTGTCTTGAGTCTCTCTCCTAGAAACTGGGAAGGCTGTTGGCTGCTAGGGAGGCTAATATGGCTTTCCTGCTTTTGCCTTCAGTTCTCCCAGTCTCAGCACTTGCATTTCCAGTGCAGGCCTGGGTGCTGTCTGGCCCCTCAGCCTTGCTTCTCACACTGGTGTCATGCACATCTCTGAGAGGTGAAATAGGCACTCCTAGTGATTTTATTGGTATTTTTTGTAGCCAGCAATTCCAGTGTCCTGTATTTTCCAAAGCTGGTTATTGCATAAAGAAAAAAAGGGAGCCAAAGTCTCCCTAAAGGCTGAACAGGAACAGGGAGGAGAAGACTGAAATGAAATATTTGTGTCCTGCAGAACAATTCCAGTATTTCAGACGTTTTTTTGTCCATCCCTGCTAAAAAAACTACACATAGTGAAATTCCCTGCAGAAAATATATTTCCAACACCTACAAATAATTGAGAAAAACTAAAATATGTATTTCCTGATTACCTAACCAAATATTTCTTAACACTTTTTTTTAATTGCATCTTACCGAGCCTCTCCTACAAGATCAAAAGCCTTTCAGGTTTAAGCTGAGTCTTTCCATTCTTCTTGATTTTAGTGAGACTTCTCTCAGGTCCTGGAAAAATGGAGACTAGAGATATTGAAAATCTTCTGCTACAGCATGGGTTTCTGGGCTCTCAGTCATGCTGCAAAACCCTCAAAACTTTGTGGTCTCCTGGGTCTGTGGTAGTCCATATGGAAGGACCATCCTGGAAATCTTGACCCTAGAAATCTGGATTCCTTAGTAGCCTGTAGGCAGAAAGCAAAGCAGTTTCCAGTGGCCACCTTTTCTAGCAGAGCTGCATCTAAATTAATATATTTCTGAAAATCATCCTGCTACTGACAATTTTACATATTTAATAGAAAAGGAAACCAGGCCTGATTTTATGGAAATTCCCAGACATCTCTAGGCATTGCCTGGCTCAGGATGGAAAAGAACTATGAGCGTCTGCAAAATCAGAGACCAACTTTTGAAATCTTCCTCACGATAATAAAGCTGGAGTTTGCCTACCTATAAATTGTGAACAATTAAGATGAACATTGCACATTTCAGCCTCGTTAACACCTGAAGAGCACTTGAGAGTCACTGGATGTGCAAAGAATGTCTCTTCTCATGCCTGCAATGGAAGATGCCTTGTTTGTGACGTTCTGTGAACCTCCAGACCCCACTCATCTGACTTAAGACTGTAGTTGGGTGGTTTTGATGTCTTAGGGAGATAACTCAAACTCCCCAAAGTAGAAAATCAAGTTGAAACTTATTTCTTTCATGTGGTGACTTATGAATAGGTGCTGTGGGTGTTATGTTTAAGTACAGGAGACTTGTACTTTTGGAAAATACCTTCAGCACAGTCTGTGTGGGTGAGAATGATTTCCCTGCAATCTTTGATTCTCTTATTTTTCTCAACCAATTATGGTCTTCTAAGAGGAGACTGTGTCAATGGGCATTCTTGAAAGTTGGGAAAGTTCATGTTCCGTGCTCAAGAGAGATGTGATTCCTTCCTTTCTATCTTTAAGGGCTAAGCAGTTACTCAGACAACACAGGAAAAGTCCTCGATTATAATCAGTTTTCTCTCCATCAAAAAGTAAAATTTGTGAATCTGTCATCTGCTTTGAGTCAAAGATCATATGTGATTCACTCCTAAAGAGGAGACAAACAAAGAGGAAAAACAGCATTCCTGTGGTAGTTACAGTTACCGAATTCCCTGCACATTCTCCAATACTCTAATTTCTTTAAATGTGTTAGGAACAAGCTCTTCCTCTCTGCCTGTCTGTATCTTCAGGTTGTAAAGGTAAAAGAAGGATTGCACCTCTTTCTTTTCTGCAGACTCAGCTCCCTCTCAGTCCCTTCTGATGGAGGTCTTTGGGCAATACGATATATAAATATTTATTGCTCTGCCACAGAAAAGAGTTTATTTCTCTTCCCAGGGGCACTGGCACCATGAAACATTATGAGTTCCGAATATTTTACTGCACAGTTACTCCATTACAAGTTCCACCTCTCTTCATTATACAGAAGCTGAACATTACATTCCTCCTCAGGGATGCTGAAGTGTTCTCATGCTTTTCTAGGGCACGTTTTTCTGGAGTCACAGAAAGTTATTTTTTTACTAACTGGAGGATATAAACATCAGTGTGCCAACAGACTTCGAGGCCAAGTGTCTAAATTTGACCAAAGAGAGCAAACCATCTTCAAAATCTATTGCAATGAAGTTTGTAGTTACGTAGAGCTCTGTTTCAATGTACAGTCAGCCAAGACTTACACAGAAAGACTTTTGCTTCAAAAAACTGAGGGCTGCCTACTCACTCAAGAAGAACTTCCATATAGCTGTTGGAGCCTTTGAGACTGTTCTTCTGGGCAGGAGTCAGTGGTGCTACAGTCACCTTCGCCAGTCTGAGACAGTTTTACTGCAAGAAGGACAACGACTGCTCCAGTCCTTGCTGCAGTCTCGCTCAGAATGTACGGCTTTAAATAAACTCGGCAGGCCACTGTTTTCTGGCACGCCTCATAAATCTGCCTATATAAGTCTCAGTACATTCTGCCATCTATTACTCATGTCCATATTAGAGATAAAGTAATTCTCTTTGAAATTCCACTCCTGCCAAAAAACCAGTACATCATAATGCAGAATAAATACTTCTTCATGTTACACCCCCTTTATTTTTGCGTTTGACCCTTGCATGGGAAAAAGTGGAAAAAGTTGACAATTTCTTTCATTTTTTGGGATGACTCCTGCAAACTTTGTGAGCCCAGGTGGAAAGGGAAGAAACTGATTTTGCAACACCTTGTGGAGTGAATAATATCTTTAGCACAATATTTTGGAATAATTCTTGCTTCTTTGCTAAATACCCTGGAGCAAATGTGTGCCAAATTAAAATCAATTAGCTGCATTTGAAGGTGAATTATTAAAAAATCAGTTGCTTACACAAGCTTTAAATAAGCTTCTGCATCTTTGATACAAAAACTGCACTCTCTCTAGAGACTTTGGGATAACCTTTGCATGAAAGTTCTCATCTGGAAAACTTCTTACTTTATTTGAGATTTCTTTCATTCTTCGCAGTTTGAGGAAATCTCGCCTTTTCTCTGAGTCCAGTAGCCTGCAGACAGAGGAGGCACATGGACATCAGGAAAGCAGGCAGTGCTGTTCAGGTACTGAAAAATTAATCTAATCACTTATGGGATCCATTTTAGACCACTAGGCAAAGCTTCAGCCATTTCCCTTGCTTGGGCCAGTGTGCTTTCTCTAATTAGAGAGGCAGGTTAAGTTATCTTCTCATTGCAGCAATTAACACTTGCAATGACTGCCAGAAAATTTTGTAATGGTTCAGGAAGAGCATCCAACTTCAGTGTTCCTGTACTTCTTTGTCAGAGATGAAAGTTCACATTTCAGCAAGGAACCAGCCACTCCAGAGTGCCATTAGACAGCCTCGCTCATAGCGCACAGCATGCTGTATATTAATGTTCTTGCTATAAATAAAACATTCAGTTTATCCCATACATCTGATTTTCACATCTAAGTGAACAGCCTTGGGTTAGAGTTGGGCATGTAGACAGAAAGCATCACAGCAAAGGTAGACAATAGACTACTCCACTTAATTCAGTGCAAATTAATCTTTCCTGTAGGAGTTTGCTGCAGTGAAATTCACCCATTTGGCTGCCCTATAAACACTGAGACTGCACGTAGCAATGCTAATGAATAGTTTCAGGCACTTATTTACAGAACCTAACTGAAAGAAAAACCAAATAAAATGTCTGTACTCTTGTCATTTTTGTTGTATTTGAATGCTAGACAGTTTCCTGTCTCCTGCAGTCTCAGCAGTGATTCAGTGTGTCAAGCAACAGAAGCAGAGGTGCATTGCTTCGTCACCATGGCATGCATGTTTGATAATCCACTTGTGTTCCATGCTACTCTTCCTTTCAAGAGATTTCAAGGGGAATCAGTTCAGATAAATGCAACTGTTGTTCTGCTTCTTCATGGACTACATTTTCCTAGCTTTTATTTTTACTCACTGTGTGTCAGAGCACACTTCACCTCATGTGCTTTTTCTTCTAGAAGAGGTATGAACCATAATTAGGTGTAGGTGGCAATAGCCTGCTGTTAAGATATGTTTACACATTAACTTTTCAAAAATACAAACATAAAGCATGATTTTATACCAGGAAAATAGGCTGCATCACTTTTTATTTTAATTTGTTCCAGTGTGACTTACCACTACCTGCAATCAGTCCGAATTAAATAAAGCTGAACAAATTTTAAATTTAGATAAGTGTTTACATACATACTTGTATAGGTTTATCTGGATTGTTTAAAATTCTGCATCATGGTCAAGGCTTCTGTTAATCCTGTACAATCCCAATGAACTCTGTAGACTCAAGGGAGAGAAGAATGTGGCCTGTGACATTGTATTGGCAAAAAGAAAAGGATTGTTGCAAATAAATTCTGAATAAAAATGCAAGTGAAAACTGAAACGAGTCATCTTTTAGTAGACACTGGTCTGGAAATCTTTAAGCCCCCAAGTGACAAGCAAGTAAAGACAGGATTGTAATGGAATCATAACCAAAGCTGATGCAATTTGCCAGATAGATAACATTTAATAACACAAAGTGACAGCAATCTTGGAATTCTAATAATTTAAAGTCATCCACATTCAGAAACTGGTTGAAAAATAACAGCACAAATTGATATGATTCATGTAAAATTCTCCTGGTCTGCCTGGAAAGAGTATCCTGTTAAATGAAATATCATTAAAAGCCCCCTGTTATGAAGCAGCCAAGTGATATCCAGGGTCTAGGTACATTTTAAAAACACATCCTCTACTTAGAATGCAATACAGTGAACATGGTTAATTCACTGTATAGTCCTAAACAGCTACACTGTGTCCCTAATGTAAACATTGGAGGGCATATGGAAGAGCTGTAGTAGTCAAGTCAGACAAAAAAATATGGATTAAAGTTTTAGCAAGTGGGCTAGAAAGAGCATAGGTCTCAGCCCAGCTAGACTCCAAAGACAGTAGTAAGACACTTTAATTACATGATTGATGTGGGCTTCAAAAGCAGGCACCAAATCCACAATGACCCCAAGGTCACAAGCATTATCTGAAGGATAAAAGAACTACCACAAATGGAAACCACCACAGATGACACCTGAGACCTCTGCGCCAGTGAACTAATCAATAGCAACTCAGTTTTGTCTGTGTTAAGTTTAACAAAATTTGAAGCTACCCGTGATTAAATATCACAGAGGCAATTACACAAAACATCAAACTTCTTTGTAGGCTCTGAAGGGACTGAGAGAATATCCGCATATCGTCTGCATACAAATGACACAGCAAACAGGGCAGCTGAATACTGTTAAGTAAGAGAAGTATATAAATAGAAATCAAAATTGAAACCATAGGAGAATCACAGCCTTTCCAAAGAATGGATTCCCTCCAGCAGAAGTGAATTTTGTCAATACGTATAAAACAGCGAAGACAAACTAGTCCAAGTTCCCAAATGGAATTAAAGAAAGGCCTGATAAATAGTCACTGGAAAGTCAACATCTAGTAAAATATATGAGCTGCTAAGTAATTTAAATATTTTATTCACCTTCATTAATACTTCTGGAAGCAAGAACTCCTGGTGAAAGAAGTGGCTGTGTTCCATTTCAAAGGAAAAGCTTAATCTACGTAGATGTATCAGTGATGTGCTCAGCCTCTTTCTGTAGGCATCCCAAGTATTGTTGAATTGCAATAATGCACTAATATGGGAAGACAATCTCCAATCAATGATTTTGTCTCTTGAAAGGCAGGGCAGCAATGACTTCCAGCATCTCATCTACCTCTGGAATTAGAAAAAGGCCAGGCACTGACAGAAAATGGAGTTAGGTCATGGTCGAAGGAGTGAGAGTAACTTTGTGCATACATTCAGGCCAGATGGAAGCTCCACTTGACAGGGAAAACATCAGGACAAGAGTAAGAAGAACAAGCAAAGGTCTGTGAGTGGGAAAAGTTCCAGACAAACGGTGGCAATGGCCAAAAAAATCTAGGCCATTTCCAAAATTTAACGTGGGAATTAATAATAATTTATGGCTGCAAAACTGACGTTAATGAAAGCAATTTTAGCACTATCCTTATCACTTCAATTTGATGCTATTATAGCTAGCTGGGAAGAGCATACAAATTACCCAGAGAAGGACTTTTAGCTCACCTACGGGGGTTTGTTCCTATCATGTTTGCATTTCTTGACCATGTTAGTGCAGGATCTGAGCCAAAAGCAGTCACGATAGAATATGGATAGAGGACAAAAACTTACAAAAACAAAGAGGGATTACAAGGACTATGATGGAGTTCAACAGAAGGTAATGTCAGGGAATATAGCTTAAAATGATTTCTGAAGTAAAAAAATTCAGAATATCAGGTACTTAAATAGCTGTGTATAAAGGTTTACTGGGAATTTTATGTTTGGTTTTGTTTGGGTTTTGTTTCGGGTGTTTTTTTAGAGAGATCTAGCTGATACCAAATACAGAGAAAATAAATGCAAAGACAGTTGTTCCTAAAAATCAATTCTTGGTTTCTAATAAATCAGGACAGGGAGGAGGGATCAACCATGGACCATATGTTTCCTCTGCCACCTTGATTTAGTGGCAAAAATTGACCTTTGCTCTTGGGTTCAAAAGTCCAGGCCTTCTGTGAGCTTCCATAATGAGATGTCAGCTGTAAGGCAATAACATAATGAAACTCAGGTGTGGATTTAGCAGTACAGCCAAGGGGGATGTGACCTCCTTCTCTCCCTGCCACTCCCCCTCTCCCCTCCCCTACTTCACTCATTCTGCCTGCCCACCCTCATTCTGCCTGCCTCTGGGTCCGGTGTGATCCTTCTGTGAGTCCAGCAAGGAGGCAAGAGTGGTCTAGACCTTGCAGGAGAAGATCCAGGGCTCAGTTCTCCTGTGTAGATCAGGTAGTGGTCCTTGGAATGGTGCTATCAGCCTCTGCTGTCTATGGGATTAGGTGCAGGACTGGGCTATGAGAGCCTGGTGAGGCTCAGAAATACTTCCCAACTCCAGGCACACATCGCAGCCATGTTACAAATATTGAGTGCAGAACGTGAAGTTTTGTTTCCCATCTCTGCCTCCATGGCCTGATGCCCATAGGAGGGAAACTGCAGAAGGTGCATGGAAGGGCTATGGAAGGATTCAGCTTGCTCAGGTCAGGTCCCAGGTCTGGACAATCCATGTTTGTGGAGATTCAGTCATGGTGGGCGAAAACTTCTGTGTGTGATTACATAGGGATAACATAAAAACCAAGAGAAAGAATTAGTAACTTGATCAAAAACTGACTCCATTTTACATGTGAACTAGCATGTTCTGGACAGTACAGACTGAGAGAAACCCACTCTATGTCCCTAGGAACTCCTGTACAGAACAAGATCGTAGTTATACTGATTGCAAAAAAATCCAAACCTGCATCATCTCTAGACCAGAGAACAACCTTAACTGCATGTGTACATGGTTTGAAATATATCCTTATTTTAACTATTGGGAGTAGTTACAATGGTCACCACTGCTTCCTCTACTTTTTTATAGAATTCTCCCTTTGTTTTCAGTTTTGTGTTTGGATTTTTTCTTATTTTGTTTGTTTTGTAAGGTTTGGGTGTGTTTTTTTCTGTGACATCATCAGAACTACAGCTATAATATTTGCATTTAAGTCCCTTCTTGAAGTTCCCTCCTGACTATGTGGCATATGAAAACAGCACTTAACTCTTTCTAAAAGCTTTGCCAGGTCACTAACTCTTTCATAACATTCTGACCTTTCTATAAGGCATAAAAGATAAAGCAGACTTGAGTGTTTCCCACTGTCTCCTTACCACCAGCATTACATGAACAAAATACATGGCCCCAGAAGGACCTTCTTGTTAGTCCTTCTTGGTGTTACCATGCTTTCTGGTTAAATATTATTTAGATCAGCCATAAGACATGCAAACACTGGTATTCATAAAACACTTCTAAATTTTTTACACACCACTTTCACCTCTCTAATTTTGGAATTTCCAGACATTTAGGCTTCAGAAAGTTGAGAATTAGGCCGTTCTGTTTTGTAAATCTGGGAGAAAGAGTCTCTGCTTGTTTTCAGCAATATCTATGTGCTTATGCTGCTATTAATAGTTTACATGTGTATCTTTGATCCTATGGTCAGGACTGGAGAGCTGATTACTCTTCAGTGGGAGCAGCAGATTTGGAGCAGTTCTTATTTCTCTTCCTTCCTATGTTTTCATAGTTTTGGGAACAAATGCACCAAGAGATTCCTTAAAAATCTGTATTGCTTGAGTAGGAGTCATACAGGTGACCTCTGCCAGGTCTAGCTACAGTGGTCTGAGGCATAGCAGTTCAGCTGCAGACAGCTTATTACTTCTGGCAAAGGATGCAAGAGCAAATATTTGCAGTTTCTCCAATGGCAGTACTTCACATGAAGGAGGCAAGCAGAGTTGAGCATTGACAGCTCAATGGCAGCTAGGTAGGGCTCTCCAAAGCCAGAAAGTCAATTTTCTGGTTTCTGTATCCAAAATGCCATAAAAGAAAGGACTTTTATAGTTTAAATGCATCCTGACAGGACTGGTGTGCTGAAAAGAGACACTCTACCTTTCTGTATCAGCACGGCCACAAGGTTACAAGCTTCTTCACCCCTCCATTTTATCCATTTTCACCAAAAATTCTTGCCTACCCTTCAGGGCAGGCTCCAGAGCTCTGTAGCATCTCGTTCTCTTTGGACACTGACATCAGACCTTGGCCATTATGTCTACATGCAGCAGTTACAGCAGATGCCATTGCAGTCGGGCCAGAACCAAGCCCCAGGCCAAACCCAGCTGTATGGGGCACCCATACACATCAGCTCTGCTGGGAAAAGCTTGATGTTTCCCTTCCTTGCCTTGGAGCCCTTGCAGAACACACCTGTGTGTGCTGGTCCCTGCTTGCCTTCTCCATGTGGCCCTTGGTGGGCAGGGAGCCGCTGCCAAGCCTCAGTGCAGCCGTGCCCTGCTCCCGGCCCTGCCAGGCACGGACACACACTGCTGCTGCTGCTATTTCTGTAGCTCAAGAGAGAAGCAGAAATAGCACAGGGTACTTGTAATGCCAAGATTCCCGGGGCATTTTGGCGTGCCCATGGCATGGCACTTTTTACGAAGCTATTTCCTGGGTCACCAGTTGACCTTGGAGAAGGAAAGCTGGCCCTGTCTAAGCGAACTGCCCCAAAATATTCCTGCCGTGAGGCAGGGCTGGTGGCCTGGTATGCACAGAGCAGACAAGCAGGGAGCTGTCTAGAATACCAGTGACACGTGCTGGCAGAAAACCACCACTGCATGCTTTTGCTAATTTGGCTGTGCCTCCTCGTGCTCATTTCTGAACTGGCTTTGATTTGCCTTGCCTGGTGATCCAGCCGGTGATGGCTCTGATAGCTGGATCACGGAGCCATGGCAGGTAAGGGCTGCTGCAAGAGCTTCCAGGGCTTCTACTCCCAGCAGAACTTGCACCCTGACTTTTTGAAGCTGTCACTAATTTTTCATTGCTGTCATACATGTACTAGGCTGCTATTCTTTCTTCTAGTGACACAGGTAACTTTCACAGCACCAGTATAGAGAAATTGTATCCTCCCTGGTAGTCAGGTTAGTTAATACACTCCATGGTAAAAGACTCTTGTGATTTTTTTCATTACAAATCTCTCACGGCTTCACTGTTTGTTGTAAGGCTTTGATAGCCAGAAAAAAGAAACACCCTCAAGCATCAGAAGTGTCTTTTTTTTCCCCTAAAACTCTCTTCTGCTACAGCTGAGCTACAAGTATTAAAGAAGTTAACACATTTTCTTCTCTTGAACATGTACATCATACATACAAATTATAATTTTAACCTTGCTTGAAATATTCCTAAGAAATTACACATCCAAATGATGTAATTTCACTGTTGTGCTGGTTTTGTCTGGGGTAGAGTTAATTTTCTTCACCGTGGCTGGTGTGGAGCTGTGTTTTGGATTTGTGCAAACACAGGGTTGATAACATAGAGATGTTTCTGTTATTGCTGAGCAGGGCTTACACAGAGCCAAAGCCTTTCCTGCTTTTTGTACTGCCACACCAGAGAGGAGACTGTGGCTAAATGGGAAGCTGGGAGGAGACACGGCTGGCACAGGTGACCCAAACTGACCAAAGGGATGTTCCAGACCACGTGGCATCACGCTCAGTATATAACTGGGGGTAAAAGGGAGAAGGGATGTTTGGAGTGATGGCCTTTTGTCTTCCCGAGTAACTGTTGCTTTGCTTACATGTGTGCCTTTAGTTTTCCCTATTAAACTGGTTTTGTCTCAACCTACAAGTTTCCTGGCTTTTACCCTTCTGATTCTCTCCCTGATCGCACTGGTGGGGGAATGAGTGAGCAGCTGCCTGGGGCCTGGATGCTGGCTGGGGTTAAACCAAAATAACTATAATTAAAATTGAAGCTGCAAAATAAAGTACTAAAAAGTTGGGAAATGACATAGCCAAGGTTGGCTGTGCAATCACAGGTGGTCTCTACACAATATGAATTCTGGTACTATTTGAAAAAATCTGTTTGAATTTGCTGATCTTTCTTCTGACAGCAGGATCCCCTGCACCACAGAGCTCACAGATCAAAACAGAATTTGCTTGTGAAATAGTGATTCTCTCATCTCGTGGTCTTCAGGTCTAGTTCTGTAGGACTCAGGGGTGTCAGATAAAGAGAAGTAGGCTTTGAATTTTTGTTTGATTCTTTTATATGTGATATTAATTACTCTGTCAGGGGATAGAATAATATTGCCTTCAAACATGTCAGCGCTATGGACCAACAGGTTCCAGTCTCAGCCATGCTGACTTGTCTGCCCACAGACTGTAAGCTCTGTCTTGACAGCTGCATATCCACCCTTGAGGTGGCATTTTAAACAAAAAAAAACCCTCAAATTCTAACCCCCTAGCCCTGTTTTCCACCAATCGTAGAAACTGCATAACATTTCATTAGAAATTTTCCTGTGATCATTGGCCAAAGCATATCATCTTTATTCCATACTTTTCCACTACTGACTACAAGTATTGGTTATTTTCATTTAAAAGATTTGTATGCACCTACCATCATGGTATTTGGATGCATGACAGTACTATTCTCAGCTAGAAAAGAATCCAAATAGGACCAAAGAGGATATGATGCAGCAGCCAAGAGAAATTTCAACATCTTAAATCTGTTACTTTTGTAGATTTTTTGTTAGGGTGAAGATCTTTTAAGTCAGGTTTGCTGGAAAAAAGCATGATAGCCATACAAATTGTAAAGCCTGGTGAAAGTGCTTCCAAATTAAAAAGTTTGAAATCAAGAGATGATGAATGTAGATCACATTCAGATCCTTAAAACATTTGCAGTTGCAGAAGCTAACCTGGGCACACCCTGAAGCATAAGTCTTTAATTTCTCATTAGACATTAAGCACTATAGCTGATTATTAGAGAATAGTGGTGTACTGAATGCATTCTGAATGGCTTGCATTGCACCCACCAAGACAATATGAGAATGCAATGAAGTCCTTGTTATGTTTTCAGAATACCAAAGCCAGGTACCTTTGTGTTGATAGTTTCAGGAGTATGAAAATTACCCTACAAATGACAGTTCTTTTAAAAAATCATATCATAATAATACCAACAATAATAATGAATGTCTGAGGCAGCTGACTTGGGACCCAACAGCAACATGTGCTTTTTTCTCAATGTGCAACATTTGTACTTTCTGCACTCAGCTGGATATGCTTGTGCCACGAATTTGAGGCACCCGAGGCTCTGATTCCCATGACCTACTAACAGTCATGCAAAGCAAAGAACTTGTATAGCACAACAAATTCCTGTCTTCGTATTTCCCTCTTGACAGGCAGGGCCAGGGAGTTAGAGCTCTTGTGCTGCTTACAGGGCTTTTCATGCTGGAGTTATTCTCCAGAGGCTCTTTCCACAATGTTTAAGATCGTTTTAGATAGAAGAGGGGCTAAAAATAATTCTTAACATAATTGGTAATCAGGTTTGTCGTGTATCTTGAGAAATACAAAGACACCAAAGTATTAAAGAGTTAAGGGCAGCAACAAATTTGTGCATTAAATTTTGAGGATGGCTATATTCCAGCACCGAAAAATAAATATTGTCAGAGCGACAATAAAATGATGACCATTGAATAAAAAGATCAGGATGTCTCAGGTATTATAGGTCAAATGCAATGTAATAAGGATATCTTCATTTTGAAACATGATATGCAACAATGGTGAGAAAATCTGCTCGCTACTCCAAATAAGAAAATCTTTAGTTTTTATAATCAATATCAATGTTACTTAGAATGTGAACTTCTTCCCTTGAGATTCCAACAGACACCAAGTCGGTTTCATATTAACCACATCAATTGGTGCCAGCCACTGCTTTATAATCAAACCCCAGAACCGGTGCTGATGTAACTAAGGCTGCTATTTCTATGAGTACGAAAAAGGATTCTCCCAGGTTTACATGCCAAAAAAGCAGGCAAGACTTTAATCAGTGATGCAAACAGTTTATGGCAAGCACCTGACAACAGACAATTTATAGAGGCAAGAGAGGAATTATACGAAAGAAATTCATACTAATTAATGGTCATAGCACATTAATAATCCAATTACTACCAAGGTAACATCGATGGCAAGAGAGAGCTTCGATACAAACATGGAATACACCAGTGGATATTAAATAGACAAGTATTACAGAAATAGCATGGCTGGATTTAGGCATGTATTGGCTGCACTACTTACAAATTCTTAACAATGTATCTCATGTTGGCATGAAGCGTGACCATACGGAGACAAATCTGTCAGAAGAAACTTTAAGTGGTACATAACTATAATCCTAAAGATTCTGAGAGAAAGAGCTGCCAGTTTTGGTCAGCTAGATCAGCCTGGCCTACTGGAAAATGAAGTAAAAGTCAGAAGCACAACCCACAACTAATGCAAGACCACTCTTGATGTTAAAGAGTTTGGGTTTCCATCTTGTACACAGACACATCTGAGGGGGTCTGACATCAGTTTTAAAGACAGAAATGTTTGTCTATAAAATATCAGCAGGAAAAAAGGTTTTTGTGGTGGAAAATTCTTAGAAAGCAATCCTCTGAAAGAGAACTGGGAAGAACAATGTGGAACAAAGGCTTTTTTAGCATCTTTTAACAGGCTTAAATGTTTTAATGGTTGCTAATAAGAAACTCATTCAAAAATGCTAAATGAGCCCATAGCAAGTCTCAGGTTTTGAGTACCATTTGTGCACTACTGACTGACCTGTAGGTCCAGGGTTATTTTTTGCTGCCTATTTCCTGCGGGTATTGGGGCGAGCAGAGTGGATCTGAGCGCATCTCAGCTTCTCTGAACTTCCACTGAGTTTCACTCTGGGCTCCAATGAGCAGGAGTGGGGCAAAGCAGCTCAGTGATAGCATCATCCACATGCAGCCTGAGAATGCAGGCACAGGAGATCCACCCAAGGAAAAGGTGAATAACCTACTCATTTCTTAAGCTGGACAAGGCCAGTTATGGAAGGGCAGAAAGAAATAAGCAGAGGCTGTGTAGCCAGGTGTCAGTGGTTTAGTTACACGTGTTGGACTGATGAACTCCAAACCTGCCTTCGATTTGGGGGAAGTCCAGCCTGCTCTTTCCTTGCCTTCCCCAATGTGCAGCTTCTTGGTACGGGTACCCCATGGGAGTAGAGCCTTGTGAAGGAGTTCCAAACCCAGGACTTCCTCTTTCCAAACCTCAGCCACACGAGCAATTTGAGTTTGCTTTAGCCTCTCTGTGGCTAGGTAGCATTTACAGTTTATAACACAGAGGCCTCCCAAAAGATGTTCTGGATTGATTGTTCTTTCTTTTACTACCATGACAGACAATAAATCTAGATAAAATAGTGTAGGTCATCTATGCATCCCTATGCCTTCATTTCTTCAGTTTCTGGAGAACTCTTTAGACTGAGGCACCAATTTTACAGGTTCTTTCCTTTCTTCTCTCCCGCTTACATGTGGCTCTCTGCTGGTCTCTGGAATCTGCTCTCTTTTGGGAAACCAACCTATTATTTCTGCTTCAGCTCTCTAAAATGGCTCCTTAGACTTGGTGGCTGCCAGCCTCTTTTCTGTATTGGTAGGCTGATTTCTCATCAGCTTTTGCTCCCCGGAAACTGATCCACAAACAAGGAGCAAACTCCCCTAAGTCAGTTTTAAGGGCCAACACTTTTTTTAAGGTAGCATTTCACACAAAATGGGCATCTTTGAGGAAGATGGTGAGTAATCGTAAGAGAGCAGGAAAGAGATGAAAACATGCAGAAAATAAATGCTGCTTTCCCCCTATTGCATTCTATTTATTTACAGTTTATATTCTTACATTGGTATTATGGAGGAGAACAGACCCATGTGTTGTGATTAAGAGCATTTTAGGCTGAAGATTCAACAGCATCCCCGTTGTGAGGGTACAGGCATGCTGATGTCACCCTGCCACAGCCTGGGGCTCCTTTAGAGCTCCTGGGGCCAGGACAGGCTCTGTCAGAGCACACGGGGCTACCAGCAGCAGCCTGTGACACCCTTGGTGCGAGGGGATTGATGTCAAGAGTAATTCTGGTGGCAGAATGGACATGGCTCTGAGCAGCCAGTGAAGATGTGGATTCAGAGAAGTGCTTGTGGAAAGAGAGGAGAATCAGAAGGGAGACTGCATTAATCAGTATTTCTGTTTGCACTGAGGGAGATCCAGGCTGGAAAGTCTCTGTGCTGCCTTCTTTGAGGCTGCATATTCCTATTAATTACTAATTACTCACACTAATGAAGAGAAGGAAGATACGCTTCCAAGTATGATTAGAAAATCAGTGCTTGGGAGCTAACTCAATGGACCTGCAATGACTTCCCCGACTTCTTAGTACGAAATTGGATACCTCTTGTCACCTTTTCACAGTGTGCTTCTGAAGAATTTATGGGAGCTAAAATGAAATAAAATATTAACCTCATTGAGAAAAAAAACATTAGGCTGAAACAATCATATGAAAGATATCTACAAACTGTCTGGTTCTGTGTGGAAGCTTATTTCAAGAACATGTATTTATCTACAGGTTTTAACTGCACTGCTATTATTTGATATGAATCCTAAACAGCATTTACTTGTTCTTCCTCTAAATGTAAGGAAGTAACAGAAAAGGCAGGAAAAATAAGCAGAAAACCCATGACTCCAGGAAAGGTAGCTGCAACTTATACCATGTTTACTGGTTTTACCCCATATCCAACTACTACAGTCATGTATCCAACTACTACAGTCACAGGGCAGTCAGTTACTGCCAGAGAAGAGTGAGGATATGTGACAGGTTCTACTCTGCAGACACCAGCAGACCCACGGGCCTTTCATTATAATTTTCTCTCCCCTGTCCAGCTGATGAGGTGAGTGACAGAGTGACTTTGATCACCTGGTGTACAGCCAGGGACAACCCACCACACTGTCCTAGTTGCATTTCTAAAGCAACCAAAAAAACCATACAGATTGAGTTTAGCTTCTAAATTTCTTTTGTAATGTTTGGGATGTTAAGTGAAAAGATTTAGATGTTCAGTCTTTGAAAGTGACTGCAGCAGAAATCATGGACAGGGAAAAAAAAACAACCCTACAATGAAATTTGCTCTTTGGCAGGTACCGAGCACTCTCAGCTTTCAGTCCCCCATGCAGCTGAGTGGAGAGAAGGGCACAGCCTTCCCCAGGCTGCTAGTGCCTGGTGCAGTTCTGGCCAGAGACAGGGAGCAGAGTGACATCTTGCTCATCACGTCCCTTGATCTGGTGCCCATGTAGAGAGGACAACATCAGAACTGGTGACATATCTGCTTTTAATGCTTGGCTATGAACCACACTTTAGTTGTTGAGATATTTTTGTCACCCTTTTCTCCCTTCTGTTGCTTTTTCTTCTGTTAAGGCTCTTAGATCATAGCTCTGAGACACAAACAATCAGTTATGGTATATCTTTACAATGTCTAATACAATGATATTCTGAATATAGCCTAATATTTCATTTACTACAGTATAAATTATACTACTCTAACAAATTTTGGGACTATAAAGGAACATCCATTATTTCTGTGTTATCTCAGCTAAAATTCTTGTGCTGCATTATACTACATTTCTCATCCCTGTTATTTAAAGTAATTTACTACAAATGTGATGTGAAACTTCAGAGGACTCCCAAGCAATGCATTTTATGTTGTCTGACAGCAAAAGAAACTGCATTAATTTGAACACCAAAATAACATAATCTGCTCCTAGTGCATATAAAGCTCAAATAAATGCTCCTCTTTGTGCAGTAAAAAACCCCAAAGTGGCTGGATCTTCTTACTTACCATGAAGGAGAGCCTACTGACCTAGAAGCCTTCGGTCTCAGCGTGTCTGCGCTGACCATTTGCCCTTCCTCTGGAAGCAGATGAGCTGCAAAGGGACAAGCAAAGGGACAAGCTGTCAGTGTCTCAGTACGCTCTGCACCTGCACAGCTCCCAGCAAGGACTAGGAGGTGAGACAAGTGTGACCAGTCAATGGGAACATTCTCACACCTCAGCAAAGGCTTTGGGACCTGGGCTGCCTCTCTGTCCCCCTACTGGATGTGCTGACCACGTGTACGTTGTTTGAAGAATTCAAGCTCACCCTCTGCCCATTCAATTATTAAGGGAAAGGAGAAAATCCTTTGCGTGGATCATCTTTTTCATTTTTATTGTACTTACAAATAGACACGATGGGAAAATCCTGACAAAGCTAGGTATCAGTAATGCAGGAAGACCAAATAACGAGAACTACGGAAGAGTCAAACGTGTTCCTGTGCTTCGATGGAGTAGATGAAAAGTGGGTCTCTTGTAAAATATGCTGGTGTACTTGGATACATTTCTCCCTGCACTCCCTCCTCTGCAATCTGCTTACCATGACAAAAGTCACCAGAGACGCAAAATGCTGTGATAATGAGAGAGCTGTAGGTAACTTCCAATCAGTCCCCTGTGGCATATTTGGAGTTTACTAGCCATAGGATGTAGTGATTTCTCCATGCAATTGCCGCTGACTCCACATTTCTCCTTCAGTAAATATATGCAACCATTGAAAAATAAAATTCAGGTTTACCTTAAAAGAGTGCTGAGCACATCCCTCTTTGTGTGCCTCATGTTTATCTGTCTTGCAATCTTGGGAAATCAGAGTATTGGCTTTTGTTATAGTCATCTCACTGCTGGAAGCAACCATTGTTTGGCTATTGGAAATTTTATGTAATTAGTAATTTATGGCTCCTAATTTTCTCAGACACCTTTTGCAAGTGAAGCTGCAAATAACATCATGCCAAATATTAAACTTCTGGATGCAGCATATACAGCCTTTCACAGACCAAAATTATACACCTTTAGGAGTTTTAGTCCCCTAACAAATGTTTCTTAAGAATGATTTGTCTGTATGTAAAGTACTGGCATAAATTACAATATAGTAAACTTAATAAATAATGATATTTTTTCATTACATGGTTTTGTCTGCATTAGATTTTTATCAACTAGTGAATGTATTACTGAAGTAGTAGTTTTATTCCTCCTAAGACACACATCTGAATTTACTTCACGGGGTAAAGTTTTAAAAGCTATGCCACATGTTTCTTTTTTTCAGCTGTTGTTTGCAAGTTGCCCAGGTTACCCCTGGTAACACCCTGTGCAAGATATAGAGACGTGAAACCCTTTCAGCTATCTTGTGACATTACCCTTAAATTATCGTTCCCGTTTTCAAGAGAAAGAGGAATGTGCTTAACATTTCCTTTCATTTTGTTCTGCTTTTAAGTATCCCTAACACTGTGCCAGAATTAAAGTCAAAAGTTAACACCATACTAATGGGGTTAATGTGTGGTCAAAGTCTGCATTTTTTTCTGCCAGAAAAGCATTTGACATTATTCTTGTTGAATAAAGACAGTCAGCAGTGATACGTTACAAGCCTGCAGCTCTGAAAAGGAAAACCAGGCTGTTTGCACACACTGATTGCTGTATTTCTTTGTTCCAGGCAGGGCAGGCTGTGCCAAGAGCTGGTTTTATTCGTACTTCCAAGTGCCATGCTGCTGCTTTGCAGTGCAAGGAGCACTTCGGAGGCACAAGGGCCTCAGGTATAAATATAATGATGTGACTGTTTATTCTCCGTGTTGATCCACTGTATCTCTATTCCAGCTTCATGCCGGCTGATTTCCATGGTGTTACATTGCCCTCGGCCTGGCAGCAGCGTGGTGATGGATCACAAGTTCTTTTCCCCAGTTTGCAGTGCACAACAAGGAATTTTCTAGGTAGCCTGTTCGGAGACCTCTGCATTCTCTTATGCTGTAAAACAGATGAGGGTGAGCAGGAGCCAGAAGGAAAGGCAAAACCTAGAGAGAAGCCATCTGCCCTCTTTTCACCTCCTCACGGAAGTCTCCTGGTAGTGATACTGTGAGCTCCAGACCTGGCTAGAAAAGGTCAGCTGAGTTTAAGAAGGAAACATTTTGCTATGCATGGTTCCCCATCAGGAACTCAGTAGAAAAGGGAGACAACAGTGATGATGTTCCTCTAGTTTGCTTTCTGTCCTGGCTTCTGCCCAGGGGGAGAACTGGGAGGGATGAAGGTGCAGCCATGGCCCTGGGAATCAAGGGGAGGGTCGATGTCTGTGGCCTCAAGGACATGAGGGTGGGGAGTACAGCTGCTAGGAAGTTCCCAAGGCTCCAGGAGGTCCTACAGCCAAATGCTTTAAATTATTTTTGCCTTTCAAGGACTGGCAAGTGTCACCTACAGTACAGACACCTGCTGTCTTTTCAGCATGAGATTCACAGGTCCTGGAGTCAGACTCTTTCAGCTCTGTGCCCAATTTTTTTAGAGAAAACATCATCCACAGGCCATATTAGCAGTACACAGAAGGGGTTCTGAGAAGCTAACGTGTGTGCTTCTGAGATCTTCAGCTTGTCCTTAAAGCAAAACTGATCAGTTAATTAAATCAGACATACACAGGTTCTCTCCATGGAGGGCTTTGCTGTGGGAGTGTGAATTTGGACAAGGAGGCAGCACCAGGGCACCTCCTTGACCAGCCCTGTCCTGCAAACCCCAGCAAGATGGGCCAGGCTGGGCTGGGGATTCTGACCAGGGTCAGCCAGAGCACAGCCATCCATAGTCTCCCTGGGGCTCAGCCAGGAAGGCATCCCCTGGGATGGGATGGGATGGGATGGGATGGGATGGGATGGGATGGGATGGGATGGGATNATCATCCCGGGGAATGGGATGGGATAATGGGAAAATGGGAATGAGATAACGGGAATGGGAATGGGAATGGGAATGGGAATGGGAAAAATGGGAATGGGAATGGGATGGGATGGGATGGGGATGGGATTAGGGCAGTGCTGGCTCAGCAGGGTCCAGGGCCAGGCAGGGCCAGGGCTGCAGTACCCAGTCTGCATATCAAAGAAGTTCTCATTACTGAATGATACAGAATGTTTTGGTTAATCCAGTAGAGAAGGGGTACTTAATTAATTTCTACCGAGGTCTGCTGGGAAATTCTTCTAAGGTCTGTTAATTCTTACTGAGATTTGATCAGCAGGAAGCAATGCACTGGTTCTGCTCTGCCTTCACTATTCGCAGCCACTTTCTGAGGGAGCAGGGTAATGGTAGGAACTCCTGGGCTGCCTGCAGATAAGGTGAGGTTTGGGTAAAATGTGCTCATGAGCTGGATGAGAAGCTGCTATTTGAGTACCAGCACGGCACTATGTCTTCAGAGATGTAAATTAAAGTTACAGGTGAGAGCACAAATAAAAATGAATGGTTTGTTCCACATTATAATTTTTTCCAGCAGAAAAGCCTGCTTAGCAGGTTCCTGATCTCTCCCTTGTCTCACCTCCATCAAGGCAATGACCACCACAATTTCCCAGCTCTTCAGCCAAGCTGCTGCAGCTCTTTGTGGAGACACTCCTTGAACCCAGTCAGTGAAATCATCCATTTTTTAAAACAAATTAGGAAAAGAAAAAGGAGCTATTTCAAGTGTAGCCACATATGGAGCACACTGAGCACTTACAGAACTGTGGTTTAGCGGAGGTGGAACCAGGCAAACAGCTGTAAAATCCTTCTATGAGCCCACTCTTAGAGAAATCTGGCACAGAAACACCCAAATGACCACAACTCCCAATAGAAATTCCTCCAGATCATTGTATCACCACGGGTGCCACGTGCTTTCCATTATAAAACCCAGTATCATGATGTTCTTCAAAATCGCTGTGCTTCCTCCAAGCAGACTAGAAATGCAGATGCTGAAAGGATGAATCTGCTGAAAATGATTCATCCACAATAAGTCAGGTGTTTCCAAACACATGGGCATAAGGGATGCTTTGTTTTAACCCTATGAAACTGTTCTAGCAGCCCTTTATTTCGGGAAGGTTTCAAATTCAAAATTCCTCTGTCTTACAGGATCCTGATTCACACCCCATACCGGTACCAGGGGCCAAGGAACTGAGGCATATATAGAGACAGCCCTATTAAGGTTACATGGGCAGCATTAATTCTGGTATTTCCTAGCTTTTGCATGTTTTCCTGAACAAACCCGATCTACTGTCCTGTGGGCTGCTGGAAGGAACCAGATCTCAGTCACCCAGTCTTTTTGTCATCACGTAACATCATTAGCTCTGCATGCCTGTTATAGAAATGCCTAAATCAAAGTTGTTCATGTGAATAGAAAGCAACTGTTTTAACTGAAAGCAAACTTTCTCTGATCCCATACAAGGTTATCTGCATGTAAGTTAAACACAAGAACTGCAGCTATCAATATATCTAGTGACAACTCACTACACTGTTCAGTTGGTTTGGTTGCTTTTTTACAAGAGCCAGCCAGGAGCTAAATTAATCCAGCTAACATCGCTTGTCCTTTTAATCTAATGCAAAAGCTGAATTTGAGACTTTTAAAAGTGAAAGGCAAGCATCTGTCCATCAGTGGTACTACCTAGCTGCCCATACTGGGTAACTGGGGAAATAACAGCAGACAATACATTTAATTTCTAAGGTTGAACAATCAGGAACCATTACAGGAATATGGAAGACACGAGTAAAGCAATTAAGGTAAGTGGAATGTCTTTCATTACTTGTATCAAACAAGTGAACTATTCAGAAAGATGGGCCAAGTTGGCGAACTTGCTCAAAATAAATGACCAATGCAACTTTCCATGTGTGCTTACTGAAACTCAGACACTGCTAGCTGGGCTGGCTCCTTGTCAGCCTACTCCTGTGGCACTCAGCTCCTGTTTAAATAAGAACATTACTTGTTTTGAGTCAAGTGAAAGTTAAACTGACAGTCACAAATGTAAAATAAATGACTAAATTTTGTTTGTAGAGAAAGCTGAGCACTTATTTGCAAACACATAAGGAAGAAGTGGCTTCTGTTCAGTGGGACTGCTCCAATGTGGGTAGTTACTCATTTGCTGAAGTGTTCACAAGATCAGATCACAACATCCAGAAACTCAGCTGCTACACCCAAACATTTTTCCCACAGCACCCAGTTCTTAGTCACCGCTCTCCAGGGAGAGCAGACGGTGTAGAGCAGAAGTCATTGTGGTCAGTGTGTGGCTTATTTAGTAAAAGAACTTATCTTTCTCATTTTCCATGATTCATATTTCAAGACTGCATTATTAATTTCTGCCAGACTAGATTTATACCAAATCCAGAGCTGCAGAAAGGCTTGCCATTTGTTCTAAAGCCTAGTGTGAGAACACCAACCTTGCATATATAGAGCAACAATTTGGAATCAATAGTATTAAGTTTATTAATGATGAGTATTTTCAAAAGGTACAAATGATTTGGGGGAGATCCATCACAGAGATTCCTTCAGGCAGTGTGATACTCAAAAAGCAGGTCCTCCACCCTTCTGAAAAGCCAGTGGCTCCCTGAGACCTGTCAGACGGGTCTCCTGAGATCCTGTGCCACTTTGGAATAAATTTGCCAGTTATTTTAGTTATCCTGCAGAAAAAAATGGCCTGTCTAACCTGCTGCTGTTTGCTACCACCCCTATGGAGCCTGCAGTGCTTTTGGAGGTGGGTAAATAATTACGTTATTCCCTGTCATAATGTTTATTTAGCCAGTAGTTAGCTGACTGGTAGTGGGCAGTCTTAAGACCAATGTTCATTCAATTCATGAGCCTGAAGGAGAAGTAAAAGTAGCTCTAAAACACCTGCATACCCACTCCCATCAGATTCCAGCAGAGAGAGCAGCCTTTCTGCCTGCTCACTGCTGCCCTGGGAACCTCCCTGACCCCCAGGGCCCCTGGTAAGCACTGAGGGGAGAAGCAGTTCCAGCATACAGGAGGCACTGGCTCTGCAGAAAGAAGTGAGATGCCTTCATTAAACAGTGAAAAATTTACACTACAAAACACATCAGGAAAAAATGTGGAGAAAATGCAGTAACATTTTTTAAATACCTCAGTCAATTTATTCAAAAAATATACATTGGCAGGAGGAGGGGAAGTAGTTTAATAATTTTAATGGCCAATACTTAAGAAAAGATTAAAGGTCTAATACATTAAAAAGGAAACTCTGCTGATGGTAATCAGTTTTGCTGCTTTTATGCATCATTTTGTTCCGTGTTTGTGTATGAAATGAGGTGGGGAGGGAGTGTGGGGGAAACTTGAAGATTTAGGGAGATTACTGCTTTCATGAGAGTTTTATTGCTCTTCGGCAGTTCTGGATTTAACCAGAAAATCCAATTGTGGAAAAAGGATGAAACAATCTGTTTTTCCTCTAATCAATCACAAGGTTGCAGGACACAT
Organism: Orthonyx spaldingii; assembly: GCA_013397795.1. Classification (NCBI taxonomy): domain Eukaryota; kingdom Metazoa; phylum Chordata; class Aves; order Passeriformes; family Orthonychidae; genus Orthonyx; species Orthonyx spaldingii. Next base: position 1,111,654 of record VZTJ01002567.1, on the reverse strand, counting down.
TAAAATAAATTTGCGACCACCATTCTTCTTCCTTCCCACTGCTGTCGTAGCAAATGATGGTCCAAAAGCTGACTGACACTTCCCATATCAGACCTGATGCCTGCTTCCCTCCTCCTTTTACTAATTCTTATGATTACAAACAAATAACTTCAGAGCTTTTGTGAGAACATGGAGAAAAGCCTCACGTCAGATGAAGCATTTTAATACTAATAAAAATTTAACCCAAAAATGTCGGCAAAATTAGAGTCAGTCACATGAAGCAATATGAACAGAGTAACAAATACTGTGAAGTATTCCTCCTAGCTTTTCCATACAGCTGCCTGTTATTCCTAAGCTAATTGTTACCTCAGATAAAGCAGCCAGCAATGAAAACCAAAAGCAATGTTCTCAGATCAATACTGATTGTAGAACCGTTCCCTGCCATTGCAACAAACAGGAGCGGCGTAAGCCACCGTGCTCCTGTGCAAAGCCTCAAATCCAAGGTAAGTAGAATTTAATGTCCCAATTCAGGACACCAGAAACATGTGCATCACTACCGGCAGACTGCTCGTGGTACCCAATCAAGCTGGTTTCCGTGACTGGAAATGTGCCATGGAAATACACACCAACACTGAGGTACAACTCATTGTCCTATACACAGGAATCTAGACTGGAATCATCCAGGCTATCAGGAGTGTTACAGGCCCTACAGCCAATCCTTGCTGAGGAAGCTTTCTTTTCTGCTGAGCCCAGGTATAGACAATTGGTTTTTAGGAAGTTAAATTCAGATTAATTCCATCCAACATTGACTTTTAGGAGAAGCAGTTATTTAGTTACCACTGTGCCAGTGATCCAGAGTGAGACCTTCACAAGTATGGAAGATTACAGACTCAATTTTAGTTGATTGAGGTAATTAACACCATCTTTGGACAGCAATTTACAGTATCTCCCTACTTACTATGAACAGTTTCCCCCTGTCCACCACAGACAGATTCCTGAACCTGTTCACAACAGCAAGGTCCTCTCACACTTTTTTTTTTTTTTTTTATGGGAACTGTTCCCTGATACTGTCAAAGTTTGTGGACTTGAACTCACTGCAGCATCAGACTCCAACTGCAACATCTGCAACTGGGCTGGACAGCTATGGCATGAATTAAACAAAATCCCTTGGAGAATTCCAGTAATAAAGAAACCCATCTAGGCATATAAAGAGCACCCATAGTCAAAGGCTCCATTCTATGGCCTGACAAAAAGTCAGTAGGATTTGTGAGGGCTCATAGCCATGCCTCTGAGCATTGATATTAGATGGTACCGAGCAATTATGTTTTTGCCAATGTCCAGATAACTATTAATTGGGCAAGTGAAACCGTTGGTAGGTATGGAAAAAAGTGCTGTGTTAGATTCTGTGTAGTATTTGTTTTGTGCTGTGTTTTCTAGAGCCTTCTCATTTATCTTTTCTCTAGTGCCTTTATGAGCCCAATATACAAGTGGTGTAAGAAGGTTAAAAATAGAGTCTCTCATGCTTCAATGAAAATGTTCAGGTGTAACCCTGAAAAAAGTGGTTGAAAAAAATCTTTCCTTTCCAGCATGGAAATAAAATGCTGCATAAGAAGATAGTTCATCAAAATACTATGGCCTGTTGCTCCTCAAAACAAAAGCAGCAGTGGTCAGGAAGGTTTTGCTGAGTAACATTTTAGTGAAGGAGAGGAAGGGAAACTGAAAAAGAAGAAGCAGACCATACAGAGACAGCTTAAAGAAGCACTGGAAATGTGGCCTTGAGAGAAGTTTTCAGACAAAATTATGGGCTGACAGCTGAGTAGTAGAGGGCTGAGAACATAAAAAAAAAGTCATCTGTTTGAATTCTCCCATGTGCAAATGAATGGTCATTGTACATGATTTTGTACATGTTGTACATGATGTAAAATACACACACGAAAAATCAGCAAAGATAACGACTCTGCAGACCATTTCTAGTTGTAATTAAGTCACATCCTTGAAAATTAGATAAACTTTCAGGCAAAAGGGGTAAGACCATACTGTTATCATAAATATGGCTTTATATGGGACAAAATCTTTCTACTGCCCATTCACTACAATCTTATGCTTGTTTGTATCCTTAAAGAAATAATGAAGGCACCCCAAGTTTTGATCAAATGGATGTATGGTGAATATATGTTACTTCTGAAGTGCTGACCACAAATATTTATCATACACATTTTTTTTTTTCTGTGCAAGAACTGCATTTAAGTTCATCAATTCAATTTCATTTAAAAAAGACTAAGCCAGCATATTGAACTGATTTCTGGCACAATGGTAAGATTTTTTTTTCTTTACTGTCATTTTAATTCATTATATTACTGTGCTATTTTTAAAAGGTCCCATTTATATTGTACATTGCAGTTCCATAGATTAACAGTTGGAAACTAAAGATTAATTTACAGGAAATGCAAGGAAGGTAGCAAAGTGTAGTGATAGGAGTTATCTTTAGAGTTATTTTGGATAATATACCACAAGATCTTTACCATGGCATATTCTGTGCAGCTTTGATTTTTAACTTTTAAAGGCAGGGGCTAACTATTCTTGACACTGCTGTGAAATAACATAAGTATACTGTGTCTTATGCTAAATTACAGCTTCATTCTATTTTATCAAACACATCGCATGGTAAATTCTGCTTCCAATTTAAAAGGGGGAAATGAATTGCTCTAAAGTACCAATAATAAAGCTCAGAGTAGAACATTACAATATTTCAGTTACAATTACAAAAGCGAACCTGGTGCAGGTGAACAGCAGCTGAAATTTATCACCACCTGATGGCTGTTCAGTGGACCATGTGAAGGGAATTAACTTGTCTGTCCAGTTTGGAGCTGAAAACTCTCTGTATTCCAGAACCTGCCACCAAACCTGGCACATTCATTGGCAAAGATCAAGGGTTAGGTGGGTGCTGGCGACACAAGTATTGCTGTGCTTTGAACTGCTGACAGACTAAGTGCAGAACTTGATTTGTCAGAGAAGATGGCAAAAGCATTCAGAAGTTTAAAAACACCAGAAAACAAACAAATAAACAAACAACCAGCAGACAGTTACAGCATTTGCACGAATTTACCCAAGTCTTTTTTACTTGAAGTCATGGGACTGGGCACTGAAAAAAATCTGTCTCTAAATGAATTATATTCACACAAGCACAGGTTATGGTCTTGGGGCAGAAGTTAATGGGTGAGATCCTCTGGCCTGTGTGATACAAAGGGTCAGACAAAGCGATCATGATGGTCCCTCTGGCCTTTTAAATCTAGGCATCTGTGATCAGCAGATGGAAATCAAACTGTTTGCAAAATCAGGCAATGTCTCTTTTTGTTTGGTCTACACAGTGGCATCTGCATTTGACATTTTATGCTGTAAAATAATACAGAGGTGAAAACGCTATTCTGCATGTGTGTGGGCATTATCCATTCCCACAGAAAGCCTTTTGCATCCCAGACTGTATCACACGACCTGTTTTAGGTCCCCTTCTGCTGTCAGTATGGCAGACAGCACTTTATCACTTGAGTAATGAAACTGTGAGAGGAAGCAAAATAGACCCGTCAGTGCTCTGTGGATTTTAGGCTTGCACTTGAGGAGTACATGAGCAAGGGCAAGGTTATTCTCTCTGTCTCCCTCTTCTTATTCTCTCTTCTCTCACTCTGATGCATGATCAGGCTCTTTGCGTCACCAAAATAAACAAGAAGCAATTTCCCCACGAGGATTAGGGAAGGCTGGATGGGGCTCTGAGCACCCTGGTCTACTGAAAGTTGTCCCAGCCCATGGCACGGGGATGGGGACTGGATGATCTTTAAGGTCCCTTCCAGCCCAGGCCATTCTATGGCTCTATGATTCTATGACTACACATGTGTACAGAACCACCAATTTTCCAACCATCGTCAACAAAATTAAGTTTACCAGTCCTCCTGACTCTTCTGTTGGTCATGATGGAGTGGCATCAAAAACTGACAGATTCAGTTTGGAGAGGCTGGATTTTCTTTTACTAAGGCTTTGTTTTTTTCAAATGAGAAAAATTCCATTTAAAAAAAAGAAGCCATAATGCTGTCAGTTGGATAGAAGATAGAACTGCAAACACAAATTGATAGACTGCCTATCCAAGTGAAGCATACAATTAGTTCTGAATACCTTCCTTTCAAAATTATACTGATAATTGGCAATCTTATTCACCTGAGCTTGCATTTGGCTAAATGACAGAGAATTCTATTAACTGATGCATTTTTTTAAAGTTCATTTGCAAATAGCAAGATTTACTATTTGTGAGAGTCCAGTTTTCTTTCTATTAAAAAAAGACAAAATTATTAAAACAGTTCTTAAGGCATGATTCCCATTCCTAGCACACAGCATTTATCACAAGATTTAGGACTGTGGAATAGGCTTTGGAGTCGCTACTCAAGCTATGTGACAGCAATACCTCCCTGAATTTTCTTAACCATCTTTTTTTCCTCTTAGTTCCTGCTTATTTCTTTTTCTCCTCCTTGTCTGCTGGCACCACTCTGCATTTGGTCATGTTGGGAAGCAGCCTTAAGAACTGACAGGGCTTAAAAACCCAACCTAAACTGAACAAACAATAAAACCAAAACAGTAAAAGGATAAAAAAAAAGCTCTTTTCAAAACTTATTTTCCAGGATCAGGGTGCTCGTGGAGCAATGGATAGAGCCATTCTGGCACAGCAGAGGAAGGTGACACATGGGGCAGGACTCCTGTGATGCGCTCCAAGCATCTCCTCTGCCTGGAAAGAAGGTGTCTGGAGTGTCTTCAGACTTCGTGAGTGACTTACGTTAGAAGATAATTTCAGCGTCTCTAGTTTTGCCTGACAGGTATTTACCCTCTCCTCACTTCAGGAACTGGGCCATTTTCTGCTCACTCTCGCTATCCCATGACAGGGTGCCACAAGTAAGTTCAGAATTTGACGGTCAAGTTATTCTTTGCAATGCACTTTATTGCCACTGATGAAAACTCCAAAAAGTAGGAAAGATCTGCACTGTGTACTAGATGCTACCTGTAGTGATGTAGAGAATAAACCCCTAGTACAGGATAGAACTGCCTATTATCTCTCCAAGCTCTTCTCAATGTCTTCTGTTAGTCTGGAAGGGAACAGGATAATGGAAAGGTTTGGGTTTAGCAAAATAACATCTCTGATGAACAGTTTTTCATATCAGGAATTTGGCTTCTGTTTCCCCTCTTAGAACACATGGCTGTGTGATACCCTATGCCAGGTACCTCCTGGGAAGGTGTGGGGGGGAAATTTTTAAAGCCTATTTTAATCCTTCCCCTCGGTGACACCTCATTGTTTTAGACTTGTAGTGATAAATGTGATAATGAGTAACGACATCTATTCATGGAATGTGTGAAAGCAGGTCTGAAATGTCAGGATTCAGCGTGAGGAAAATGTGTCTCCAGCAAGGTCAGCTGCATTGACTTACTTCAGCCCATCCCTCATTAAAACACAGCCTGGATTTCTCGTAAGTCTGGGCAGAGCACATTCTCCGTCTCTCTGTCTCCTTCCCCCTGTGCCTGCAGTTTTTTTTAGATGGTGCTCAAAGGCCAAATTATGGGAATTTTCAAACTCATTGTTCCCCATTAAAATGCTAATTCTGCCTGTGATTCCCATTGTTTAATCCCCTGAGTGCTCTAGGACACGCAAGACAGAGTGCACATGCTGTGAAAGAGCGCTCACCCCGTGTGTTTCCCCGTCCCACTGCCAACAGCCGGCCAGGACAAATGGTGTGGCTTGGCGAGGGGACAAGAGGCTTCAGCAAGGTGCAGCAAAGGAGCTGTACCCACTTGTCACACTGACTGTGCTTCTGGTGTTACGTGGGTGCACCTCTTCTGCTCCATGCTGACTTGCAGTGCCCATCACCAGAGCACCTGAGTGCTTTCTGACAGTGCAGCAACCACAGCAGACAACATCTGGCACGTCCTTCTCCTCTCACCCTGCCCCCAGGAAGAGAGCCTGTGTAAAGACAAACCTTTGGTAAAGGGAATTCTTTTTTATCAGAGCAATATAGGGAAGCAGGATTGCTTTTGAAGTTTTTATTAGTGTATATGTTGTTGTAAACTTATATGGGGCAGGGCGGTGGTCAAAAAATGTACTTGGAGCAGAAGGTTATGAAGGGATATGATGGTTCACAACCTCTGGGGCATTTGACTCCACAGGGTTGGTGGACTTTTGTGGAAAGCCTTGATCTGAATGCTGTGCCACAGACCTAAAAGTGCCAGCCACAGTCCTGGTATGTTGGAGTAAGACCAAAATTTTGAATCTGACACCCAAAATACTACCAGAGGTCAGCACCAACAGCAACAAGCTGACCCTGTGTGGGTAACTACTGTTAGGTGACATAACTGTGCTTCTCTATTGGTTTTGGTTTAATTGTTGTAGACTATAAGGCAGGTGAGACTAGACACTGACCTTTGCTTCCAAAGGAAAATGAAGATTTGACATTTTCACCTAGAAAACGGGACCTTTCCACTTACTATGACCAGGAAAGGACTTAATTTGTTACTTATGCATGTGCCTGACAGAAAGAAAGATGCCTTCATTGCAGGAAGTGGAAAGGAATCACAGATAATGAATTAAAATCTCCATGACTGAACTATTTTCTGCAAGACTGTGTATTATCATTTTCATTCTGATGCCTATCACTGTAGAAGACATCTTTGTTCTACTGTGTAATATTTTGCCAAAACAGGACAAGTGTTGTTTACAACCATGATCTAACAATACAAGGGAGGAAAGGATGTAACATTTATTAAGTCAGATAATATTCTGGGAATTATGCTCTTGGATTTGGCCTTGAGGGATGACAAGTCCAAAAGCATCATCATTTTATTCCACTTTATCAGTTTGTCTAGGAAAATATGTACTTTCTTCCAAAATACTGCCATTAAGCTCTACTTATACTTTTTGTGACTATATCTAGTTTTTTAGGTCCCTGTTAAACTACTGATAGTTCTTCCTGCACCTCTGACTTCAGTAACTTCTTTATACTTCCTGAATCATTTGGTTTTATTCCATAATAAAATTATCATCCCTGCTTGGCAGACATTGCCTGAGAAGACTCTGCAATACTGAGTACATGCTCACTAGCTACTTTAAAACTGTATTTTGACAACACTGAATGTATTGTGTCTTTTTTGTTTGCTTTATATTAATTCATTCTGATTACTTCTGTCTTAAATTAACACTCAGGAACTTTGGCTAGATCCAGCGAAAATTACATTTGCTCATATGCAAGTAGGCAGATAACAGAATTTAGTTCTTGGGTTTGAACCTCACTCAAGGAGCATTGCAATTGGATTGTGTTGTTCTCTGGAAGTGTGCACTCTTATTCTGTGACTTCCTTGAATTTATCCATAGGAGCATCCCTTCCTAAGCTGTGTCCATTGTACAGACCATCCATGTCATCTAGCACCAGGTAATTAACATGAGGGTGATCAGCCTGCCTTTTAACAATGAAAGATATCCTCTTCTTAAGTTCATCAAGAAGAAAGGCAAGTTACTTAATTAGTATTGTAAGGTCTGGGTAATAGTTTGCTTTCTCTAAGCTTAGGTCTGCCTTTTGAAGATCTCTGCTTTTTATCAGTATTTTTCAAAAGCAATTACAAGAAAAAGGCCAGAAAATCATGTTTAACAGTAAATATTTTACATATTTTATTATGCTACTGAAGGCATAAACATCTGTAAAATTCTTGTATACAAATATAAAACATCACCCTTGAAAGACAAAAAATACACAGAATGTTAAGCCATCACTTTTGTTGTTGCTATTTCATATGTTTGATTGCAATAATTACCGTTCCTTTCTCATTAATTGCAGTTAGCACATGGTAACAAAACTGTTAGACACAGGCAAAACATCCAACCATCACACCGTGTTTGTGACTTTAACCATATTAGTGAGGCAGAATCTGGCTTTAACATAAATGTATCAGAAATGTACACAAGAAAGTGTTATAACCTGAATTTGTACAGTAGACATTGCTCAATCAAGTCACTGTGCTATTCAGTAAGTGCTTAGAGACTGTTTGCACAAACGGATGGATTCACAATATATTGTCTTCATAATTTTCAGTGACTGCACCCCTTGAGTACTATGGTTTGTAGTGTCATAGGGAACAGCCACGTGACTGTAATGTTCATGAGGAATAATAAAAAAAAAAAAGCAAACCCAAGTTTGCTAACACATCTTTTATTGGTCTAATTCTCTCAGGCCACCTGTTCTGTAGCTGCATAAAACCAAACAGCTGTGAACCCAATGAACTCCGGGAAAGTGCATGAATCCAACACTGCAGATCAGGAGCCTGGATGTGACCTAACTCCAGTTTCAGAAACAAAACAAATAAAAACCAAAGTGGTGTTTGCATGACATTTTTAGTGGCCTGAAAATCTGCCGTTTCACATTGCACCTAATCTGCAGCTGACAGCATGTCCTGATCCTGCCCTGCCCTCCCAGCCAGCCCCACGGTAGCCCCAGATCCCAGGCAGAGAACCCAGTGCTCTGGCACCAGTTTCGGTGGGTTTTGTTCGGGTGGAGCCAGGTGATTAACTCAGCTCACCTTGCAGCCACACAATCACTATATCTGCTGAAGGAAAGGCAGAGGGAACACACAGCCAGGTACAAGCAGATTGATGGGGGACATTAGCCCTTTCATTAGCATTTCCCCATTAAATGGGGCAGGTTAACATGAAAATGGATGCTGAGAAAAATCAACACTTCATTTCCCTGGTGTTTCAATAATCTATATAAAGCACTAACAAATTCCCACACTCACTAAAGTCAAAATAAAACAATGTGGTCACAGGTGGGAATCATGTTTGGTAAACTTCTGAGTGTGAATGTGTCAAAACCAGGGCAGAATGATAGAAAAAGGTGAAGATGTGTTCTAGAGAGCAACAGTATGTATAAAATATTACGCATGTGTCAAAACAGAGTGAGATTTTCCATGCACTTCAGTTCAATCTCACAGCTTGGTTAATTGATTTGGATGCTGCTTTAAAAATCTGCTTCCCATTTAAAGCTAAAGACGGAACATTTGAGACTTCACACAAGTCCCTCAGCATTGACCTCATTCACACATTTTATAAAGTAACCACTCTGACAGCAAGGACCAAAGGACAGGGTCCCAAAGACTTTATGTGAGCTGAGTGTGTCATTTCAAAGAAAAGAGAGTCCTCTAGCGGAGAATTCCGAGTTTCACTCTCCACGTAGCATTTGAAGCATTTAACTTTTAACTGGGTTTGTTAACGCAAGAAATACCGCAGCCTACAAGCCTGTACTGAAGGTACAGTCAACATTATAAATTCTCCAAATTCATGCTCATTGTCAGCTTCTTTGACAGAGTTTCTGCCTCCTTTTACTCGGGCTTTTTTTGTTCTTTGCTTGTTTATTTGTTTTGGTTTGGTTTTAAGGAGATTACAGCTGTATTAGGAATCAACAAATATATACATGCTTTAGTAATCTTATTTTTTCTGCTATTAAAAAGGAAGTGTTACCTGATAAAGAAGCGGAAGGAATCATTTTTTTATGTGACTCTCCCAACAACACGAACGATGAAATGGAGCGTCGGCAAATTGCTCAAACACTCTTGCAAATAGCAAATGTGCTTCCAGGAACATGAATCGGTTCACAAGTAATGTACCAGTAGCAGAAAGTTAAATTAGCAATGAATATCAATCACAATGAAGCACTCAACCAGCTCTGGATGTGACACAACTTGAAGGGACACAATGTACTTTGAAAGGGCACTGATGTAATAGGATGAGACACGGTGACCTTTGTATGGTTGCCTTATTTGCTACACAGGCAGCAATCAAGCAACTATAAACAGCCTTGAGATTTCGTTCCTGACCTCTCCTGAACATTTTTCATTTAATAACGTGTCAGTGGCTTTTACATTGTCCCTTCCTGTTTGGACTGCACAGAGGTGGGGAAAAGAGAGATGAAGACTGATGGCAAAAGCCTGATCTGGTGGAGAAAGGCTCTCCCCTGTGAAAGACCTCTGTGAGTTACAGGGTTTAGGAGACAGAACCTGTGCTTGTGTCAAGAAGAGGAGCCAAAGCAGTTCAGCTCATATTCTCTTATTTTTCTCTGACATATTTCATCTCAGTCTGATATTCCTGTTACCAGTCCTCTATCTATCTGACACCAGACAGGGAATTTCCTGTGCAGCGTGCAGCTTTTATTGTACCAAATGTATTGACAACTCTTGCAAATTTATCCCAAGACTTGCAATTTCTGGAAGTATTTGCAGAGACCAGCTGCCAGACCATAAAATTTCAAAACAATGTCAGCTTTTATTTATGGAAAAATGAGAAAGTAAAAAAAAAAAAAAAGAAAAAAAACCAAGTTGAAGTCTCCAAATTTAGAGCATAAATGCAAAAATACAGAATATATTACTCCGTTTCATACTTTTTAAAGCCCTACGGCACTGCTCTGAGGCTCGAGCTGTGATTTCCCAGTGTCTGGAGCTGCCAGTTCTGTGCCTGTGATAATTTCTCATGTGGAGACTTTATTCTCCACCACACAGCTCTGGCCACTTCTGAGTTGCAGGGCACAAAGTGAATTTGGCAGACAGCAAGATCTGTCTGTGTGTGTCAATCACGCTTACTAAAATGTCTCTCCTTATTCATTACATCCAAATGCTTTGTGAGTAAACTAAGAGTGAATCGCAGAGCAGAGGATGTTCTAGTGGCTGGAGGGCAACATTTGGTTAGAAAAATGGAGTAGGAACACCTGATTTTCACAGTACTCTTTTCCTCCTTGTCTCAAATGCTGAAGTATTGGAAAACATAATCTTCAGCAGTATTCCTGCACATTTGCTTTCTAGTATTGTACCTGTGCTATCTCCCTTTTCATTTCCTTTCAGGGTAGCTGTATGCAATTGCTCACCTGGGCAGAAGTATTGAAAAATCTGAAAAGACAAAGACAAAGTAAGTGCAAAACAGAATTTTTCTTCTAAATTCAATGATGATTAAATAATATAAAAATTAAAACATTATAAATACAGTCTTTACATGATTTTTCTTCAACTGTATTCCTAATACTTCGCATCTTTCTTTCTTATAGTCTAGCAGATGGCATCTCTGGGTGGATGTGCAGAGACACAGGACTCTGGCAGTAACCTTAGTTCAGTCTCATTTGTTGTCATGAAAATTCTCATTAGGGTTAATTTCATCTGAGAAGAAAATTAAAATCTACCTTAAATTACACGAGATTTCTCAAGTAAATTTTAGTTGGCAACAAAGCACACTGCCATTCCCATGGCTTCTCACTGGGTTTTCAGCTCATGAGTTTTCTGGGTCTCAAGCATTTCCAAAATCCTAACTTTACTCTAGCAGGCCTCATGTCCCCATTCAAAGCAGTAATAACAGCAATTCTTCATTGCCCCATCATTACCTTAATATGCTGAGCTTATGCCCAGCTTAATACTTCATTAGGAATGGAAGGCACACCTAACCTGTGCAGGTAGAGAAGAAAAAAAAGGGATCTAAAATGCTTTGAACAAATTGTAGAAAATGTACTTTGAGTTTTTTGAAGCCTAGTGAAGAATAATTGTGCTGTGCTTCTAAGAGACTTTGAGGGCTTTTCCCACAGATCCTCTGAAGACTTGATCACTAAAAGGAAGGTAAATTAGATTACAGCATAAAGTGAAGTCTGCATTTGGTGCTTTGGGACTGCTCGTTACATGGTGCCAGAGGTTTCCACAAGAGTGAGCAAGCCATGAATGCAGCGTTATCACAGAAAGTAATAGAAGCATAGCAGAAAGGGTCGTTGAGAGACAGCAAAGCTGATTTCAGGTCTTTTTCTCAATTTCTTAATAAGGTTTTCTCCAGTGAAAGATAACCCTATCCCAGCTTTGACTGCTGGTGCCCTAGAAGCACCAGAAACCACTCCCTTGCACTCTGTTTTAACCCATTGGATTGCTCTCACCATCACCTCCTGGAATGACAGCTTTTCTACAAGCACTCCTAGACCGAGGCATCGACAGGGAAACAATCAATTTTCAATACGAAGGAGGGTTGTAGGCCTAAATTTCAGTGGTGGACTGATGTTGGGGGTTAGGTTTTTTTTCTTTTTCTCAGGGAGTCTTCTTCCTATTTGTTGTCAGAGAGATCGTGAATGGACAGCGATCAAGAGACGAGACATGGCTGGGTGCCTTGGCATACCATTGGAATGGTTCTGGGGCAGGGGGGGAAGCAGGGTGGTTTTGGCAGTTTCTTGGCTGGGTGGTGGGCAGTTTTTGCGTGGTTGGGAGCAGACATGGTTGTGTGGTGCTTCTTCACCGTGGACCTGTCCTGCGCAGTGGTTTTCAACACTGCCATGGAGCTCTGCCTGCCACCGGCTTGTGAGCCCATTGCTTGCAAGAGAGGAAGAGAGTCCCAGCTGCTCCACCAACTGAGATTTTGCTGACTGCAAGCACTGAGAAACCAGTCCAGTCCACATGGGTGCCTGGGGAAGTTGTCCCTATCCCCCTCCTTCCCCTGCACTGGAGCCGCAGCCTGGAGCCAGAGCAGCACCCGTGCCGGATCTCTTCTCTGATGAGGGAGAGGATCTATCAAGGACTACCCCAAGGGAGGAGAAAGAAGATGATGACGATGACACTGAGAATAGGTATGTGTGAGGCACCAATTTAATTTTTATTTATGCCTCAACATTGTCCAGGTTTTATGTTATAAATCCATTTTGCGACACGGGGTGAAAAAATTACTATTACTGTACACATGCCATGTGCAGGAGGCAGCTTGGACATTTGAGAGGGGAGGAAACCACTGACATTAGGGTATCTAAGCAGACAACCCATTCAGAAAGTGGAGGGAAGCTGTGTCTCTGGGGGCTTCACCTGATAGCCAGTCAGGGGAGAGAAAACTTCCACCTCTGGGCTGCGACTCCCCTTAGAAGTGAGGAAACTCCTGTTGCCTGGGAAAAGCTTCCCATAAAAGCATTTAACTGTCTCATAACTGTCTTCTGTTTCTCTCTACGTCTCTTTTTTCCCCTCTCTTGTCTCTTCTATCCCACTTCGGTAGGAACACTCATCCTTCTTCACCAATAAACAGTTCTCAGATACAATATTTGCCGCGTTTGCGCTTTATTTCATCTGAGAAATCTGTTAAAAAGAAGCCCTTGCAATTATGATACCCTCCATAAGGACTTAAAAACAATTATAACACACCCTAGGTGTGGGTGCAGACTGGCACAACAGAAGAACAAGGAGGTTGTAAAAACCACGAATGCCTGCCTCACTCACGGGCCTCCTGCAAGGTTGAACATGGGGCCAGAAAACAGAGGCCCACATCCAGAAACGCAAAGTAAATGTTTAGAAGCATCAGCTAACACACCTTGCATAGGAGGTGTCATAAATGCACTGCAGCACGGTCCCATTGGTGTTCCTGTTGGAAGTGTAAGGTTTCTGACAAGGATCTTTCAGGCAGGTAAAAAGCTGCTTCTGAAAAATGTGAATTTCAACCAGTTCTATGAACAGAAGGTGACAGTTTGCATCTGTGCAATATGCAGCGCTGCAATATTTTCAGAATTAATTTGGTTATTACTATTACTATTACTTAATATGTTTTTTTTTTAACTGGAATACCTTTTTTCAATAAAGAGAAAGCAGAAATGTGGGGGAAAGCACATTCGATATTTTCATCTGTTAATTCAACTGACTTCTAATCCACTAAAGAGTACCTGAAGTGACTAATATGAGTTAAAGCCCTGGTTCTACAAGCACTGTGCATACGCTCAACTGGTATCAAAGAGACTAATTATACATATATATTTTAAGTCTTTGCATAGATATGTCTAGAATGGTGGCTTATATGTATTGCTTCAATTTTGAATTCAGTAAAAAAGAATCTCTGTAAGATACAGTTAGTTAAGACATGTCATATTTTACCAGTACCACTGTAGCCATCAAAATTAGCCTGGCTAGACATGTAAAAGCTTCATTTCCTAATGAGTAAATGTACAACATGAAGTATTGCTTAGCTCTGAGCCACAGTTTCTTTTTGGAAGTTATTGTAGTTAGACTCAAGAGTTGTTCAACAAATTTTTATACAGTGTTTTAGAAACGGACTTTTTTGGTTTTGGCCATATAGCATGTGTGGAACCAGTTGCTGATGGAGTCTTTTCCTGCTTCTGAGCCTTACTAGTTTAGAATATGGAATCCTTGCATGACAGTTGTACGTTTTGATACGTGACTGAAGTAAATTTTAAAAACCACTGGTTTATATCCATTATGGACTTCAGTTCAGCATCAAAATTCTGCTGCTGAATAAGTTCTTACATGTTTTCAGTCATCAAATTTAATCCAGTAATTCATCTCTATAAAAAAGATGCTTTTTAGGGATTGACAGCACAGGGTCATAAGCAGAACATGTAAACTTTGGTAATAACAAAATTTAAACCTCTTCTCTGTACGGTAGTGTGACATTGCAGTAAAGCCCTGTCTTTTTTGTTGTTGTTTGTCTGTCTTGTTTTATATATATACAGATATATATTCTAGTAAAGAACTGTTATTCCTTTTCCCATATTTTTACCTGGAAGTCCTGTAACTTCAAAGTTATAATAATTTGGAGGAAGGGGGTCATCTTCCCATTCCAGGAAGGTTCCCACCTTCCTTGGCAGACATCTGTCTTTTAAACCAGGACAACTGGCTAATGGGGACACCTGTGTGCCTCTCATCATTCCTACTGCAGTCCACTTTCCCCGCGAAAAGAGGACAGGCTGTTGCCATGACCTTCCTCACTTTAACTTTTGCAGATCCTTTAGGTATCTGACCTAGTATGCAAGAGTGAAAAAGAAATCTTTTTTTATCCCAGTAGACCCATAAACTCAGAAAAAATACACAAAACTTCACATGTATTAACGTATTTCTTAATGTGCTTTATAACACCACATTTACAAAAATTGTACAGTGATACATGTCAGTTTATTAGTAATGCAGAACCCCTAAGTTACATGTATCACCTTGTTATTTGGATTGCCCCTTTGACCACACTAAACACTGTCTTTCCTTGATACTGGCAGCCTATAATTATTTGTGTCCACAAGTCATTTTTGGTCAGTTGTGTATTGGTCTTTCTTCCTAAGACACTTCTATGTCAGTTGGTCAAGTGAAGTGCAGAAAATATTGAATAATTTGAACATGTGTTTCTACACTTTGTTCTGGGGGGACTTGCTTTCTGAGGTGCCCCATTCATATTTCATGTGCTTCTAAAGCAGAGCTGGATTATTCCATGTAATTGTAGGTAGAACCAGGTGCAATATGGAAGATTCTCCCATGCCAGGTCTTACGATTTTGATTTGAAGCCCTTGCTGAGAGGACCCCTAAAGGTTATTGTTACAGGAAATTTTCCTCTGGTTTTTAAGAGGTAGAAGGATGAGCTTTGTGCATTGTAGACAGTCAGATCTGTTTGGGCTGAATCATCAGATCACTGGTAATCATGCTGACCAGCTTTATGCTCACTCTTTCCTCTTGCTGATCTGACAGTTGACAAACATTTATCTTTTTTTTTTTTTTTTTAATACTGAGACAGAGGAAGGAAATGCTTTTTTACTTTTGGGGTTTTTTTCCATTGAATTGCATTCCAGTCTTCACATACAACAGGGTTCTGACATAGTAGAGTAGTATTATTAACAAATAATGCAGTTTGGCCAAGATGAAATACATGCAATGAGAAAAAAATTCATGTATCAGAAAATTATGACAGATTATTAGCTCATAATGTACATCAACTGCTTGCAATATGTAAAGAAAATGAGTGTCTTATGAGTGGTTTTCTGAAGACACATCATCAATCATTCAATTCCTCAAATATATTATAAAGAAACCAGAATCAAAATGTTTTAAGATCCCTTGGTGACAAAGGAAGCAACTCCAAAATTCAGTCTCTGGCAACAAAGAAGGAAATGTGTCCTGTCCCTTCCTTCCTTCCTTCCTTCCTTCCTTCCTTCCNAAGTTTTTTCCCGAACTGGTTTGGGGGGAGGGGCTGCTGAAATCTGCTCTCCTGAAGGAAACTCTTTTTAGAAGTCCCCTCTCCAAATTTAGCTCAAACCAGCACACTTCCCCTTCCCTGTCTCTACCAGCTGATGAAAATCAAACGTCTGTAGCAGGCAAGATGAATTTAATTAACTTACTTTCTGTCCTTTTTCCCCTTAGTTACAGGGTGTGGAAAACTTCTATGGTATATGAGTGCTCTGGGCAAAATACAAATACTTTGTCATTAAAAAAAAAAAAAAGAAATGCATAGGTAAGGAAGCTGGGCTGGATAATTGTCACTGCAAAACGTCATCACTCTTAAAGCTTATGTGATACAAACCAGAGGAGGTGAGGGGTAGGTAATCTCAGACAACCCCTTATGCAGGCAGAGTACAGGGGGAACTTTTAATCAGTTCAGAGGTGGCTCGTTATTTTCATATAAACAACTCCTTTCCATTTCCAGCTAGCTGAGTGCTCCTGCTGCTGGGCACTGAAGGAAGCTCAGCAAGGGCACAGATGTTGAGAACTGTGGTAAGGTAGCTTCAAATGATTTAATGTCTGTACTGCAAGAGAAGTTAATTTATCATGTGAGAATGAATTCAGAAAAGAACTTCTTATTTCTGCTAATAAAATATCTTCTTGCTAGAAACCTAGTTTAGGCTTTTCATGCAGGCAGCAATTTTTATTAATCTCTACCATTTGACTGACACATATTTCAATTTTCAGATGATTTTTCTGCAGTGCTGGAACAGTATATTAGCTGAAAAATACACTCTGGAATGTGAGTGTAAAGTATGCATCCATTATGCAGCAGCATCAAGGCAGAATTAGACTGCACTTTGAGACAAGATATAGTATCTGTCGCTCCTGTGAATGAGCCTTGATTAAATTAAATTCCCTACAGGGACAAAGGTTCAAAAGTTCCTGGTTTAATAAAACATACGGCAGAAAATGTGGGAAATAGTCAAGTATGTGAAGTGTTAGCACTGTAAATGGATCTGTTTCCCAAGTACGTGCATTTTCTCTGTACACAGCTACAAATACTTTGTTCTTAAATAACTCGGTGTTTGCACTACTCACAGAATGTGTGTGAAATATCCCACAGTGGGCATAGGTACAGCTTTGTGAACACTTTGAACAAGAAACAGAAATTTCAAGATACCACTGCAAACTGGAAATTCTGGGGTCTTTTATTTAACTGAAATATAATTAAAAATATAAAATCCATCTATTATTCATGTTGCTATTTAGTTCAACATAACTGTACCCACATTTTCAGCCTTTAGACAGCCTTTTTATCTTCTCTGAAATCTTTCATAGATAATGCCTGAAAGAAAAGCTGAACTATTTGCAGCTTGGGAAGATGATGGGAGGTAATTATCAGAATTCAGGGTATGGTTTTCACATGAACATTTGATAGCGTTGAGTAAATATAAAACCATTATATAAACTGAATTATATAAATTATATAATTATATAAACCAAAATATAAAACCATTCCAGGTCCTGGAATGGAGGATGACCTGCTCAGAGACAGTACTGACAATGCTCGTGCTACAATAGTTGGATGCATAAACAGAAGGAGATGAGAGAGGTTTGGGGTTTTAACCATCTTAACTGAAACTGTGGCCAATTGTAGTGCATGTTGTGGCACTCTTCCTGATTTTCGTGTACTGAGGACTCAAATAGTTTGGTAATGTCTTCTGGGAAAAAATGTTTTCGATAGAAGAAACAGCACTTCAAACTATTCATAATTTTCATGGACTGCTTTTTGAACTTGTTCATATATCTGAATTTTGAGTCAAGTGGTTCAAGGAAAAAAAAAAGTTTATTTCTCATTCTTGTCAAGAGACAAAAATCCCACCCAGAACAACAACCACCACATAGCAACAACCTCCTTCAATGGGCTTGTATTGAGACGCAAGACCACCAAACACAAGAACTGAGTGGATAATATTATACACCTTTTTAATGTATATTTCCACAATTCTTTTTTACTTCAATGAGTACAGGAGTGCAACTTCAGAGGGAAGGATAAAAGCAGCAGATTCATCTTCCACAGAGGAGCGTAACTGTTCACCACATCCACTGTGAATTCCGTCTGGACACTGCCAGAACTAACAGGTCTTAATTGTTCTGACCACCTTCCCTGGAACCCTCCCAGACCTGCCCTGCCCCTGTTCTCTAACAGGGCTTCCCAGGGGAGTCTCAGGCTTGTGCTGTCACCTTGTCTCCAATGGTGCCTTCAGCCTCAGCTCTTGTCTCATTGCTGCTGCCCCTGGATGGCCCTGGTTCATGCCCTCTCCTGTGTCTGGGCTCCTGACAGACGATGTCACGAGCCCCTGGCTCTGCTGACCCAGCTGCCAAGGGCATTGCCTGTGCTGGAGTTACCCTTGGCCCCTGGCTCACTCTCCCTTGGGAGCAGTCCCACTGTCGCTGTTCCCTGGCAAACAGGGACAAAAGTTTACTGAACTTACAGCAAGATAAGTTCTGGATAACCATTAAGAAAACTTCCCAACTGTGACCTGTTTTTAAGGTCCCATCCAGTCCTAATTTCCCTGAACCTATGAGGTGCTTGCAACAGCCACATTTGAATCTAAATTCACTGGTTATAAAGCTAAGGGGTTTTGCTTGGTTTTTCTGTTTTGGTTTGTGGGGTTTTTTTTTTTTGGTTTTTTTTTTCCTCCTGAGTGGCTCTAGGGTATATTTGCATGGTTCTTCACAATTACAGCTGACACCTCCTCTTCAAAACTCCGTGGAATTGCTGCTCTGGAGCAGACCTGTAACTGATCTTATAATAAAATTTCAGTTAGCTGTCAGTTTTGGCACCAGTGGTGGTCCCACTAACCCGGCAGCTCCTCTTTAGCGTTTCTCACACAGAAATACAAGTGGATCTGCAGACAATCTGCTCTTGATGCCAGTAAGTGTATCTTGGGACTTTTCTATCTGCCACTAAGGTATATTCTGGCCATCTTCTGAAAAAAAAAAAAAAAAAGCAGACTAGATAAGCCCATATGGGATTCTTAAAATATCTATAACATTCCAGAGTAACAGATTTTGCGATTTTGCAAAATACCACTGCAAGCTTTCCTGTACAATGCATTTTGTATGAGGCATGAATAAATTTCCTTGATACTGAGATGCCCAGCTGGGGTGTCTCAGGCCACAGCTTGTGTGACACAGCACCATGGCATCAACATGACGGCTGCCTCCGGACAAACATGTTAAATTAAAATAATCATGAGCACAATGTGGAAAATAAATGAGTTGGCTTTGTATTTGCAATGGAAATCAACCAGGGCACATGAGAGCTTTCACTTTGATGTTCTCCCAGATTTGTATAATAGCTGTTTTGATGTTTGCTTGAGACATGCCTCCATATTTTTCCAGCCCTGTATCAGGAAGGTGAATACAAATATAACAGCTGACTCTCTCTTCTCCTTAAGTTTTCCATTGTGTATTAACATGAGGAACACGACCCAAAATGTATATTACTTCAATTAAAGAAGCCACGTACAGGCAATATGATGGAGTAGGAGATAAGAACTGAATATCTCATATGTGTATGGTCAGAGGAACTATTCTGGTTACAGCTGAGCTGAATCGATATTTTATTGACACCACCCACACTCAAACACCCCCTCACCTCTCCAGAGCTGTTTGTTCTCCCCTTTAGCTGCTGTCTCGGCCAGAGATCCCTGCCACTGGGCTTGGGTTTCCTTTGTTCCCCTTGGAGTAGGTTGAGGTAGGCAGGCTCTAAATCAGTTCTGAGAAATGACCAAACTGAAAAACCCTCTTTACAAGAAAAGGGTTGTTTCAAGCCAGCTCAGCCTATAGACTAGGGATCAACTCGGTAAATACTTAAATGAATAGTACTGAGAGGTGAAATTTCTGTTGGCCTTGAGGTGTGGAAGGAGGAAGGTGTCAGGGAGATAAAACACTTCCCTGAATCTGCTGCCTGCAGCACAGTTCGTGTCCCCACCCCATAAGGTAAAAAGCATTAGCTAAAATACAGAAATAAGAAGGAGATTCCCTTTATGGCAACCTCATTAGCTGTCTTATTCTCGAGTGACTGAAAAGACTGATTAAATCAGTTTTAAGACACCATTAAAAAAGTCAGCTCTACTAGAGGGTCAGCTCTATCAGTGTGGGGTTTTTCTGCAACGAAAAAGTTGAATCCAAGTGTTGCTAAATGAAGATTTTTATGAAGTTGCTTTAGATTATGTTTATTATCAGGAATTTGGTATCTCCCGGTTTAGCCTCTCCTTTTTGAAGTGACATGCTTTTAAACTTGTCAAGAAAAATCCTTATAATTTAAAAAAAATCTCTAAGAACTAACCCATCTGTAATTATTAGAGTTCTATGCTCTTCATCTCTGCCTGCCTCCCATGTCTTGTTTGATGGAGTTTTCTCTAGCATTCATAAATAATTGAAACTGTTGATGATTTTTCTTAAAGTATGACAACTATCAAAGACCTTAAGAGAATGGCAAAGATAAAATAGCATAGTATAGCTTCTTACCCAGAGGAGAAATAGAAAATTCCAATTCCTGAAGATGCATGCTGGCTAGAATAGATCTTTCATTAGTATTATCATTACCTTCTTCTTTTGTCTGTCTCCCTTTCTGTTTTTTGTTTGTTTGTGGGTTGTTTGGTGGTTTTTTAACAGTACTCAGGTTTGATCCTTCCTGTTTATAAGCAAGGCAACACTTAAATCCTCCAGCACATCTGGGGTTCCAGTTTTTGTAGAAATATAAAGGAAATTCTTCTCAGAAAGGATTCTTCTAGTGAAGAATTTTTTCATGGAAAGAGTTGTCAAGCATTGGAACAGATTACACTCAAGTGGAGTGACCAACCTTGGAGGTGTTCAGGAAATGACTGGACGTGGCACTCAGTGCCATGGTCTAGTTTTCAGGCTGGAGATCTATCAAAGGCTGGACTCAATGATCTTGGAAATCTTTTCCAATGTAAATGATTCTGCCATCCTGTGAGGAAGGGCTTCCTGCTAAATTTTTTGCCACGAAACTGAAAGGAAGAAGGGGTTGATCTCCTAGCCTATTTTCCTGCCAAAGCATAAAACCCACTCTTGTAAGGTATCACTTTGGGCTTCATAAAAATGGGCCTGTTTTCCTAAGGTGAGCACTTCCTTATCACTGGCCTGGGACCCCCAAACCCATAGGCTCACTTTCCACTGCATCATGTGAATACCCTGATACTGCCCAGTCACTTGGGTATGTGTGATGGCTTTTTTCCCAGAACAATGTATAAATATTTCTAGCTTGGCATTTGAAGACAGCCTAGGTATTAAGTGGTGTTGCTTCTTTCCTCTGCTCTTTATATTGAACTAGATCCTTTTCATGACTAACCCTGTGTCTGAAAGGGCTAACCTGTGTTAATCCCAGCAAGAGTTACACTGGCTGCCAAGTTTCATCACACAGTTCCAGGTGCTGCACACTAAGGAAGGAGGACAACAGTTACAACATTCATACCCTCCACAAGCTCACTGTAGTCTTACATTAGCTATGAAAATTTAATCTGGTGATCAAAACAATACGTAACTTCTTGAGAAGATCACTGGCTTGGCTGGTAAAAGAAATGCTCAAAAATGGTCTCCTACAAGGTGTTCATCTCAGACCTACACTTTGGAAAAAAAGAAG
>VZTJ01002567.1:1064435-1089938 GCA_013397795.1 Orthonyx spaldingii | reverse complement strand
GGAAAAAAAAAAAAAAAAAAAAAAAAGAAAAAAAAGAAAAGAAAAAGAAAAGAAAAAAAAAAGCACACTGTCAGACTGAGGGTAGCCTCTGGTAGTTGCTACCACCTCAGGGGAGAAAAGGCTTAAGAAGCTATTCAAGAAGATTGGGCACACCTGCAAGATGTCTGTAATACTTTAAATCAGGGATAAAAACCTGAAATGAGGTGGAGGGCAGTGTTTGCAGGTCTAAGACTGTGAGAAGGTTTTAGAAGAAAGAGCCCTCTTCTGGAACTGAACAGGTCTAGCATCATGAAAGGCAATTTTTTTCCTGATTAGAAAGTGCTATACTGACAGACAGCATAATGGTCCTAAGATAAGGTAGCCGCACTCCACCATACTGAGAAGGCAATATTACTCAGGAGATGATGTGGGGGTTTTATTTGGCTGATTTGTTTTGTTTTCTGTGCACCAATGGTGAGATCACTGTTGAATGCTGTGTCCAATTCTGACATTAGTGCCTCAGAAAAGAGGCTGAAAATTTGGAATGGCCTCAGAGAAGAGCTCTGAGAGCCACTGGATCTGGAAAGGTCCAAGAAAGAAAAAAAGAAAAACTGTATCAGTAAGTATATGCTGAGCTTGCACTTCAGTAGAGAAAACTACTGAAGTTGCATACAGATCAATGAAACCACAGGATTTTTTTGTTTGTCTTTACAGGGAAAAAAAACGCAACTTAGCCAGGATTTCCCATACCAAGCAAAAATTCAGTTGTTTTCAGTCCCTGATGTTGCCTCAGACGGGAACTGTGGCTGCGTGAAGAAACAGCCGGGGTGAGACCCGAGGACTAAAGGCCAGGGCTGCAGGGCAGAGCAGGCGGGAGGCTCGGGGAGCTCCCGCAGGTCACCGCCCGGGCACGGCAGGCGCACACGGCCCGCCTGGGGCTGCGGCCATCCCGAACGCATCCAGCTGCTCCCCACACCTGGTGTGGGCACAGCTGGGCAGCAGGGCAGCGGATGGCTGCTCCAGCTGTAAGAAGAGGGTTCAGCTCTTTATTTCCTTTCCCTCAGCCGTCCTTGCCCAGCTATTGCCACGGCTTGCCTCCAGGTGCTGAGCTGGGAAGAAGCAGCGGCACGGGATGGCAGAACCCCGGCTCTCTTCTTCCCTCTGTTCAGGGCGCTGTCACCCCAGACAAGCTGATCAGTGATCGTGTTCACCCTTACAACCCGCAAGTTCATCAGTGAGCCTGACCTGGCTCACGAAAGCCTTAAATCTGTAGTAGGCAAGTTCTTCCTTCACCTCTGGAACAGGCGGGCTGACTTAACGGACTGAACTACAAACACAGCAGCCGCTCAAGGGTCTCAGTAATTTCCTGGAGAACACTGCAGCGGGTGACAGGCAGGTGTATGCTCCCCGAAAATTAACATGTGCCAGGAGCACCAACCAGGTGCTCGCTGGAATCGGCAGCGAGTCCCAAATCGGGATGGCCCGACCGGGATCGTGAGGGCAGCGCCGCACCCACCACTGGCCGCGGCTGTCCCAGAGCTGGCCCAAACCCGGTGTCAGGCGGCCGCCCCGGGTTTCCTCGCAGTGCGCTTTCCCAAAGGCGGCTCCTGCCCGCGGCGGCCACACGCTCCACCACGAGGTGGCGGTGCCGGCCGGGGCTGCGGGGCCGCGACCGCCCTTGTCCGACCGCCCTTTTCCCCCGGCCGGGACCGCCCTCCTTCCCCGGCCGGGACCGCCCTTCTCCCCCGGCCGGGACCGCCCTCCTTCCCCGGCCGGGACCGCCCTTTTCCCCCGGCCGGCACCGCCCTTTTCCCCCGGCCGGGACCGCCCTTTTCCCCCGGCCGGGACCGCCCTTTTCCCCCGGCCGGGACCGCCCTCAGCATGGAACCGCTCTTGGGAGGGGGAGGTGGGTCCTCCTGTGTGGGAGCCCCACGCGGAGCTCGGAGCGGGGTTCCCGGGCTGGAAGGGACCTCTGGAGATCACCCGCTCCAACCCCCTGCCAAGGCAGGGTCACCTGGAGCAGGTGACACAGAAATGTGTCCAGCGGGGTTTGGAACGTGTCCAGAGAGGGAGACTCCACGCCCTCCCCTGGGCAGCTGCTCCAGTGCTCTGCCACCCTCAGTGTAAAGCAGTTCTTCCTCGTGTTGAGGGGGATCTAATTGTGTTTTAGTTTATGACCACTGGTCCTTGTCCTGTCGCTGGGATCCATTGAAAAGAGTGGCACCATCCTCTTGGCACCCACCTTGGAGATACTTGTATCTATTGATGAGATCCCCTCTCAGCCTTCTCTATTCTGAGCAGGCCCAGCTCCTGCACTCTCTCTTCCTCAGAGTGATGCTCCAGACCTGTCATCAGCTTAAGTCAGATGGTTACTGACCTATAATTATTTTTTTTTTAAGCTATTCAGAGGATTGAAGATGTCAGATTTGTCAGCCAATAATACTCTTTTGCTGTGGTGCCACTAGAATACTGCCTCAGGGAGATGGAAATGGAGAGAGCTAGCGTGTATAAATTCTTTATGGTAGTGTATTTAGCTGGATTAGTTCCTTTAAACAAATCTCCTCAGGCTTAAGTTTTAAATTAAGATAGTGAGCAGTCCTGCTGAAGTTGGGAAAGTAGATAATTTGGTATGGAAATTCATTGAATCAAGACTAGCCTATATATTCAGCCTCTTTGGAACATGTTGTCTTTGGAATGTGGGTGGAAAACATCTGTACCTGTTTTACGTTCTTTGGGTGTTCCCAGTGTGCCTGTACCACAGCACGACCGGTCAGCGTGCCAAAATGTGTGAAGAAAATAGTAAAGATGCTGCCACGAGATGTGGTTCTGCCTCAGTGTCACCTTAGACATTTGTTGGGTTTAGCAAAGTTCTGCTCAATACAAATGAAGGTCTGAAAGGGATAGAGGTATTAATAAATTACTATAAATCTGTTATCAATGGCAAGAAAAGCAGACTCTCTAAAAATGAAGGCAAACCATGGTGTTTGCCTCAAGGATTTTATTACTCAAGCTGAGATAGCAATAAAGCACTTTGACGGTTAATTATGGACCATATGATGGCAGCAACAGGTGAGATGTGGTAATCGTGTCATCACCATAGATGCTTTAGAGACTTACATTTCCAAAGGTCTATATTTAAAAGATGAAGGGAGATACTGCAAAGGCTAGGAAGTGGTGAGAGAGAAAGCATGAAGAAAAACTCACGGAGTGAGCAGTTGGAAGTGACTCTTGAGTCAGTGAAATACCATTCTGCTTGTCTAGCATGGGACATACCATTTTAGCATATGAAGGAATTCAGGTGTCAGACAAAACACAGGTTAAACAACTAAACTTCATTCACATTTTCTGTTGGGAAGGAGAATATATACTGATTTATAGTGACTATTAAAAATTACCGTATTATTTTGATGGCTTGTATATGGTTCTAGCCCTTTATTGCTGACCACAAATCTGAATGCCTAAGATAATTTTAAAGTCAGTTTCCTATAACGAAGGAAGTCTTGTCAGATGTTAGATGGAGCCTGACTAATTAAGAAGCTGCTTTTAGGCTCTGCTAGAAGATCAGAGATTGTTCTTGATTTGCATCTTAATAAGAAATCATTGATGGCATAAAGAGTTCCTTTGATTATTAAAATACAACCTGAATATTGCAACCTGTTACAAGTAAGCACATGTTGATATGGAAGTGGCACAGAGAGGAAAAATTCGTTATACTTTTCTATTTTTTTGTTGTTTCCAGTTTGTACCACCTCTGCAAATCACATTAAGGTACTCTAGCATTCTTGTTAAATTTACTGGTCAGGAGTTGAGGAACATTATTAAGTGCTTGCATTTGCTGCTTGAAATGTGGCAAGAAGCAAAGATGTGTAAGACACCAGTAAAGAGCAATTTTATGCCTGCTACTTTCAAGCTCAGCTCTTTAGATGCTATTTAGATGTCATCACTAGTTCCTCTTCATGTTCTTGTCATCTGCAGAAGAGGAGACACATACAGCACAGGCAGAGGGGAATAAATAATGAAAGGATGAAATTCAAATGTAGGAGGAGGCAGAGTAATAATGAGATCTTATATAATGCTCTTTATCTTGAGTACTTCTTAAAGCTGAAGTGAATGGTAGCTATAAATGAGGTATTGCTTCCTTCCTTAGCTTAGAAATCCCTAAACTGTAGCACTATTAGCTGTCAGTCAGGCTGTGGCATAAACCCCTAATCTGTCTCCGAGGCCCTGTGCATGTGTTACGCACTGAGGGTAATGTTACTAAGAGGTTACTCACACCCTTCTCTCACATGATGTAATTAATACAGAGCAAGTGACTCCAAAACCTAACAGCGGCCAGAGTGGAGTGATTGTGGATTGTCCCAAATCTCAAAGAATGTGTGAGTGGATGGTGTTAATAGCCTGATTATGTAGCAGCAAGGGTTTAAACATAGACTACGAGGCATATCAATTTATTCCTTGTGGGGGAAGATGGCTTCCCAGAGGAGCTGTGGGACTGGCCAGCTTTTATTTCAGGGAGCACAAAAGTCCTGTTGGATGCTGCAAGTATTCATGCCTGATCTGTAGTGCTCTGAGAGCATTTTCAGGCACCTTGACTCGCCAGGATGTCTCCTGCTCTTACTCTTTTTAAGGGCTTAGTGTTTTAGGAAAAAAGTTCTATCTTGTTTATACCACTTCAGCATCTGTAGCAAGATTTGTATCAGATGTCACAGGCTCACTCCTTAGAAATCTCACATAGCAGACATATATGTTTCAAAGAAATGGCACTTGGAAAAAGCAGCTCCAAAAACTTCTTTAACCTTCTGTGAGCTGTGTTCAATGACCTGTGTTAGAACAGAGAACCAGCAGTAATTGTGTGCTCAGTTTTAGCTGCACAAGAAAAGGTGCAATCATACAGGTACACAGAAAGAGTCTGAGAAGACTTATTCCTATAAAGTTTTGTGCTTAAGTTTTCTTTTCTGGCTATTGATGATATTTGCTTTGGAAGGTTGTAATTGTTTATAACACAATTTCTATTTAATAACACTGCCTCAATTTTCTCACTGTCAGAGATTCCTAAAGCACAATTGTGCTTAATACTATAGAAACACAACTATGTGACAATTACTCTTTCAGAGAAAGTTCAGCTTTATTTAGGCTGAACAGCTGGAAAAATTTTAGATACTGCATGATTTGCAAAAATGTCTCTGAGTTCTTCTAGGGTTTTGGGTTTTTTTAAAATTTGTCTCATAGCTACACAATAAACTAATTTATTATAACACCAGGAATCAATCAGAAATAATTTCAAGATACAAGGAGACTGTATATATGCAAATATCATACAAGATATTTCGTAACAACCCCTTCAAAAATGTAATTTGCAACTTGAAAGACTAAGTAATCTGATTTTCTTAGATGTGTATTTCAAATGCTTCTTGATTTGGAGCAACTGATACCTCTTAATTTGAGGGACCTTTTCAAGTCTGGACTAATCCCCATTTCCTTTTTAAAACCAGAATGTGTAGGAGGTGTCGCTGTGAAGATGCATTACCATCTCAAAAGCTGCTGTTAAGAAATTATTTAGAAATAATAAACTGGAGTTATCAATACTTGAACTAGCTTTAATTTAGCCATTGAAGTATTGGAAGTGGCAATACAAGAGCTTGATAGGAGTAATGGGCTCTCAGCAGGTAAGCTGGCTAAAACTTTGTTCCTTCCTGCCATAGATGGCCTTTAATATAAACTTCTCACACTTGACCAGCCAGTTTCAAATTAACTTGGCTATCTCTGCAGTGCTGCCCTAGCTAAGTTCTCTGTGTGTGATAAGTGCTGGAAGTTACTGGCCTAAAATGGGTTCCGGATCCTCTTTTTTTTCTCTCCTTCATTCCAAAATAATAGTAATACATGCTCACTCATAGAGCAAGACATATTTTTCTTTTAGGAACATGGTGTTTAGTTTCTGTAGTCCAAGCCTATCTTGTATAAAAGTTTCAATTCCCATAGATTAAAACCCTGCCTTTCTTTCAGCTGACTGGAAGAGAGATCCAAATGTTTCATCCTTGAGATCACCACCTCGAGCCTCAACACTGGAGATAATCTAAAAGCAGCAGATGGATTTCTCACTGTACCAGATGAAGCAGAGTTAAGTATGGTGGAAAGGTAGATACACATGTATTTTATATCAAATGATCCCTAACATTATACTCAAGTAATAGTCAATTACTGCTATCAACAGTGTTTACCATACTGCAGTGTGTAGTAGCTTCTATTCCATATGCTTAGAAAATAGGTCCAAAGACAGACATTCACGTGAAAAATGTCCAGATTTTTATTGCTGTGCCATCTGTGCTGAATAACTCTCTAGTCTCTGGTTTACATTAATGGCATCATGAAAACTGATGACAAAGAGGAGGGAAATAATCACAGGTTATTCAAAATTTTTCCTGCAATAGCTGAAATCTGTAGATTTGTCAGATGATATGTATTTAAACATTTGTCTCAAGGAAAGTTAACATTTTGAGCAATGGTTTGTAGGGAAGGGCAGGCCACAGATGTGGCTGAGAAGTGAATGGAGCAACCTGAGTTGTACTGTTTAGGTAATATAGTACCTATCATATTAACTCAGAGCCTGTCCCTGCTGATTTTAAATTCTTCAAATGTCATTTTCCTTTTCTTCTCTGTGAGAGTGAGGAAAAAACTTTATGTATGTATATTGTGTGTGTGCCTAGAACAGCTTAGTGGAAACCTTAATTAAAGAAATGAGATTTTACTGAGAAATTTTGTTGGTATGTGATGAGATGTAGTCTTGCACTTTTGGAGAAAAGGATCCAAAGTATGAATCCAGTTCTTGGAAAAGTTATTTTCCTTGCCATGACCCTTTCTGTAAGGAGGATGCCATGATATATTTGTAGCTTTCTTTGAATTCAGAAAAAAAGTTTACAGATACAGAATTGTAGTTATTTATAAAGATCCAAAATATTGTTGTATGTGTTTGGGAAGGGTTGGCTAGATCTCAAAGTGTTGATGATATGATCATTACTTTTAGTTTCAGCAAAGTGGAAATAAGGGGTTGTGCAAGCTTTTATTTTACCTATTAGTTTCATTTCTCCTTCTCTTTCATTTCTACTTAAATAAATAATAAAAGTTAAGTACAGTTTTAGAAAATCTTGTGGAAGTTTGAAATGTTTGCCATCGTCTCTGCAATATTTTTTCTATAGGTGGAGTAGTGGAGAAATGTCTTTTTAAAATAGAATGCTTTAAAAAGATCAATGCTTTGTAACCAAGGGTGGGACAGAGCCCAGAGCAGGGAGAGAAGATTCTCCCACAGGAGCTATGTGATGTTGTTTAACAACCTGGAGAATAATCTTGCTTGTTTGTGGGTATTTTGCACTCAGAGTTTGGAATTTGGATTTCTAGGTTGTTAATGATAATGCTAATTACACAGAGGTTTCGTAAGAGGTAGAATCGTAGGTTTCAAGGGGTTTTGATACTATTTTTTCCATAAATTCTTAATGGCTATGGTGTTGCATTGCTGGAAAAGCCCAGAGTGTTTGGGCCATAAACTACTGTCTGTACACTGCCTTAAATTACAGTACAGTGAACTACAGGCTGGGGGCAGAGTGGCTGGAAAGCTGCCCTGGGGAAAATGACCAGGGAGTGCTGGTCAGCAGTGGCTGAACATGAGCCAGCTGTGCACAGGTGGCCAAAAGGGCCAGTGGCACCTGGCCTGGATCAGCACTGGTGTGGCAGCAGGACAGGGCAGTGACTGTCCCCTGTGCTGGGCACTGCTGGGGCCACACCTCAGATCCTGTGTTCGTTCAGTTTTGGGCTCCTCAGTGCAAGAAAAACATGGAGGGGCTGGAGCGAGTCCAGAGAAGGGAACAGAGCTGGGAAAGGGTCTGGAGCAAAAGTCTGATGAGGAGCAGCTGACGGAGCTGGTGGGGCTCAGCCTGGAAAAAAGGAGGCTCAGGGGAGACCTTACCACTCTCTACAACTCCCTGACAGGAGGGTGTAGCCAGGTGGGAGTCAGCCTCTTCTCCCAATTAATAAGCAATAGGAAAAGAAGGAATGGCCTCAAATTGCACCAGGGAAAGTTTAGATCAGGCATGAGGAAACATTTCTTCACAGAAAGGGTTGATAACCATTGGAACAGGCTGCGCAGGGAAGTGGTGGAGTCACCACCCCTGGAAGTGTTTAAGAGATGTGTAGATGTAGCACTGGGAGACATGGTTTAATGGTGGCCTTGGCAGTGCTGGGTTGGACTCAAATATCTTAAAGGTCTTTTCCAACCTTAACAATATGGTGATTCTATCTGGGGAAGAATTGACCAGACAGAAGTATGCAAAGCCAGAACCTGTAATATCAATTTTTATCCTGAAGTCAGGTACTTACTCCAGACAGTTCTAGACACGTGGTTTCAGTGCTGAAAACTAGACAGCTAATCTCTCAC
Organism: Orthonyx spaldingii; assembly: GCA_013397795.1. Lineage (NCBI taxonomy): Eukaryota > Metazoa > Chordata > Aves > Passeriformes > Orthonychidae > Orthonyx > Orthonyx spaldingii. The sequence goes on along the minus strand of VZTJ01002567.1, from coordinate 1,081,534 downwards.
ATTTGCTAATAAAGAGCTCAGTGTTCTGGACTGAAAACATTAGAGCTCCTGCAGGAGTCTCTCTTGTCACTCTGTAGCAGGATCTAGCTGACTAGATACCATTTCTTGATCACAAGTGAGGCACAACCATCTTAAAAACCCTGAAATAACTCCACAATAAAACGAAAAATAAAAACCAACAAAAAACCCCAAGGAGAATGCAGTTATAAAAAACGTCAGAAGTACTGCATTTGATATATTCTATGTTAAGCTGTATCTTTAAACAGAAAAGTTACAAAGGTAAACACTGTCTGTCTCAATTTTAAGACCATAGTTACAGAGAAACCTGTCAACTGATGTTCTCTGCCCTCTCCCCCTTTCTAATTTTACAAATGCCTTCATTTTGGGAGAGGGAGGGGACAGAGGCAATAATGAGAAAAGAGATGTATCTGCAGTGTCTGACTGCTAGGAAATAAATATACCCCATTGATTTATGCCATATTTCAGCAAGGTCAGTGCCTTTTTCCCTGAGTTAATTAAAAGTTGTTGTAGAGGCAGTGAAGGCTCAGCCTTGCCATCGCCCTTGTCTCACGGGGTTTATGCAGAGGGCAGGATTAGACGCGGCTGATCTCACATCTTGTCCTGCTCTGAGTTGTAACATCATCACAGCTTCAGAGCACACAATGTGTGGGACCAGTGAGTGTCACTGACTGACTCTGCCCGTGAGGAACCTGGGGATATCAGTGTGTCCAGTTCCGTTCTTCTTTGTTTGGGCTTTCTCCACAGTCTTCCCTCCCAACCTTGAATGTTGCCATAGCGTTTCAGAAAGCTGCTTCATGTGGAAATAGCCTGGCCTCTCTAATTACAATAGCTCCTTGTTCTGCTGCCAAGAAAATAGCATCATCAGCTACTTGGATTATACAGAATATTACAGAATAAAGACAACAACAGAAATACACTGTTATTTTTCCTTCCTTATATCCTGCCTTGTGACAGGAATCCCTCCCCCTGCTAAGTTCATTGGTTAACAATAAACAAAGATGCTTTTAACAGCTGTCTCACTATAGCCTCTGTCCTCTGTGGAAAGTAATACACTAGAGCTATGATAGTATTTAAAAACTGGCTTAACCATCATAGTTTTGATTTTTAGTAAACTTCATTTGACTTATTACCTCTCCTAAACAGAGATGATACCCTTTTCTTGCATCTATGTACAATGAAGCATCTACAAACCAAATATTAAAGAATAGCTTAAATAATTTTTTTAAACTGTTCTATTAACATTGGCAGAGATAATTGTTCACTGAAGAGATACAGTGTCACCACAAAACTCCAGAAGTGACCAGAAGTTGTAGTTTAACTTGGGGATTTGAGCTTGCTTCTGCCTTTCATTCTTATTAATAGAAGGTATTGTTTCTCAGTGTTTTTGGAAATTATGTAAATGTATGTGGCTGAATATCAAATACTTATTTATTAGAAACCCTTTTTTAAAAACTTTAAAAAATTTTCTATTTTGTCCAAGGGAAATGCTTTGAGGAAAGGATAAGGACTTCACTTTCCCTAGCTGTAGGTCACTAATTTTGGTCAACAAAATTAAGATTTTAATTTTCAAGGACTCCCTCTGTAGTTCACAGAGAGGAAGTGGCTCTCACAGGGAACTCCTGATCAGAAGTCTATCTCAGATGCTCTGTGCCACCCCTCAGGGGAGGCTTGTGGTGGGGAGGAAAGGAGAGAGCAAACTGTCTCAGACACCCTCTGCAATATGTGAGGGGTGGATGCGCCTTGGTGGTCCCAGTTTTTCAGTGCTGGAGGCTGGCTGGGGGCTCTTCTGACAGGCTGCCATGCACAGATGCAGAGGGAGGTGCAAGTTTTCACCTGCTGTTGTGCCCTGTCTCCTCCAGAGCTGCTGCAGAAGGGATGGTGAGTTGGAACATCTTGCGAGCCCAATACCCGAACTGTGGGCCACCAGTTCAGCCACCTTTTCTTTGGAATATCAACCCATCCTTTCTCTTCTCTTACAGCTTCTCTGTTACACCTGTCTTTTGTTTTTCAAAAATATTGTAGATGAGCTATCTGACATTTTGGGGCAAAGTCTTCTTGCTTGTGCTTACGGCAAGCAAATTACATGACATTAAGTTCTGACTAATGCTTTGTTCCAATTGTGTTTGTCAGCTGTGGGAGAGAACGTCTGCATTCAGAAAGCACTTACTGAGCCTTTGCTCATGGAGAGTGGTCTCAGAACATCCTCCAGCACTGCAGCCCCATATCTTAAAGACGTGCTGTCCCGCCACGTGCTGTCCCCACAGCTGCCCATGAGGAGCCTGGGCACTTGGAGCTGCTCAGCTGTTTGAAGTTGTGGGTGCATATTCACCTATATCCAGGATTCAGATATTCAAAACGTCACAGTTTTGGATCTACCCAAAACTGGGCTTCAGGGGAGTCACCAAGAGACTTCAAGGTGCACTGACTGATTTAGACAATTCTCTAGGTGGGCACTGACCTCACGCAACTTTGTGATGAAAGTCCTGCAATTTGAGGTTCTTTTGCACTCCACCGCTCCATCTTCTTACTTTTTATTAAACTTTTACTCAAACAGAATGCTGTAAGTATCTGGATCTTGAAATTCATTGCTGGATTCTTTAGTATTCATCATTCTCATCTGATAAAATTGCTCAGCTCTTCTACAGCAATTGAGACATATAAAACTTCCTTGATTCTGAAAATTTGGTGGGTAGAGAAGTCAGAAGGTTACTGTCTCTTCTGACTGTAATGGCTGTGCTGTTGCTTTTGCTGTCACCGGTGTTTATTTTTATTAATAGATAATACCTTTTTTTCTTCTCATTTAGCCTGGTAGCCTAATGTTTAAAGTAGCTGAGAATCAGATTTTACTTGAAGAACATTTCATTTATTGAAGGCTATTTGAAATTACTGGTTTAATGAATGTATTGCAGTTTAGCCAATAACCTCATCCTCTTTCTGTGCAATTTCAGTTCTGCATAACAAAGAGAGGGCCATATGTATCCAGGGGAAACTGAATCACTTAAGCAGAAAATAAAGTCTGTCAAAACACTACATAAATGCTGTACATGCATCTTTTTTAATTGAGTTGGGTAAGTTCAGAGATTTCCAGCATATTCTGAGTGTCTAATCCCTGGACCAAGTCAAAAAATGATCTGCCACTCCTCAAACTAAAATACAATTCACAAGTCAAACAATTACTCCTTTAAAGGAACAGTGAATATGTGTAAATTGGTTTTAGAGTTCCTTGATTTAAGTCATCTCATGAACTTAGTTTATTGATTAAGGAATGCTGCATCAGGAGCTTCACTGCCACTCTCCCCAGAGAGATGGAACCTAATGTGCTGAAGTACAGGCTGACATGAAAAGGGTTTGAAGTTTACAGAGCTAAGAAGAGGTGTGCCTGTATCCTGGAGTAGCTCTTACGGTACATTTGGCTTAGCACATGCAAAAGACCTCCAATATTTCTGTCTTGTAATAAGGGCTTTAAAAACCTTCTCTCCCAAGGAAAAGACTTGAAGGGAGGGGAAGAAGCCTCTTAGTGATTCCTTTCAGTGGGTCACTGCTCTGCACTAGCTCTCTAAGCTGCTATGGATTTTAACATTTTCTTGAGCACAGCTGGGCTTTCTTTTTTCCCTGGCATTTTTCATTCAGGTATAAACAGCTACTAGAGCAATATTACCAAGAATATCTTTAAAGAAATAACTGATGAAGCCATAAAAAACCATCTTGAACTAAAGCTTTCCAGAATGGCTGCTATCATTTTCATGCCTCTCTTCTGAGTGCTCATGAGTCTATCTAGGAACTGTAAATTTAGGGGAAGAAATAGAAAGGTGTATGATGAGTACAGCAGATGGGATATTTAGTGTATCTTTTTCAGAGATTCTTTTTCTTAATGCAGCATTATTTCTGTCAAAATTGAAATGCTTTGAAAAATATGCTAAGTTGATGTAAGTCTGTTCAAAGGAGAACTGATAAAGCATGAAAAAGTCCAGCAAAGAATATTTTGAACATTTTTACAAATTTTTTAAATGTGAATTGTGTTATCTAAAAGAATAAAAGAAATCTAAACTCTAGGAAATGTATTGCAACAACAGCACAACAAGATATATTGAGTTTAAATGGGAAAAAATTGAAATTGGGAAAAAAAATTCTGTGAAACAGAAAATCCAGTTCCCGGCCAGGTCTGTTTAGTGACAATTTCCTAAATCTGCAAATACTTTTGATTCATCGAATCATGAGTCATGATTCTGTAAATACTTTTGATTGATAGTTTTAAGGGGAGAGAAAATTCTTAAATGTCAACTCGCAAACGCAAGTGGATTAAGATCTCCTGAGCCACCTGCTTGTTTTAGTGGGGATGGCTTGAACATTGTGTGGAAGCCCTGTTCCACATGTTCCTTGGGATGGTGCCTCAGTACTGAAGCTTAGTTGTGTCCTTCTCTGAAAAATGGGCAAAGAGATTTTCCCAAGCTGTAAATATCAATGGTCTCAGACTAATTATGCTTTTGCAAAGCATAAGACTCTCAGTTACTGAAGTGTAGGCTGCTGTTTTGCAGGAGGAAGGGGGAATGTTTGGAGTGATGGTGTTTGTCTTCCCAAGTTACCTGTGATGGAGCCCGGCATTCCTGGGGATGGCTGGACACCTGCCCATGGGCAGTGCTGAATGAATTTCTTGTTTTGCTTTGCTTGTGCATGTGGCTTTTGCTTTCCCTGTTAAACTGTCTTTATCTCAACCCACAAGTGTTCCCATTCTTACCCTTCTGTTTCTCTCCCCCATCCCACTGAGGGGGAGCGAGCGAGCGGCCGTGCAGTGTTTAGGGGCTGGCTGGGGTTAAACTTCTGTATACTTTGAGTACTACTGAAGCCTAAAGAACATGTCAGATAAGCTGTTACCATATCTCCCATGTCACCATGGAGTGCCACAAGATAGGTGTCACTGGGAGCTGGCCAGGGTTGGCAGCAGAAAGCTGGGAAACTCTTATTATAATACCACCTTCATAACTGGAAGAAGTGTTGGCGGAGGCAGGAACTTTTAGTGTGAGGGAAGCAGAGCCCATTCATTAGCTCCTCTTGCTATGTGCAAATTCAAACATGGAATGAAAAGGACTAGTTGTACCGTGCAAGTAGATGCTGTGCAATGAGCATTGCACCATGCTTTGACTATTAACACCCACCAAATGTAATAACCATCTATTGGCCAGATTATCATTTTCCTCTGGGTATTTGGACCTATTTCCTGTCGAAACAGATTTTTCTTGTGTCACATCCATGCATTTCCCATCACTCTGTAAGCTGAAGAAGAAAGATAGTCTGGCAAATTAATTAGCTGGAGTTCTCCTATGTAGGAGACCATGTAGGAGTGTGGAGACCTTAGAGGAGTATTTGTCGCCAAATGAACTTGTCTGTGCTAGTTCAAAATGCCCTTCAAGCTATGTCTGAATTATTTCTCTGTTCAAATGAGTTACTCCTTCTTGTGGGTGGAATGAAGAATCTTGTCCTTCATCTTAATTTGTATACAGCAGATTCATGGCAGAGTAACTTAGTCATATGAAGGAATGCAGATAACACCTCTCTTGTATACCGTGCAGAGCTGTTGTAAGCCAAGCAGTTGTACAGCTAACAGACTAGTAAAACCAGGCCTGGGATGTCTACCAAAACAATCAGGTTGCAAACTCTGCATAGTCAAGTTAAAAATCTAATTCAGCTATTTGTATGGGTTCTTAATCATACATGTAATGTGTACATGTTCACATTAAAGTTAGAATTAATTATATCTCTCAAATCATCCATCTAAATGAACAATGCTTTGCTTAATGCAGCTTTGTTTTTATAAATATCCTCCCATTATGCAGCAACCGAATATTCCTGTTTTACCTTGGCTTTGGTGTGTGGGAGAGGCACTCTGGAAACTAAATATATCCAGTATTAATTAAACTATGTATCTGGGAAGGACAGCAGGATAATTCTTCTTTATAGTTTTATAATGAGATTTGTCTGTACATGAAAAAAGCTCAGCCATTCAGCATTTTTAGTTCAATTTCAGATCTATCTTTACATCAGTCAGAACGAGGAACAATTGGCTCCTGTATTTTACAACCTGGTACTTAGGGAAAAAGAACATTTTTGAAATTGAGTTTTGCAAATACTCAGAAAATGGGAAGAAACAATGCACAGGGAAAGGGGAAATGGAAAACAAAACATGGAGGAAATAACAGACATTTTTAGCATCTAAAGAAATGGGAGGGAGAGAAATGCCAGTGAAATATGAATCTGACCATGAAAGTCTTGCTGAATCCTAAGAATGACTTGCAGTATGCTAGATCATAATTTTGCTTCTCTGTTATGTCTCTTGCCCTATTAATGCCCCACATATCCCACACTTGCTGGGCTTTGTGCTTACCTCCCTTCCTCGTGCCCCACATGAGCCAGCAAACTTACCCTGGCTCCCCTTGAAGCCCACAAAGCTGGCATATCCCATGTTTTGTGCCACGAGCCGTTTGCAGAGGGTTTCCATCATCCAGGCTACAGCTGGTGGCTCTGACTCAGAAATGCCAAACACAGGGGCCAGATTTTGCTCTCAGCTGTCCGCAGTAACCATGGAAAGGTTTCACTTCTACCTTGGATTCAACAGAACGCCACCAAACCTGGAGGTGTTGTGAACTGAGTGCTCTGAACTCAATGAACTGGAATTTTCCCACTGAATTACTCAGAAATGGGAGAAGTGCCCAGTTTACTTTGCCTGTCACACAGGTACCCTGTTATTCATAACACTTGTGCTTGTTCCTTGAGCAAAGCATTTTAGCCACTCTTGCAGCCCAGGGAGGAGGATGGGGACAGCCTTGCAAATTGTGCTGAGGTTGTTAAGAGGCAGAACCCCTCCAGCTGTTTCTCTGTCCTGTCCCTGCCCCAGCTGGCCTGCAGGGGTGGAGCACCTGCACGTGTTTCAGCACAAAGTCTTCTTTCTTGGCCCAAACCAGCTTTTGTCAGCACTTTAAAGAAAATTGCTGGACTTTGCATCTGAGTCATGTGCACACAGCCTCAGCAGCTGCTTTTCTGCAGGGATGGTTTTCCCTGGCAAACGTGTGATAGCAAACTGTGGAGGGCCTAGAAACAGAAGAAGGAAATAATTCATGAGTTTGCAAAGACTTCCAGACCTTCTTCCATGGTATTTCAGATGTCAGATCTTAGCCCCATATAACAGACAACAGACGTCTATTACAGGCATTCTCAACCAAATAAAAAAATATGTGGTAAGCAAGCACCAAAGATTACAAATATATATTTTGCAAAACTGCCTGTAATTATGCAAAGTAAATTTTATGCAAAAAGCGGCGCCACCTAAATAGCAACGTAACATATGCACACGTTCAAAAAAGACAGTCTTTTCAAACAAACTATTGCCACAGTCATGCAATAGCTGGAGTCTTCAATTACCAGTTAATGCATCCTAGTAAAATGAATTCTTTTATGTGGGGATTGGTTTTTGTTGTTGTTGTTGTTTTTCATTACTAAGAGTTTCTACTCTTCCAAGTTGAAACAGTAAAGAGACATTATAGGAGAAGGTAGAGGTACCTCCATATGTGGCAACATGATGGTAGTTCTGCTGCAGCTTTCCACCTGACAAGGTAAAAAATCCAGGGTTAGATGGCTCAGATGTTACCAGAGCAGGCCTATAGCTAAAGTCTGTTAATTTCTCACCTTAAACTCATACATAAGCAGTAACTTTTGTACTAGCAACAGCCCCAACAGTTATGGTTTTCTTCAAATTGCTCTCCTTTCTGTGTTTCCTGGCAAGTAGAACTGGTCTTGTGGCATTGGCTGCAGTGCTTTGCTGCAGACCCAGAGAAAGCAGCACTGCTCCAGCCGTGGCAGTTCATATGTGCAGCCTGCTCTTGTACCATGATGCATTTTCTTCACACAGCCTCCCCAGAGAGCTGGACTGAAGTTACAGCACTGTGGTTCAGACTGAAACTGCCTTGAAGAACAAGAGCAGGATACAAGTTTATATAGGTTGCAGACCCAGATATCCATTATCTAGTTGGTGCAGTGAGCTGGCTTTGTACTGCTTGTGTTTTGAAAGGTTCCAGAAAAGTCCATGGAAGGGGTTTTAGATGTGTTGGTGCAGGTGCAGTGATAGCTGTGTCAGACCCAGAAGGTGTTGCAACTTCCTAAGTAGTAATAATAGATGGGTTGATGCCATCTAGTTCCCTAGTTGGTCTTTTCCTGCTTTGTCATAAGGGTGTCTGTCTGGAAGGGCCAGAAAGCGGAAGACTCTTCAGTTTTGAAAGATTTGCAATTGTAAGCAGCCAAAAAGGAAATGAGTACTGACTCCTGACAGAGGCAGAGTGCTTCCCTGCAGTCTGAGTGACAAGCTGGAGTCCAAGCTCTGCTACACAGAAGGGGGAGCAGTGGTTTTGAAAGTAAAGAGTCTCAGTTGGCCTTTATAAGTTCTCCTGGCCATCTGTGAAAGTCTTATGGGTGTGACTGTCAGTAAAGACATAGCATTCATGAACCTAAGTTTAAATCACTTTAAAAAGTATAGCAGGCATGAAGAATGAATCAAAATTGAATATATCAGAAAAAATGACATTGATTCTGAGGAAATAGATGCTTTCATCTAGGTACTTTTTAGATGAGTCCTCAAATCCATGACTACTTGAGTCAAAATCTACTCTGTGGTCCATGAAACCTGGTCTTAAAGTAATGATCCCAGAGCCAAAGTTTTCCTTCCACTGAATTCACCTAGAGAAGATCCAAACTCATGTCATTGTGTGAATTATTAAATACACCCTTTGAATCACAGAACCTTACACAAAGATGTTGAATTTGTCTATTACATTGATCCACGTGTCTCCTCTGTGCTGACCATAGTCCACTAGAATAGAGAACAATTTGAATTCTTTTTTTATTATACAACTGAAAGAAAACGAACAACAACAACAAAAACCTCCCATATCATAAAGATGTGTTTACCTGAACTTCTCACCTTACTATGGATGCTCAGTTGGTGGTGTCAGGAGTCCTGAGTCTCTTGTCCTGTTTCTCTTGTTCTGTCACCATGTGTGTGGAACTCTGATTTCCAGTGCAGCATTGTGACTTTCTGGCAGTCACAAAGGTGTGTTTGCAAAGGCTCCCAGCATGGTAGGACACTGTGTCCTGGCCACTTCACAGGCTGCATTCTGCTCAGCTTCCACACCAGTCACCTGCCTAACCTGGTGCAGAGAGCTGCTTGCCCTCATAGCATGGGGTTTCCCCCACAGTCCCTCCTTGTGATGATGTCCTTCTGCAGTTAATGCTTTGCCATCCCTGAGCTCTGTTTAGCCATTCCATGTCCCAGCCTTGGTTAACAAAAGTAGAGTGAGCCCTCAGAATGAACAGCTTTGCCCACATTTCTGCATGGACAACTAAACTAAGTGTATGAGACTTCACCTCCCTGTAATGCTGACCAGCTACTGATAATAAACCTTCTCTGTCTCTGCCTTTATGCTTAGGTAATCAGTCCCCATCCTTTTCACGTGATGAACTATTTTATTGCCTCAATTTTGTCCATTTTTATAACAAAACACCTCCCTCAGGTTTTTGCCTTTGGAGTTTTTCTTGTTTCATTGACTCTCTGGAATACTATATTGAGCTTGTTTTAAATTGCAAAGTGTGCCCATGTAGTGTGCCTCAATGAAACATGCATGAACTGCTGTTCCGAGCGCTCCCGCTGTCAATCCGCACGCAGTGTTTCTGAGGTGGCCGCCGCTCCCAAGTTCCCCAAAAGCACTGCCTAATGTCACCACCTCAGTTCCTGTCTCCATTTTAAGCCATGGATTCTCCCTCTCCAAAGCTAACCCTTGCTTTGGCTGTTCAGCATGGAGTCCTAGCTAGCGTGGCACTGCCCCCCTTCTGCATGTTAAGTTCCATGGCAGCAAAGCTTACACCCAGGATGGTTTTCCTTGGAAATGTGTACCAAATGTGCAATGGTGTAAGAGGCTGAATAGAGTTTTACCAGTGAATACGAAAGATCATCAATGAAAGTCCCCACTGAGAAGCAAGTGCCACTGGAGATCATTTCTCAAACAGTATGACTAATGCAATTTATGACCCTGTCTCATCTCCTCAGGCTCCTGTTTAGCTAATGTGTCATGCTTTCAATCTTATGTTTCACCCCAGCTGTCCATGTTTTTACATTTAAAGGCTTTGCATGTGCTGTGCCTGATACTGTGGTAGTAAAGGTCACTAAGCTGACTTTACTATTAGGTGGGTTTCATTTTTATAAACCAAACGTGATGAGGAAGAGTCACAGTGAAATCTGTTGACAAGATCAGCTCTAAATATTGAACATATTAAATGACTTTGCTTTCAGCTGGTCTTCTCAGTACAAGTGGGACTGGAAATCTCATTAGAATACATAAAGTGACAGATTTTGCAGTGCCAAGTGTACTCTTGGAGCCCAATATTGTCCCTCATGTGAATACACAAAGAGTAAAGTTGCATATTTATTTGGAGGTTGTCCTACAGCTGTGTCTAGAGCAGCCACTGACAACAGCCACAACCACCTTCAATGCATCTCTAAAAGGGTTAATAGCAATAAAGGGGTTTTAAAGTACTATTATATATTGATTTAAAAATTCCTTTTTCTTTCTTTCTTTTAGGTAACCTCCCCAGAATTAATTATTAAAATTATAACTTTTTAATCACCCAAATGAACACTATGCTCAGATAAAACAAGTCAAATATGTCAGGTGAAATGGTCTGCAGCTGTCAGCATTCTTCTGTGCCATGTAGGTGAAGTAGGCTTGTTGGTTAAAACCATGAGAAGAAAACAAAACACTTTTTTGTTTCCTCTTATGCCTTCTGACTTACAGAACTGCTGTTGTTGCAGTCAGTAAATCTGGTCCGACACCACAGGTCGTTGAAATAACATGGAGAATACATTCTTTTCTGCTAAAAATATATTTTAGAAAGCATTTAGTTTCTACGTGCAGGTAAAAAATACAAGATGGTGTGAGCCTGACCATGCACATGTCAGTAATATTTTTTATCTACTTGATTTTTTACATATAATATCTTACAGTCAGTAATAAGATACAAATGAAGGACATGTTGTCCCATAACTGGATATATAAGAGAGAAAACCACTCAGGGAATGTAAAAATGTAAACATGTAGTTCCTTTTGTGGAAATTTCTAGACTTTTTACTCAGTATTTTCCTGTGATCCAAACTGAGAGCTATTAAGTTAAAAAAAAATATTTAAATAGGCTGAAGGCATGGAAACTTTAGGCTATAAAATCCTACAAGATCCTATTAAAATCCTTTCTTGGGGAAAAAAAAAGCTGTAATTAAATCCTGCTATGGAGGTCATAGTCATTTGTGAGGGACTGCCTGATCATTCCCTAACTTTTTTACAATGAAACTTGTGCTAATGCCCACCATGTTCTATAGAAAACTACCTGTCTACAGCTGGGTCAACTGAAAATGAAGATTTATAAGGGAAAAAAAAACCACACACAAAAAAAAGACAAACTCCCATCTAAATTTTTAGACAAACAAATTGTCATCAGAAAAGTTTCCTAAGTGCTGAGGAAGCTCTTTCAGCGTGTGTGCTTCAATCCTGCCAGGGCTGAATACCTAGGAACATTCCCTAAAAGGGAAGCAGTGGTATTCCCCAGTTCAGCTTCCCAGAGAGCACTTGATAGCTGAGCTCCGAGCATGCTGACGGGGTGAATCAACACGGCATGCAGAGCCTGGGGTTCTTCATTTAAAAATACAGCCACCGAGGGAGGCAGTAATGATGTTTGTTCCTTATTTAAGCTCCTCGTATTTAGAGTACTGTCCCAGTAGATGGAGGATTTGAGCGCTGCTCCCTCCTACGCTGTCAGGGGTTTGGTGTCCGCATTCCTGTCATTCCAGAGGAGTGGCCAGACAAGGAGGCTGCAGACCAGGCTGTGATAAGGACATGGGGTGGTTGGACCTGAGCAAAGATCATTAAGCTTTAGTTGTGAAACATGAATCCTTATGTAAAGCATCTTCCCACCCATTCAAAAGTATCTTCCCTGTCCATAGCAGGGGTAGGATATTAGGCACGTGCCTCCCTCATCATTTAGCAGGTTGCTGGATGTTTTAGATCCCAGCTTGAGGCATCCAAGGCCATTCCATACCTAGGACAGGAACTTGGGTAACTAGCTGAGGTATTTTAATATCACCCTGAGAACTCAATACCTGAAACCTATGTGAAATTATGCACTGCAGTGGTCTGGGGCCTTTCATTTCTTTATCTTTGAGTAGCAGATTGTGGGTGACTAGAAAGAAGGATTTACAAAATGACAGCAGCAAAACATGGGAATTTGATACTAGTCCTGTCAGCTTTGACTCCTGGTTTTATATGTGGATTACAGGATCCTGATGGAGAACAACCCTGTTTATCCACATAGACCATCAAATGTAAGGTCATTGGCTAAGAAAGCAATTGTCTGTCATTATTTATTTAAGGAGGAGTGCAGCATGCATTCACATGACTGCATGTGTGAGAATCTTGTCCAGGAGTGGTGATAGGCTGTCATCATGGTCAATGAGCATTTGCTTCAACAAAAAGCAAGAAGTGACCGAGAAGTTGAATGGAAGAGAAGAACGGGAAGTTTGCCACTTGAAAAAATACATGCAAAGTTGGAATGGGGGAAAAAAGCCATTAAAACTGGCTTGATTACTTTGTAATCCAAAATAAATTGTTTAGACCTTGAATATGAGTGTTACACACTTATGGTGCTAAAAGTTATAAATGTTTGAGCTGAAATAGTTTCAAAATAAACATCAGAAGTAATCATTAGGTAAAGCCTAAACCAGTTAATTATTATTTTGCTTAAATTATTATTAATTTAATTATTAATTATTATTTTGCTTAAAATAAGTTCAGTAGAACTAGTGATTTGTTGTGAAACATGCTTGTTTAAATGAGCTACCTTTTCAATGACAGAAAGAAGTATTTTGGGAACAGTTCTGTAACTTTCTACTTGAAAAACAGTGGGTAATGCCTATTGGAAGGACTAATAGTCTTTGCTGAGCTCTAAATTACTTTCAGTCACATACAAAAAAAGTGTTACAGCCTCTCAGGAAAGCTGTGTGAAATAATATGATCAATGTGCAAGGGTGGACAAGAAAATAAATAAAATGTGAAGATGGCTAGAGTAAAAAGGGCACTTTGACCAGGTTCTTGTAAAATCCATAATTTCTGTGTAATTCAGCTGCAGTTACATGTACTCAGGAGTCTAAACCTGAGAACTTTTATTTTGAGTGGAGTACCTGACTTTAAGAAGGCATATGAATAGACATCTGCTGTCAGAAAGCAATTGGAAGGTCAGGGACCTTCAATTTAAGATCCATAAACAATGGAATATGAAGTTGTGTTTTGTAGAGCAACAAAACCTACATTTGCATCATTTTAGTTTTATTTTTAGATTTTCAAGAGACTTTCAGATGACGATAGCTCTCTTTCCTGAGTTACTACTTTGGTTAGTTCTTGTTTTGGTTCCCTTGGGTAATAACCACCAGGAGATTTTGCAGGTGCCAAAGCAATGTTTGAATGGTTACCAGTGACACAGACAGTAATTGCCAAATGATGATTTCAAAAGTGTCATGCTAAAAAAGCTGCTTGAATGGCCATGGTTTTGTCAGCTGCCTGAACTATTTACTGCAGAGGCAAAAGGCCTAAGTGGAAGTGCTCCAAGATGGGGTTTGTGAATGTGAATCCAGGGCAGCTCCTATCCAGGGTTAACTACAGAACCTGTGTTTGTAGCGTTCACTGCGCTTTTTAAAGCAGTGCTTTCTCATCCCCAATACAGCAGGTTGCACATTTGGGAAAAGAAAACCAAGAAGTCCTGACTTGTACTTCCCCAGCTGTAACTTATGTGGCCACAGTCTAATTAAAGCCCTAAATAAATGTTGCACTTAATTAAAGACAAACCCAAGTCTATTGAAAATGGAAGAAAATAATGAGCTATTTCTTGTTGTACATGATCTTTGTATACAATAAAACATGTGCTAAAGTGTTTTGTGGCTGGCTGATGTTTTGGCTGCTCTTTTCCAAAATGGGAAAACAAGGATTCCCGTGAGCAGGCACATGCTTTCCCTCCATCTGGCAGTGTGCAGATCAGGAAGGCACGATCACTTACTGATTTGAGAAATAGGTGAAATGAAACTTGATGGGTACCATCACTGAGCCTGTGTCACCCTCTCTTCTGGGCCAACACAGCTGTTCCTGCAGGCAGGCAGTGAACCATTTTGGGGAACTGATCTAGCAGAAGGAAACAACCAGTTTAGGGGGGAGGGGAGTGAGTGCTTGTATTTCAGGTGAATCACTTCTCCAGCACCGCTGGTGAGGAGGACGTGCAGACAGGGGGAGCCTTGCTCAGGGGACCAAGCAGCTGGAGGCAGAGGCTGTGCAACGTGTCACCAGTTGTTTAACAACCAAACCATGTCTGGTAACAGCCAAACCCTGTAATATTGTTAAAAGGTGAGGAGCAACTCAGGGGAAACGCGACAAACTTCTGTGAAAATATGTATATATATATGTATATATAGTAATTAAAATATTAAAGGACACTAAGGAGTATTAGTAGTATCAAGTCAAGAGCTCTTCCTAAACTGTGCCCTGACAGAATCATGAGTGTTTTCTGATGAGGTACAAATTCCAGTCTTGTGCTCAATGTACTTCAGAGAGAGCTTGTGCTGCAAACAGAACAGGGAACTCTGCTCCCTCTGGTTCCCAGCGACACCATAAGTATGACAGAATCCTAATTTGCATGGCTGTGGTTTAGATTATGTATTTCAATGGCAAATCCCTGTCTCGGGAATTGATTGCTCAGTCTTTTTTTATTTTTAAGAAAGTTGGGAAGCAGGAGCTCTTGAAAGTGATAATTTTATTGAGGGAGGGGAATTTAATGGAAGGTGATACTTTGTCATCCTGTCCTGATTTAAAGAGAATTGAAAAAAACGTAGGATTTCTTCTTTCTTTTTGGACACATTTTATTTTTGGACACAGGAAAGCTATTAAATGAAACAGTGAAAACACTTGAAAAAATATTGCAAGACAAATGTATTTCATTTAAATGCTAATTTGTTTATAATATTTTCAAATAATGTAAATAAGGAATAGTTTTGATGAAAATTATCAGAACATAGCACATGTCAAAAACATGGTGAAGAAGCTGTAAAAATGTATAAGAAAAAGCATGATTATATATTGGAAGAGGACAGAGGAATTGGACTAGCACTCCTGCACAACTGCTGCAGAAAAGGTTTTTAAGAAAAGCTCCAAGCTGCTACTGTTTTCTTTCTTACACATAGCCATCACTCTGAGCAGAGAGAATTTCTGCTCCTGTCTCCAGAAAAGTAATTTGCAAGCTATTTCTGATCTCATTATATTATCTGCATACTTTCTTGTCTTTTGCACAATAAATTCTTTGGGAGCATTAGTTTTAAAAATTGCCTTGCATATTGCAGCATAAAAGGCAAAAACATTAAAACTGATACAATCTACGAGCAACAAACCTGAGAAGTGCAAATATTGATCACACTGCAACATCTCCTACACAGAAGCTACAGTGAAATAAAGCAGTGGCTGCAGGTTGTCATGAGCTGTGCTCATGTTTTACTTAAAGTCCAGGATCTTCCAGTGATGTTATTACCTGATAACCTCAGTTTTAAAAAAAATCCATACTCTGCTGTGGGGAGAGGAAGGCCTTGAATTACAGAGTCATAAAGGGTGTGCGTGACAGACAAGCAGTAGCCACAATTCATTTTGTTGCATTAGGCTCCCAGCTCAGGTTTTTCAGGTACTTGGGGCTCTCAGAACCATGCTGTTCTCCTCAGCTTTTCCTACAGATTAAGCTTTGCCAGCCTTGGAAATGTAACTGGGACAAAAGTACCATGCACTGGGCAGGCATTCAAAACGTGGGGTGGGCTTCTCTGCTGCCCTTCACCTGCTTCTGGTCAAATGTGTTTTGGCCAGCCAAGTGTCTTTGCCCTGCTTGTGCCGATGCCCAAAGCAGAGTCCTTTTTCACCCTTTCCTTGACAACCCAGAGCAGGGGTTGTCTCTTCCCTCATACTGTTTATCTGTGGTGCCAAAATACACTGTGGGCTGCCAAGACCAGCTACCCTCCCCATACATTAATGACATTCCTGTTCAGTTTGAATGCTGAACACCATCACCCACACCTCACCCAGTCAAACCCAGCCAAACCTCAGGGAAGGGGAAGACCTGCAACTTGAAGTTGCACCATGACTGTGTCTAGTTCTGGGTTCCTCAAGGAGCTCATGGAGATGGTCCAGCAGAGGCCACAAAGGTGGTAAGAGGTCTGGAGCATTTCTCTTGTGAGAAGAGCTGGGCCTGGTTAGTCTGGAGAAGAGAAGGCTGAGAGGGGATCTCATTAATGCATACAAATATCTCAAAGCTGAGTGGCAAGAGGCTGGTGCCAGACTCTTTTCAGTGGGGCCCAGGGCGAGGAGTAATGACCATAAAGTAAAACGCAAGAAGTTCCACCCCAACACGAGGAAGAACTTTTTTCCATTGAGGGTGGCAGAGCACTGGAGCAGCTGCCCAGGGAGGGAGTGGAGTCTCCCTCTCTGGAGACATTCCAAACCCACTTGGACGCGTTCCTGTGTCACCTGCTCCAGGTGACCCTGCCTTGGCAGGGGGTTGGAGCGGGTGATCCCCAGACGTCCCTTCCAGCCCGAGGTATCCTGTGATTCTGTGGTTCATTTGGTGATACGGTTTGTTGTCGCTACGAGCAGCGACCACGCTGGAACCGCTCAGAAATTCCCTGGCGATCCCCTGGAAAGCGGCGCCGGTCCGCGCCGCTCCCGGTTCCCCCGCAGCGGGGCAAAGTTCGCCCTCGCCGGGGACGCGGCGGGACGGCCCCAGCAGCCGGCGAAGGACGCGGAGCCCTTCCCGGGGGAGGAGCGGGGCGGCCCCGCTGCCGCCGGGAGCTCCCAAGATGGAGGCGGGCGGTGTGACAGGGCGGGGAAGGGGCCGGGCGCGGGCTGCGCCCGGGGCAGGTGCGCGGGGCGGCGCCGCCGGGAGCCGCAGCCGGGCAGAGGGCGGCGCTCGGCGCTCCG
>VZTJ01002567.1:1045035-1063951 GCA_013397795.1 Orthonyx spaldingii | reverse complement strand
CCTGTTGCGCTCGCAGGCTGCCAGGCAGAGCGGCGGGACCGGGGCTGGGCAGGAGGAGCGCGGGGTACCGGCCGAGCCCCCCGTGGGCCCGGGGGGAGATGCTGCACATGGCCGGCGTGACCCTGCAGCGCCGGCATCCGCGCCTGCCAGAGGTGAACGCTATTTCCAGCGAGTGACGCGCTCCTGCCGGAGTGAAAAAGTGCCTGGTTTAGGGACTCGTGTTAGCGTGCATCATGGAACGGGGTTAAGGGAATGACGCGCTCACCAGGCTTTTACTGTGCGCCAGGAGTCGACGGAGAATGTTGCTCTGTCAAAAGAAGAAAAAAAAGGGTGCCTTCTAAAGCTTTCGTTCGCTTGAACTGAACTGTCAAGAGAAATGTCTAAAACTGAACTGCAGTGCTTTTAAAATAATATGTTTTAAAGGTAACTTGTAAGTTAACGCAACTCCTCTGGTTAGTGGTATGACTGTTGTCTCTTCCCTGATTTTTATTAATGTTTTAATGGCATGGGCTGCCTTCATAAGAGGCTTGAGGTATATGTGCTTTGGTATAGGTGGTGTGGAAGTTAAATGGCTGCAGCTGTAAGAGTGGACAGTGGGAATGTGCTGATTAAGATGTAATTGGTTAAAGTGGTACAACTCGCATGTAAGAAGCTTTTTGGAGGGAGGGCGTGTCTGGCCGAGGACTGCTCTCGTAGTTGGAAGTAGTTAGCAGTGATTTTGGCTGCTTCAGCAGGAAGGCAAGGGCTGAACGGACTGATCTTGCCCCTCTGTCAGTGTTTTCAGCGGGGATGTGCTTGCAGATTAATGTCGCAGATTTGCTGCTACATGTGCCTGCTGTGTTTGAAAACTGATGTTGCTGCTGTGCATCTGGCAACTTTCCTGAGCAAGTTTATGTTTTACAAAACCTCTTGTCAGTGTTTTACTTAATATATCGTAATTATCACATCAGATAGTCTATTACATAGTGCCTTGTGGACCCTGATTGGTGCTACCTATTTGTGCTTTCTTACAATAATCCTGAAGAAGAAATTTTAGTTTTCAGCTAAACTAGAAGCATCCGTAGTGTTCAGCTAAACTGCTGCTTGTGGGTCAGTAGTTCAGGTTTGCTGGAGCTTCAAATCAAGGATAAGCCCAAGAGGAGGTTGAAGATCGATTATGGTATATGCCAGGTAATTCATGCTGCAGTAAAAATAAAGCTAGCAGTAATTCTGAAGTTGTAATCAGCGTCTGTGGGTGATGGTCACTTTTCTAAGTGTCTGGAGAAATTGAATAAAATACCAAGGACTTTTTCATGGCAGGGGTTTTTTATTTCCTTTGAATCATCTGTTTATTTTATTATCCGCAATTGTTCATTACCTGTTTTATCCCTAATTACATGCATTTAGGGAATGAGGGAAAGGCAAATCTTGAGTGTACTTTGTAAAAAAGCTTTATTTGACTCCAAAGTATCTCATTGCTTAGTGAGACTAATGACTAGCTAGTTGGATGACAAACTTTAGCACTGATCAGGTATTTGCATGTAAAAAGGCAAATGGTGAAGGTGCGGTGGGCTGGTGCATGGATAAAAGGTGGAGAGGCTACCGCAGCACTAACTCATTGTCTTCCCTTGAAACAGGAAAATCCCAATCTCCATAAGTAAGGGAGTTTGTTCTGGAGACCTCAGAGTTTGTTACGATTGTTTTCTGTTAGCATGAAGAAACCACATACAAGCAGAAATATATTGGGTTTACAAGAGATGCCTGAGTCATCAGCATACCTTATTCTGAACTGTGGTTCCCAACATTGTTCATCAGATGTTTTCTTTACTGTCATACAGGAAGTGTGTGTCAAACTTCAGCAGCACTTGGAGATGTAGGTTTGTATTAATAAATGCTCTAACTACAAACAGCCCATTTCCCACTGAAGCTATCTTTAGTTTATTGTGTAGTTCAAGCAGCTGCATCAGGTCAAAAGAAGTTTTTTCTTTCATCTCTACTGGTCATCTTGACCCTTAGTTAAAACTTGTAATTTATGTCCTGGAGCAAATAATCATATTATTCTTGTTGCTCATGGCCTTCGTGTGCTTCTCTGACATTGTTCGGTGTCTGGAGGTTATAGGTAATGCTCACAGGAAGACTAAAGTATGTGAATAAAGGTAAACAATGTGAGAAGTTAAAAAAAAGTAGCTTCTTGTTTTGTCCGATCTGTGTTTCTGTCCCGTACAATCCTTTTTTTGTTTTTGTCAGGCTGCTGAGGAACTAAGGCACGTGTGTTGCAGGATTTCCCGTACTCCAGGCAGCCCTGCATGGCTGGTGCCTGCATACATCAGTTTTCCTCCTGGAGGAGGATCTCCCCTGGCTGTCCCTCATGCTATGCAGACCCTTCCCTCGGCCAGCATCCCCTGCACAGCGGGGTCAGGGGCCAGGTGAAGGGTGATTTTTCTGGTAACTGGAAGTTACCGTGCGGGGAAGTCAAACGTGTTTCAGCGTTGTCTCAGCTCTGATAATTGCTGTGATGGTCATCTTGGAACAGCAGATTGAAGAAGCTGAGTTTTAATTGGTGGCACTTAGCTGGCCTCTCAGCAATGTGAGTTATCAAGTTCTTCTGCTTGTGGAGAGAGCCTGACATTTGGTTGATACATGGATTTAAAGGCTGTTTTATCTGTCCTTTGGTTTCCCACACCCACTGTTATTTCTGACCTGTGATTCAGCGGTGCATTGGCAGTGTAATCTCAGGAACAGTAGAATAAAGTGAGGTGTGTCAGCTCAACTCATTTTTCTTTTTCCAAAAGAAGCACAAACTTTTAAGGATATTTACCACTTGAAATAATGCCTGCCTTTAAGCAAGGTCTGATACTAAATTCTTTTCTCTTGCTCTTTTTTGGGGTAAAAAGGGGAAAATTGTGCTAGCTCATGCGTGCTTCTGCTCTGCTTGTGCCATGGTTTTGATGTACTTATTATTTAAAGATTTGGCTAATAACATGGCACTGAGTGCTTTTCTTTCCTGAAAGCAATAGCCACTTCATGCAGAGGATGATGGAGTCATCTGTCTCCACCAACTGATGTGGCAGGAAGTAATTGCAGAGTATCTGCTGAGCACTTGGTACACACGGAAGGTATCTTGGGAGCTGTGTGCTCCTTTTTTCCCATCTTAGTAGGTGGCAGCCTTCCAAGGATTTAAAATCCAAACCTTTAAAATGTCTGTATTTTGATAGTTGGGTTTAGGGTTGCTTGGTGGATCCAAGAGACTGCAGACTCTCTCTGTCATCACGAGACCAGAGTCACTCTTGCCTGAGACCAACGTTCAGGTGTCCCTCTGCACCTGAGATATGGCCCCTGGGTCGTGGAGTGAGGATGGGTTATGCATCTCCCCGTGAATGGGGAGCTGTCTGTGTTTGGACTGTGAATATGGGGGTGTTACAGCTGCCAGTGCTGGTGCTCAGAGCTTTGGTACCTCTTTGGCCAGGATGAGCCAAATAACAACACTGGTTTACTCAAAGTGTTTGCACCAGCTACTAAGTAATATGCAATCATTACTCGAAGTACTGTGGAGTTATGCTTTTACATATATACATCTTGTTCTGTATTTAAGAAATAAATTCATATCAAAAAACTTCATAATATTTGTAGTTACACCTTTGACACAGATTCCTGTTGGTATGTCTGAAAGCTAGAGCAAGGTGCAAAGGCCAGTGATTCAAAATAATTTTGAAAACCCTTGTCAAACTGGTCTGCTGAATGCCTTCTTGTTTTGTGACTGTTCTGATGGGTTTTGGTGGCAGTGGGTGGAGATGTGCATGGTTAGATTTGGTTTTTTTGTCTTTTTGTCTTTTTTTTTTTATTTGGTATCTATGCAGGCCTGCTGAATCTTGGAGGGTTGTGTTTATTGGTATAATATGATCTGAATCAGCACCTTAATGAAACCTTTAGCAGCAGTTTAAAACTTTTTGCTTTGAGAAAACCTTTCACAGAAATTCAATAATGATTTAGATTGCGGTTGCAGGAGGTTACAAGTGTATTACTATCATTAGAATTTGTCTGGAATAATATCTTTAACTGTTCAGTCCACACCTTGAAAGAAAAATACTGCTTCAGAATATGACAGTGTAAAGTTTACAGATTTTCCTGGTAACCTTTTGTAATAATATTTTAAAATATCTTTAGTACATCCTTAACACACATTATCCCCCACAACCCCCCCAATGTTTTTAGGATAACCCTGTATTCACAGCTACTATGAGCAGCAGCTACAAAAGATGATAAAATGCATCTGCTTCTGTGAAAAGGTCAAAAAAGCAAATTACCCATGTCTTAAAAGAGAGAAGTATTTCACATTTTTTAAAGTGCTTCAAGAAGATAAGTGGAAGGATAATTGAACAGTTGCTTTTCTTGCACTCTTGTGCGTGAGAAGATGTGTTGTGGCCGGCATCTGTTTAATTCTGTGAATTCAAGTGGTGTTCGTGGACTTGGGTAACTGAAGGGGAATGAAAGGTAGAATAAAAGGTGGAACTTCTGTTCTGTTTCTGGCTAAAACTTCTCTTCTTCCTTGCCGAAGAACCCAGCCAGGAGTCAACAGCCCCGTTCTTCAGTCCGTGAGAAGCTGGCTCCATAGCTCCAGTGATAGGAGTGGTGAGGTTGAGGGGCCTCCCAGGTGCTGGGGACCAAGTGGCTGGGTTGGTGAATCAGCCTGAGGCCCCAGTGGGCTTGGAGGATGCCTTTTCAGGCTGGGCCGAGATCTTTGCAGAACCAGCAGGGAGGTCTCTGACCCTCACCTGTGCCAGAGTTGTCTGGGGAGCTGCCATTGCTGGCAGTGCCAGTGATTGGGGGATTATTGAGGTGCCCAGAGGTGCCTAAAGATACATTAAAATAATACTGCTCTTCACTTTCTCTAGTGAAGATACTGATTTGCAATTCCCAGCTGGTCATCTGGCAAAAGCTAAGAGTCAAATGTGACATTCCTGGTATTCCTTAGCATAAAAAGTAAACAAAAATCTTAAGAGCTGTGTCTTCACTTACATGTTTTCATGTAGGAATAAATTCCTTTAGAGGCCTGAATTTTTGGTTTTGTTTAGTTGGTTGTGTTTTTGGTTTGTTTTTTTTTTTTTTAAATTTATTTTCTGTACTTGTTATGGAACAGAGCTCTTAGAAATCTGAAGTGGATGTGTATGTGTGTGTGTTGCTGGGACCTGACTGAGAGAGAAAAGTCTTTTCTACTTCCTCTGAGTAGAAAAGCCACAGGTGTGGGAGCAGATTTTCTTGGAAATGAAAGTATCCTGAGTGCTTTCACTTTCTAGTTCTTGTGTGAGAATTATCTTCTAGTGATAGCCACTGTGATTATTTTAAAGTGGGTGAAGGTTGCCTTGAGTCACAGTGAAGGGTTGTGTGTGTGTTGGTTTTATTTTGTATAATTGATTTTTGTTTCTTTGTTTGCTGGGGTTTTTTTTAGCTGGCTTTGTTAAGCATCCCCATCAAACCCTGGTGACTAAGTTACCAATGTGATGGTCTATAGTCAGGAGATAGACACCTTTAAGTTGAGGAATTCAGGTTCTCAGCAGGGGCCTGTTGACTTGTGCCTGGGGTAGCAGTGTAGCATCATGATTCAAATCACAAGCTGGAGTATTAGGTGAGTAATGCAGGTGAAGCTGTTGTGACAATGTATTTCAAAAGGATTTTATGAATTCAGGGTAGAGTTGAGTCTTTTTTTTCATATTATGAAATAGAGATGACTTCTGTTAGCTGATGATTACACTTTATCAGTTGGTGTGCTGTTAAAGAAGTCAACATCTACCAAGAGTGGAAAATATTAGACTGGAGTGAATGTGGGTTCAGTTTCAATAGTTGAGTGAAACTAACGTCACTCACATGTGCCTTCTGCCAGGGAGCTGAGTCTGTGATACATGGGATGAAATCCTCCATTCCCTTTGGGACTGTGATATGTCCAATGTTCTGGTTAATGGGTGGTCAAGCATAATTAATAGGGAAAAGCTGATACTGTGAATCACAGGAGTTAGTTGCATGCAAAACTGGGCAAGTTGAAAGTTTTCTATAAGCTCATCTTTTTTACTTTTTAGAAAGGGAGAGAATACTAAAGCTGTGGGGCTGAAGGAAAGATGAGGTGGTGAGATGTCTTCCTGCAGAGCATACATTGCATGATAGTACAAACTCAGGCTTTGTGCCAAGGAAAGGTACAAACTCAGGCTTTGTGCCAAGCAAAAGGAAATTCTTTTTCCTGCTTTCTCAGGTTGGGGAATGCCATCTCTTGCTTCTTTTTGTGAACACGTGTAACTCTTAATTTGGTAACACGGTGTGTTCTGGACATCATGTGTCAGATTTTTCCATGTTACCTTACATTAATACTGTGCTGCATGTGGTGTTATCGTAAGTTGAATTGTGCCTGCACACCTCAGCCAAACTTGCAGCTAAATGGGGAGCAGCTGTGGTGTGTGCTGTGGTGACCATCTAAAATGTTGCTTTCTTCCAGCATTGCAGTTTGCTCTCGCTCATTGTGTTGCAGGGTTTACATTTCTTTATTGCTAGATTTCAGCAGGACTTAAAAACTTGCAATTGACTAAGAGCTCCACAGACCATTAGTGGAAAATTTTCATGAAACTTTTTTTGAATGATCCTGTTCATACCACCTTTGTGCTGTCTTACCACCCCATTTTTCAGAAATGAATAAAGTGTCTCTTGGCTGCAGAGGGTTCCACCTCCCTGCCTCAGTATTTGAGGCCACTTTAGCAGTGTGTTCTGGAGTGGCTGTGGGGGTGTGCTGACTCTTGCTGACACTCATAAGGCTCTGTCTTCTGGTAGAGGGGTGGTTTTAGCAGACTCAACTACACAGTGCTTTTCCTAGTGAGTGTGGTGCAGAATCTGTGGGTTTGGGCTTTAACATATGTGAAATGTGAAGCAACATTGACTCAAAATGTTGAGAATGCTGTGAAAGGCTAGGAAGGAAGAACTGGGTCCTAAGATTGTGTAAAGGACAGATAGACACAAAATGTCATGAGCTGGACACTGTGATGACTTCAGTTGTTGGTGGAGGCTTTCTGAGTTCTGTTTAATTACAGAGTGGTTTTCCCATGTATTTAGTAACATTGCTCATTCCGAGCATTTGAAAATCACAATGAAAATATTGAATCTATTCAGACAAGACTCTTGCAATTTAAGAAGGCACTGTTCTGGTTTGTTTTTTTTTTTTTAGTTGGGTTTCATAGTTTTCATTGTTTTGTAAATGTCATTAGCTTTCCTTTGCCATAAAGGATGAAGTTCAGTAGCATGTTGAAAGCCATGAGCATGTGAGTTTCCCTGAAATCTGGTGTTACCTGGTGATGGGCCTTGAACAGGAACAGCAGTGTTGTGAGCTGCAGCACCACTGAGTGTCCACAGTTTTAAGGTATCTCTCCTTGTAAGGGTGTTGCAGAGCTGGAATCCAGAGGACATGTGATGTGGGACGGCTTGAAGGCTGCAGTGCAACTAGGTTAACTTTGAAAACATTGCCTGACACAGATTTGTGTATGTAAAACACTTGTTTTTAAGGGCATCAGAAATATTGGTATGCAAATTCTAACAGGTTTTATTCTGAGATGCACACCTTTGACTTGATGCTTTTGTTTATAGCTGGTTTCTGAATGATTTTACCTGGTGGATTCTTGCTGAGAAAAATTATACTTTGCACAGCATTTTTTCTAGAATGTTTCTGTTATCAACTAATTGGCAACAGTCAAGCTTATCAAAGTTCAGGTGCCAAGAAAATGTAGATTGTGCTTAAAATATCCTTGACTAAAGCTTTTTTAGCCATCAGGTGAAAGCATATTTTCAGCTTTACAGTAAGCAGAGATAGAACAATGTATTTAATATAAGCTTGTCAGTGAGGCATTAATGTTTTCAAGGCATGATCTGGAGCTATTTAAATCTAATTTACCCTTGTATCCTAACATACACAGAATTTGTGGAAATAAATACATGTGATCTAAAGGCATTCTATCCCCCTGTGGCTTCTTCCTGCCAATTGTCATCATTTCACTGGTGTTGTACCCTGAAATCCAGAGGGCTCCCTGTAGAAGATGTTCACTTGACATTAGGGTCTGAGTCTGCGGTATAAAACTTTTTGGATTGTGAATTATGTAGCTGTATTTCATGCCAACTTTTACTTTTGCTGAATGGTAAATGCTAGCCTTGAGGTCACACATGGTTTATGTGATAACTGTCCTTCTCACAGCTGTGTGACTAAGGAAAGTCAGATACCTGTGCTTGAAATTTCTGTTCCTTTTCTCAAACTAAAAATGACACTTTCTGATTTGCAATCAAATTTCAATTAAAACAAAAAGCCGTTTTGAGAAGTCGAATTTACTTGTGTTTTTACTGGGATTAAGCCAGAAAAAAAAGGAGAATGTCACATGGAAATTGAAAATAGTATCCATTTACATTCAGGTGTGTGCTTTGAGAGCGCTTTAAAGTAAGCATCTGGAAAAGGCTGGGTATGCATTGGCACATGATGTTCCTCATTCATTTCAGAAGAGGAGATGGCAGGAACAGACTCCTACTCCACTTTCCTTTTGTTTTTGATTTCATTTTATTCTTCTGAAAGTTAGTTACTTTGGAAAAGAAATTTCTCCTGGGACCGCAGCTGTTGGAAGAGTACTTTCCTTTTTTTCCCCTAGCACTTTCCAGTGCATAGGTATAAATGGCCTGGTTAGAGGACTGAATACTGTATTGTACCCCAGAAATCTTAGGTTATAACTGAGAAAGCATTCGTATACTTTGCAGATTTTAACTTTTGCTTTGATGTTTCTGTATCAAACATCAAAACTTTTTGTTTTGATACAGAACCATGGGAAAATATATGAGAACATTTCTAAGCTTGTAGATATGATTTTTTTTAAAGCTAAATAGCTTTATAGACAGCTTGCACAGAGGTTTCCCTTCTAGATATTACCTATTTTCCCGTCAATGTATTTTCTTCAAGTTCTGGTTGTATCTCATGTCATTTCCCACCTGTTTGAGGACCATGCTTTTTTTTTTCATTTAGACTTTCCCACGACTTTGTAGTTTTCTTGCTTTAGAATCTTTTAATTATTCAGTGGTAGTAATTGGCAAGTTTTATTTAATTCTGGCATCTAAGCTTATAACTTTTTTTTTTTTTAATGGGGTACTAGAATTAAGTCTTCTCTGTATTCCATTACTTGATTGGAAATTAAAAAATAACCAAGAGCTTACTGGCAACTTTTAAAAGTTCCCTCTGGTCTTGCACATGTTTTACGGGACTTAGTGCTGAAAGCCACAGGACATTGTGACAGCCCTGTCTGGACCACAGTTGTCCCCTCGCCTGAAGCTGCTTGGGCTGCCTTTTTGGGTGCAGTCTGCTGGTCTACAGGGTAACCTCTGGATTTATTAATAGTAAAGACAGATTTCCCCATTATCACCAGTTGCAGCTCTTGCGAAGTTGCCGTGTTGCCTGGAAGCTTGTTCTGGGACTGGTTTTAAGGTGGCTGGTAAATGTGCCACCTACTGCGGTGCTGAGTGGAGGGTGTGTGCAGTGCACAGGCTCTGCTGACTTGTTAGAGGCCAGGGAAGGTACTGAGGGCTTTTTGACCTAACTGAGTAGAAAAGGATTGAAGATTTTACTCTCAGAGTTTATCATCTCTGTTGTTTGATGGAGAATGTGTTGGCATAATGCTGCTGCTAGGAAGGCAGCAAATAATTTTTCAAAAATGTGAACTCGTTAGAGGAGTATTTAGTACCCCTTTTTTTTCAAGTCAGCTTGTGAAGCTTCAGGTAGGTATGTGGAGATGGCAGAAAGTCATTCTTGTTGATGTTGTTACAACACCACTGAGTCAGGGAAAACTGGCAGGGCTAAATTACAGCAAGTAGTGCTTATGAACCAAAGTTGTTGTAAATTTCTTGAAACCATGTCGGAATGTATTAGAATATAACACATTCAGCTTTATGTGGGAGGTGAGGCAAATGTGTGTTTCAATACAAGGTAATTCAGAGTCCATTAAAAAAAACCCCAAAACTTTAAACATTATCTTTTTTTTTCTTTCTCTTTGAAAGAAAATGGCCTAGAAAATTTACGTTGCCTTCTGTGGAGTGCAATTCTGAATTTAATTCTTTAATTGTAAGGTAGTCAAATTGCACGCTGATCCCCTGTACAAATCTCACCACATCTTTGAATTCTGCAGTGTCTCTGTTGTGTTTGAGGTTCGTTTCAATTCTAATATCACCTGCATCCATGGAGGTTGTTACCCAATGCCAGGGAAAGCTGCTGCTGCCCTTCACAGACTGCAGGCCGTGGTGTGGCAGTGACCTTTCCGCAGGGACACAGAACGTACCAGCACCTTCCTGGTGCTTGACCCAGGAAGGGCTGGCTCACCCCAGAAGCTGGAACTGCTGTCAGAAGCCTGTCACCTTCCAGGCGACCTGTTAAACGCTGCCCCAGATTTTACGTGGCTCAGTGTTATCTGTAGGCTCATTCTTCTGCAGAGTTGTGCCTTGTGTCTGTCCCTGCTCAGGCTAAAAACATGTGTCTCTTCTGATGAAGATTTCTTTTTAAATGATTAGTGGGGGGCAGGATAAGCTCTCAAATAATTTTACAGAATGCTGCAAATATTGGTGTGTGACTTTTCTGATGTAATTTTTTCTTCTAATGCATCAACAGTTGGGGAGGGGGTAACCAGTTGAGGCTGTGGGTTTAGTTCACCTCCGGCAGCCCTCACTGCAGTGGAGTGGAGGTATTCCCCCTCTGCTCTTCTTCCCAAACCCACTGTGTTGTCTCCTCTAACTTCTTGTGGCCCAAGATGTGGGCAAGAGCAGGCGGTGTGATCAGGAGCTACACGCTGGCTGGCCAAGGTGCCAGGAAGCCTGGGGGTGCTGCTGAGGATTTTGGGGATCCCTGGGGTCAGGCCAAGCTGCTGGAGGTGGCCTTGAGCTGTCAGGGCTGTTGCTTTCGAGAGACAGGAGGGCAGACATGCCTGGGAACGTGCCCACTCTGTGATTACAAGACCTGTTTCTGTAGGAAATCATGTTACTAATTTTTTTTTTTTAATTGAACTAAACGGAAGAGCCTTTTTTGAAAAGGCTTTCTGTTAAGTTTGGTTGTTTCTTTTTTTCCTTCCTATTCAAAACAGACAGCTGAGCACTTTCCCTAAATGTGTCCCTTCTGTTGAATACAGTGGACTCTTTGTAATACAGACCTGTCTGTAAAAAAGTGCAATTTCAATTTTATTTACAGTTTCTCTGCTGTACTATGCTGATTTTTGTGTGGAAAAATTGTGAAATCTTCCTGGTATCACTTACCTGAGGGCATGTCTCAGAGTTGTTTGAGGTGAAGTGGAAGCTTTGATCTTTGTGCCATTAACAGCTGTAGTAAATGAAATCCTTCTGGATGTGCACACCTAAAGCAGGGAGTGGAGAACAGTGTGTGGCATTTCAGCCCGTGCAGGAGTGGATCTGATTGTGCATGTTCACTTGTGAGAAGTGTATACCAGGAGCACCACATTTCTGTCACTGTGAGAATTTTAATTCATCTCCTGTTGGTGTAAGTTTTCTACAATAGGGCCTAAGTAGGATGGGGACTGCGGGAGGCTTTTTCCCCTGCCAGTTTCTCTCA
Organism: Orthonyx spaldingii; assembly: GCA_013397795.1. Lineage (NCBI taxonomy): Eukaryota > Metazoa > Chordata > Aves > Passeriformes > Orthonychidae > Orthonyx > Orthonyx spaldingii. The sequence goes on along the minus strand of VZTJ01002567.1, from coordinate 1,052,364 downwards.
CTGGATAAAGGGATTGAAATAATGGCTGAGAAACAGTTGAATCCGGTGGAAATCGGTGCAGTCTTTGTCTCATCCTCTTCCTTGTCCCACCCCTGGCTCTCATTAAGTCAGCAGGAAATGAATGAATGCAGAGAGTGACTCTGGTGGTTTACTGAGAGCCTGGCCTGGCTTGTCAGAGGTTTGGTGCTGGCTCTTGGGAGGAGTGGCATCTGGCAACACCAGCCTGGGCTGGCCAGCACTGGCAGGAGCTGCAGCCTGGGAGGAACAGCTGACTCCTCACAAGCAGCTTGTGGTCTGACAGCCCCTGTGAGTGTTATTGTTTGTAAGTATTGCAGAGCCTGGGATCCCACTGATCTGAGGACACTTGGAATTTCCAGAGTTGGTTGGTTTGCTCCTAGAATAGTTGCCCTTGTTATCATAATGGCAGAATAGGAGGATGAATGGGGCTAGCTTGGTGTTTCCTTGGGAGCTCTTCGGTGTTGTGCAGAGCAGGGTGAGGCTATCATGATGGCTATTTGGAGAAAAACCACTCTATAAATATGCTGAATGTTTGAATGGGTTAGTGGGACTGCCTTTTCCACTTGAGAGTTAGGCTGTGAAAGGACTGTGAAGAGCATCAAATGTGAGTCAGAATAGCTTGTATTTGGTGTAATGGGTTAAACTGTGGTTGTGATGCAAAGGAGAATACCTCAGTGTAAAAATGTGGATCTCGTGGCAGTGTTGCTCTAGACCAGAAAGACAAGACTGAACATTTTTAGTAGTGGCTACAGTAAAATTATACCCTAGGCAGCTTATGTCTTGGTAGTGTTTTTACAGTCAGACACTGTAAAATGTGACGTTTATGCATGATGGTAAAATATCTGTGAACAGAAGCAAAAAATTAAGACGTAAACTTTTAGAACAGAAAGTAACCAGGAGTGATTGGAAAAATATTATAGAATCATAGAATGGTCTGGGTTGGAAGGGACCTCAAAGCTCGTTTTGTTCCAGCCCTTGGTTGTGGGCAGGGCAAGGACACCTTCCTAGACCAGATTGCTCAGAGCTCCATCCAGCCTGGCCTTGAACACTCCTAGGGAGCAGACATCCACAACTTCTCTGGGCAACCTGTGCCACAGCCTCACTGCCCTGACAGTAAAGAATTTCTTCCTGATATTAATCTGAACCTAGTCTCAGTTTGAGGCCATTGCCCCTTGTGCTGTCACTCCAGGCCCTTGTAAATAGTCTCTCTCCATCTTTCCTGTGGGCTCCCTTCAGATACTGGAAGGCCACAATTAGGTCACCCTGAAGTCTTCTCTTTTTCAGCCTGAGTAGCCCCATTTCTCTCAGCCTTTCCTCATACATGTGTATGTGTGTCCTGCTTTAGCAGGGCGTTGGATCAGATGATCTCCAGAAGCCGCTTCCAACCCCTGCCGCTGTGGTTCTGTATGTGTGTGTTTGTGTACACACAGTTTGCTGTGTGTCTGTCATCCTCCAGCCTCCTCCTCCTTCCTGTCTGTTGCCTCTGACTGAGCCCAGTGGCTTTAGTTTGCCAGGGCTTGTGAATGTTTTTGGCAGGTCTCTTGGTGCTGAGGTGGGACTGGGGCTGTGAACCACTGTGGCATTGCCCAGCTGTTGTCCATGGGTGGGATCTCGGAGGGATCCTCCTGAATTTTATATGTCGTTTACAGATCATATGTGCTGGTGCTTTGAAAGACCCCTCCCGCTGCTATCAGTAACTAATCACCCAACAGACTTGAATTGGAGCAGAGAGATTTTTGCTAATTACTGTCACAGTTACTGGAGTATGTAAGAATCAAAGCAATTTTTGCAAAGCAGATTTTCCCATGGCAGTTCTACTGAATACAACCTGAAGTTTAACTTGTGTCTAGTTAAGTGAAACTGAAGAGCTCATTGGTTTTACTGTAGTTAATTAATTTTAGAGCTGCTGTCATTACTTTTGGGAAGCTCACTGTTATGCTGAGCAGGGTATGGAGAAATCATGATAGTTTAAAGCACACAGACCTCAAAATTCTCAGTAATTTTACATTTCTGACACATTTTTGCTTTCAATAAGTACTAAGGCTGCTATCCTTTCTTATCATCCTATCACTGAGGCTCATTTAGGAGTAGCCATCAGTAACAACTAGAAACATGGACTCAAGCAACAGTGTTCATGAATCAGTTCATAGACTAATTTTAAAAATTCCTCCTGTGAACTGAGCAGGTGGTTTTCCTGTTCCTTGCAAGAGTATTCCCCATGCAGGTGATGATTTGGTGCATAACTTCTGTGTGTTTTTTTGTAAATAACTGTCAGAGGTGGGTTTGCCTTATATTTAGTGCCAGAGAATATAAATCAAACTCCTCAAGCCTCTCCGTAAACTCTTATTTCAAAGTGTTTAACTAGTAGCTTGAATAAAGACAAATGTATATGCTGAGAGTGAAGAAGACTTTTTTTTGCCACACATGAAGCTCAGAATAGTGAGTGTTTATATCAATGCATGGTCTCATGTTGTGTAGAAACCTTAATATCAAGAAATTCATTGAAAAGTCACTTGTTAAAGCAAGGAAGTCATAGAAATATGGTGAGGGTATTCTTTGTGTTGTCTAGGACCAATATAGGCTTCATAAAGCTATGATTAAGTAGAATCCTTAATTTAATTTTTGAGAGAGGAGTGTGTGCACCTAGAGTAGTGCACTCCAGCCTTCTCCCCCTTAAAGTTTTATTTGGGCTAGGCTGTGGTTGGCTGCAAGTTCTTGCATACACTGTGTCCTTTTGCCTCCTTGAAGTAAGTTTTTGCTCTCAGTCCAGTTGCACTTTGTACAAGCTGCTGCTGTAATTGTCAGATTTTGGCAGCCTGTGCAGAGCAGTCCCGGACTGAAAATCTGCTGTCTTTGTGCATGTCCTTTGCTCTCCACAGGTGATTTTTGTCTGAGCCAAAGCTGAGGTGCATTTTGCATTTGTGTGTGTATAAAAATATATCTTTACCTACTTTCTCAGAGGATACAATGTCATGTAAGAGGTTTCTCTTTTAATACCTGAACAAAAGGAAGCCCAGTTAGCAGATGCTGGGCAACTGAACCTAAGTCTGTTGTGCTTTAAGGAACACCTTACAGCCAGTGCAGAGATTTAACTTGATCTTTGCATTAGCAAAATAGTGCTTTTAAAAATATATGTATACTTATAACCACTTTCTAATGTATATATTTTTGTAAATACATTTATTCTGCACATACATTGAGAAAAATCTGGAGGACAGAGCTGGGAAGAGCAAAGACATGCAACAAAGCCTTCTGGAGCTGACTGCATGTTTTCCCTGTGTTTCAACTCAATATTTTCATGGAAGGAGTTGTTTTTATTTGCCTATTTGGAACTTGACCAACAGCATATTTAGAAAATGGTTAATGTATCTGTGTTGCTGGAAGCTATAATGTACAGCAGTGTGTGTGAGTCTTTTAACTATTCCTGGGAGATATGATTAATGTGGCAGAAAATGATATTCACAGTAGTAATTGAGGGTCTTTAGTAAGCTTGTCCTTTGTGTGTGAAACTATTTCTATTTGTTTGTTTATTTGTAGCAGAAACTTAAGCCTGTTTATAGAGGATTACATTCCTCTAAGCTCTCAGTGTTCTTCTCATTACAGCAGCATCATATGAGGAAATCAGCTTATTAGCTACTTGTCAGCAAGCAGTGCCATTAACAGGTCCTCTGCAGCTCAGGCTTCATTAGAATTGTCTTGATATAAAATATTTGTTCAATGTCATTTGAGTTTTCCTTCAACAAATAAGTCTTATAAATCAGTGTTGCACCAGAAAGTAAAAGAAGTGGGATTTGTGGAGGGCCTGAGTCAAGATGCCATTCTCAGCATTTGCATTTTCCTCCTTCTTTCTTTTTGTCTCTAACAAAAGTATTCATCCCTCAGGGATCAGAATCATGGCCTGGGTTGGAAGACACCTTAAAGATCATCTGGTCCAACCCTGCTGCTATAGGCAGGGTGCCTTCCACTAGACCAGGTTGTGCAGAGCCCCATCCAGCCTGGCCTTGGACACTTCCAGGGATGGGACAGCCACAACCTCCCAGGACAACCTCTGCCAGTGCCTCACCACACTCACAATAAAGAATCATTTTCCTCATAAACAATCTAAACCTACTCTCTGTCAGTTTGAAGCTATTGCCCCTTGTCCTGTCACTCCAGGCCCTTGTAAATAATCTCTCTCAATTTTTCTTATAGGCTCCTGTCATGTGGTGGAAGGCTGCAAGTCACCCCTAAGCCATCTTTGTTCCAAACTGAACAATCCCAATTCTCTCAGCCTTTCCCCACAGGAGAGGTGATCCATACTTCTAATCAGCTTGGTGTCCCTAGTACATTCTCATTACGTACTCCTGAAATGTGACCTGTGTCGTGAGGCCATAGATGCTGTTGTCTCCTGCTAATGGTTGGATCATCTCATTCATTCCCTAACATACAACTTTATCTGTACTTGGAAATGGAAAGGGGTTGTTTTATCTTCTGAGTTTGTAAGTGCTTGTGTTGCAAATGCAAGTATTTGGATGTTGCCATGAACAAAACCGAAGTTTACGTGTGCTTCTTCAGAAGCTGCAGAGAGGAGAAAATAAACAGATGGAAAGGTGGCTAATTTTCCCTCCAAATTTATCTTCACTGTAGTTCAGTATTAGTTGGTTTATGAGATTTGCCATGTCCAGAAAAAGCATTTGTGTAATTTAGCTTTTTGCTCTGATTGTAGGAAGTTATCAGAATTTACAATACTGTCGCAGAACTAATTTGGGCACAGTATCTCCCTAAGCTGATAGTAGTGTAGATCCTTTTCTGCTTCACTGGTGCTGGCACAGCTACTGAATATGCTATTGTGTGAGGTTATACACCAGATAATCTTAATTGGGCATTTCCTGAGAGCAAGGGAGTGATGGTTGAAAAAGGAGAGAATTGGAAATAAGGGCATGCATTCCTAATACACAAATTTGGATTCCATCCAGGAAAATGGGAGAATTTCCTGTTAGTTAAAATATTCCAAGAGCTGAAAGCCTGAAGTGCATACCTCGGGAAGCCAGAGGAAGGGGAAAGGCTGGGAATAGCTCATGCATGAAAGCCCCAGGGAACAGAGCGCTGCGTGGTGTGGTGGGACTGAGGGGTGTGAGCAGCTGGGTCCCAGGGCAGCCACAGCATCAGTGAACCATCTCTTTGAAGTGGCCAAGGATTTGGGGTGCCCTGCACAGATCAGGTGTCGCAGATCAGGTCCTGGGGGCTGTTTAGAGTTGAGTCAAATGCTGGTCAGGCTCCATGGAGAATGCGTGTGACATGTGTGCACGTGTGTCCTAACACTGCAGATGTTCCCGGAGTCTTGACTCACTAAACTGGAGGAGCTCTTCTAGACAAAAGATACGGAATCAGTCGTGGAAATTTGAGGATAGGATGGCAAACAGAAGTGGGTACAGGCAAATTTGAAAGAATGGAGGTGGATTTCTTAGCACCAGTAGTTGAACCTGATTCTGTTGGAATGATCTAGTTTGTGTCTCCATTTGAAAAGAGAGGCTGCTTATTAAATTGAATTAAGTACAGTGAGTTATAATTCAGAATTTGAACCTCTGCTGAGGCAAGACTGGAAAAAATAGAGAATCAGGAAAGGGCTGTATTGAAAAAATGCGGCAGCTTTATGATAGAACTGGTAGTTGTGATTTGAATCTTCCCTCACTGACCTGATTTCATGAGCATGCACTGGTGTAGGTACTTCAGACACTTGTGAATACTTGTCTGCTGCCTTCTTCATTTTTTATCTTTGTTTTAGCATAGGGTGAGCTCTTTGAGGTATTTTTGGGTATAGCCTTTGAATGAATTATGATTATAATTGTTTAATATATCTGCATTTTTAGCTGTTTGAGGGTCTATATGCTACAGTCACTTCAGCTCAAGTTAGCTCAAGCTTCATGAAAAGTAAAGCTTTTAGGGTAAATGTAATCTGAATGAGCATTAGTAGGAGTAAGGAGTGTAGTCTGCGTCACATGTAGAAGTCTGTCTGTAGTATTGTATTAAATAGTTCTTATAAGAGAATTAACTGTTTAGCAGTTGATTAGAAATTGATCTCCTTCAGTTATGGGTAGTAGTAAAATAAATTTCCTGTATGCCACAATAACCAGAGCTAACAGAATGTTATTCAAAACAAATAAAATTTACCCATTTTGACTTTTGCAGAGTAGTACAGATGCACTAAATAAAGTCACATGAAGAATTGAGTAATATAAGCTCTCTGAATATGGTTGCAATTGTTTCATAAGTGTCTTAAGTGAAAAGCAAAAAAAAAAATAAATTGAATCTCATCCCGGTAGTGAATGAGGAAAGGGTTTGATAGTAGTTCCCTGCTCTGTCACTTGTAATGAAAAGAATTACTTGTGTTAGTACGGTTTCATGTCATTATACCAGTGAAGGAGAATAATGACAAGTTAAACATCCAGTCACGGGAAAGGTCAGTACACAGTAAAGATGTTGTAGTTACGTCAGGTTTGAGAGGATGAGGGCAGATGGTGAATTTGTGGAAGAGAAGGCCACCCGTCGGAATTTTGAGCTTCCTTATGCAGTTTTACAATTGTTTCTGAAGGTCTGTTAGTCTGTTAGCAGGTGTTAAAGGAACATGTTGATCAGGTGGAAATAATTTCAGTTATACTCCTTCTAGAAAGGGAATTTATCCATTCTTTAACTTCTGCATGATTTGAAATAAGTTAATTAGATATTACTGGCAACTTGTCCACAGTTAGCTGAAAAAACAGTAATGTCTAACCAGAAAAATGCCCCAAAGCTCCATTTAAGGTATTCAGGAGAACTGTTAATTTTCCTCATAATTCCTGTCACTTCTAGCTGGGGTGCTTATGGATTCTCCATGTTGATCTTTTAATTACTGGTTAGAAATTCTGGAGCTGAGTGCCTTAAAAAAAAGGTATACTTAGATACTTAAATCATCTCTTGATGAGAAAGGAGCATCTCTGGGCCCAGTTCTGATCTGTTAAACGTGTATGTCCTTGGGAAGGGGGCCTTGAACCACAGCTTTTACACTGGAACACGGAAATGTGGATATAAACTACAGATGTCTAAGTTTGTAAGTCACAGCTGTGCTCATAAATTAACAGCCAATATTTTGAACTGCTGAGAGAGTGTTTGTTGGTAAACTGTCTCTTCTGTCTTTTCTCAGTCTCTGTGAACAATGAATATCGTCCAGCCAGCCTTTCAAGTATTGTATATATTGTGGAAGATAGAGAAATCTGTTATAACTTGTTGTAATAATTTATAGTGAAACTATTTTCTGTTTTGTTCACCATCATGTTGGTGGCAAACAAAAAAAAA
>VZTJ01002567.1:987618-1045000 GCA_013397795.1 Orthonyx spaldingii | reverse complement strand
TTTTTTTGCTCCACTGTTTTTGGTGGAAAAAAAAAAAAAAAAAAAAAAAAAAAGCAGTTTACTGCCCTGCCCTTGAATTGCTGCTGCCAGTTTTAATGCTATTGTAATTATTTTTCCCGAATACTCTATTTCATTTCTTTGATTCTTGCCAGACATAGGGGCAGGAAAGCAACTTTATAAGGGGAACAAGTCGTGGCTTTGTACAGTGCTGTGAAATGCACAGAGTAAACAAACGAGGGGGGTGAGGGATGGGGGTAGAGTGGGCGTTTGTTTTCCTGCATCACTTCACTTCTCTTGTGCCAACAGAAGGGTTTTTAAAAGGAAAAGAAAAAAGAAAGAGGCAAATTGGATTGTTAGCAGTGTCTCTTAGGATCATAAATGAAGGGAAGATTGTGTATGTAATTCATAAACATCCTGAACTATACGCCTTCTATTTCAACTTATTAGGGCATGAAGTAGTGCCTGCCAGGTTAATTTCACACTGGGGAATTCAGCATTCATGCAGCTCTTAATTTCCTTCTCTATACAAAGCAGTGATAAGGAGAGAATAAGGGTATTTGAATATTTGATTCCAAATAATTTGCTTTAAAGATAAGTATTTTAGGAGTAGCCACAAGACAATTATAGTTGCTATTTTAAATTGAATTTGGAGAGTAGCAGGAGAATGTTTATTTATTCCCGATAGGAAATATGCTTTTTGTCTTGCAAACAAAACCCTGTACTTTACAAAAATCTTCTCTTTCATAGCTTAAATTACTGTTTTGAGTTCAGGATGTGGTGGGCAAAGAATTAAAAAGAAAAACCACTCGCAAGTATCTTTTCTCCATTTCCCATCTGCCCAAGGAACAATTGGATTTGTTAGTATGGAACAATGGTCAGTGCTCTGTGTTTTCATGGTTTTAATGGTTAAGGTGCTTTTAGTGGTTAACAGGAGTTCAAGGATTGTTCCAGCTTAGTCTTGCTTTTTACTTCTGTGATGTGATAGCTGAGCATGAGTAGAGTGAATCATCTGTTGGCTCTAAACAGGGGTGGGACCAGATTTTTATTTAAATACAGCCAAGCCTCAGATTCTTACGGAGTGAATATTTAAGAGACCCAGAACCTCTTGTTCTTTTTCCAATTCCAAATGTTACTTTAAACTCAGTCATGGATGCTGACTGATGTGATTTGGGAGAGCTGGATTCAACTGGTCTAGGAAGGCAGTTTGGACAGATTCCTAAAGTTCTGTTTCAGTATCGGGAAACTCTGTTTTGTTTGGAGTTTTTTATATTTCTCTTAAAACACTTCAGTGATCAGTAAAGTTGAATTTCCTGGTTTTGTGGTTGAAATGACTAGGAATTGTTTATGTTAAGGAAATAATGGGGTTGCGAATAACTGGGAATTAAAGAAGTGGGTTTTGGTGGGAGTTCAGTCAGCTATTTCCCCTACTGCATTTGGAGACCAAAGCTGTGGAGTTTTATTTGTTTAGAAGGGCCGATTGTGGCTTTATATAGGCTTCTTAAACCCATGTTGCATAAGTTTACCCATTTTTTTGTTTAAAAAAATCCAAAACCAAGCAAACCCACCAAAATGCAAAATCATTACATTTGGGAATTTAAAACGCCCAAATTGCAGAAACTAAGACAAACTCGGGTAATGAAGGTTCTACTCCTTTTTGGCGCATAAACCTCATATGGAGATGCTTTCAATGTTTGTGGAGGAGAGTACTCTTGTAAGCAATTGGTTTTGCTGTTGCTTGGCTCTAATCTTAGTTCGATGATCTGTTCTTTTGTTTTAGCACCAGCAAACATTTTTGAATCAGCTGAGGGAGATCACTGGCATCAATGACATCCAGGTACTACAACAGGCACTGAAGGTAAGAGAACTGTCTGACTTGTAGCTGAATGCACCTGAATGCATCGTAACTGCCTGTGAAAGTCATAAATCCCACCCTTTCTTACTCTTGTCCATCCTTCCTTCCTTCCTTGCTTGAATTTATTTCAGGGGGGAAAAAAATCTAATAATGATGGCTTGTTCACTTTACAAGGAATCTTGTTCTCTTTTAGCACTGACATAAAAATTAATCAAGTGTTCAAAAATGAAAAGACAGGAATGTTATTTTTTGCCTTTAAGCTTTGTGTGAGTTGTTTTGGGATACATTGGTGTCACTACAGCTGGTCAGCTCCTGAGGAATCAAGTGGTTTCTTCTCAAGGTGTGGTTGTTTTCTATCATGCACAGGCCTTGCTCAGTGTGTAGAATGAAGAACTCTGCTTGAACTTGCCAGCCCTTGCTAATTTGGTATTATTTCACTGTTTTTTCAACCATTGTAATTTATTTCACAGTGCAGAAGAGTTCTTTGATGCAAGTAAAGAATGGCAGGTCTCTCTCTGTGCTGTTTCCATATACATAAATATATCTAAAAATTTAAAAAAATGCTTTGTCTCCCTCAAGCAGAACTTCGTAGCCATTTATACATGGTAAATGAGAATTTGGTAATTTAAATCAAATATATATATATACACACACACACACACACACACACAAATAGATAGTTGTTGTTAGCATGAGTTATGTGCACAACTGCTTTTCAAAAGCCAGAATCTCTGGCTTTAAAAATGAAACTGTAGATTTTCAGAAGAATTCATCTGACTCCTGGTGAAGTCTGTGAATGTGCTAGTTATGTTTGATGAGAGATTGACCTACACTAAAAGGCTTTTTTTTTTCTGAAATAAGTGAAACTTCACCAAAACATTTTTTTATTAGATGTTTTATCTTTATTTTGGTTAAAAATAGTGAAATATGCAGAATATGTCAAGTTTGGAAACTTTCTTTTCTAGTCAGTATTTTACCTGACAGTACAATGGCTATTGATTTGAAGTTGCTAATCATGTCCTTTGCTTTTAAGAAAAATTTAAAAAAGCATGAGGGGACTCTCAATTCTTGTTCTTTTGGTGCTTGAAGGACAGCAATGGTAATCTGGAGTTGGCGGTGGCTTTTCTCACTGCGAAGAATGCCAAGGTTCCCCAGCTAGAGGAGGCAACTTACTACCAAACAGCCCTTCCTGGGAATGACAGATACATCAGCGTGGGCAGCCAGGCAGACACCAGTAGGTATTTTTTCTTTTCATAATTTTAGTTTCAAGGCATGAGAAGTAAAACCTTGCCTGTGACATAACTATTAATCTGCAGATAATTCTTACGTATCAATTCTTAGACTATTATGTATTCTTTCTTTTCTTATTTCAGTGGGGTTATTTTTTGGTTTGTTTTTTGTTTTTTTTTAATTTGAGCTATTTTTAAGCATTGCCTTTACATGTATGTATGGTGCTGATCAAAGGGTGAATAACTGGGCTTTCCATATTTTTTCTCATCTTTTTTTTCCCCCATATTACAGGATTTATTTTAGGGTCATAATAAAAATAATTTAAGGCATAAGTAAATAAATAAAGGCAAAAGCTGGGTATTCCTCAGTCAAAACAAAATTGGAGAAGAGTCTATCATTGTCTGTCCTAATATGCTAAAGCTTGATATGCTTAAGAGTAGCTTCTCCCTGACTGGAATGACTTTCCCAAAGGGAGAAGTGGAAGGTTAAATGTGAATTTTGTAATAAAAGAGTAGGTATTTTATATATGAAATTAGCATTATATATACCTGATTTTAAACAATTTCATTTCGTTAGACAGGAGGTCCCACAACCTGCATTTCTCTAAGTATTGCAGGTTCTCATCCTTTGCTTAAGTGTATAGTTATTTTTATGGGGAGAAAAAATTAAATGTGTTCTGTAGATAAATATAGGAAATAACATGGAAGTAAAAGTCAAAGGAAGTTTTGTAGGGGGATTGATATCTGTAAAATCCAAGTTTCTTGATGCTATAGTTACTTTACACCATTTGCAATGCAGATGGAGAATATTTTAATTATATATCAGTTCTTTGGCCATATATGTAGTTCATCTATGTAGATTTTATTAAACGAGTAGAATTTAGTGTCACCTGCAGTAGGATTTTTCCCCCTGTTGTTTTGCTCATGGTGACTCCAATGTAAGGAAGTTTAGTTAGATCCTGTTATCAATTGTACAATTATCTTTTGTCTGTAGAACCTTGACATGAACTTTTTAAAGTTTTTTTTTTTTTTTTAATTAGAGATGAGTTTATTCCCAGCATCTCAGATCTGAAAACTGCATTTAAATTCTTGGTATTACTAGCAACCCTGTATAAAATGCCCTGAGTGCATTATAGGTAGTTGTATTATCCATGCACTAAGTTGTGGCAGGTGGCTTGGGGTTTTTTGTGTGTTTTTTCTTTTCACTCCTTTGGAAAGAAAACACACAACCTTCCCCATGTGTTTAATTTTCAATGTCAGAAAATTGCCATTGAGGAAATGAAGGCTATTAAGAGCAAACTCACAACTGTGTTATAGTTTCTAGTACTGACAACCTACTATGGCAGTGGAATAGTAAGCTGGATTCTCTTGAGTCTGTGTTTAATTAGATTTAATAGCAATCCCATTAATAGAAGTGTTTAGTTATGCTGTCACTTACTGTGCTGTACAACCTTACTGAAGGAATGAGGTGACAAGGGATATGGATCAAACCTGCAAGAGCCTACATTACCCATGGCTGATGGTGAAACTGAGAAGAGCAGGTCTTGAATTGTACATTCCAAGGTGAATTTCAGGATTTTCTTCTCTTTTCTGGAGGGCTGAAGACAGACCCAGGTTCCTTACACAGCATGGCAAGTCAGTAATCAGGAAGCACCAACGGCTGTGGGAGAAGTAGATTTTTCTTTTTTTAAACATCTTTAGTGTCAGGTCAGCTCCTCACTGGCAACAAAGCTGAGAGCCCTTGGCCAGCCTTTGCTGTTTTAGTTAGACTGAAAACACATTATGAAGTAAAGGCATCTTTGTCAACTTTTCATCATACTGGAGGACTTACAAGGCAAGAACTGAACACCTAGAGCAGAACAAAAGCTTAAACCAGTGTGATCATGGAGCCCCCCAAGCTCCCATAGAGCTCGAGTGAAAGCTTCTGGAAGAAATCCGCACTTTCCTTGTAATGTGCTTGCCTGTAAATTATTTGGATGCTAGATTTAAAACAAGCAGTGCACCTGAAAGGCCGAGTCTCAGGGCCCCGTGTTAGTAAATGCTGTTGTGTAAGGGAGTGTGAAAGAGCAGTGACCAGTGAGGAGAGAATGGAAGGGTGGGCACAGGATGGAAAACCTTCAGCAGTGATGGCTTCGACCATCAGCGCTCCCTTCTGCAAAGAACACTTATTAGCAGTTCTCAGTGGCTATGCTGAGGTGCTGACAGCATCTTGTCTCTCAAATTTGGCTCCCTTTATTATCCCACATAGGTATAATTAGATGATTTAATTATAACTCATCCTTACTGTTCCTTACTGCTTACCTGCCTCTGTGTGTTTGGAACTTGGGATGTTATGAGTCACTGGGCTTTGCGGTCCCGCCAAGTTAAAGCATCCAAACTGGGAATGAGAGAGTCACAGATAAACACTAGAGCTGTCTTTTATGCCACAGAAAACCTCCAGCCATTTACAAAGGCTGTTGAGTGTATTCCTTGCATAAAGATGTATCAGATGTGTTCTGTGAGCCTGACTGACTACATTTCTTTGATATGATTACTTAGTTAAGGGGTAAAATGAGAATGTCAATGTGTACCTTAACAGCCAGTGATTAGCCTGAATTGTGCACTGGCTCTTCCAAAAGTGACAGTGGTCATAAGTGGCTTGAGAGTTGCATCCAGGATGGTAGGAGGTGTATTTGTCTTATTATCAAATGCAACATTTCAGCAGCTGCAAAACTGTTAATGGGTTTGCATAAACTCTACTCCATCTTTTAAACAGACTTACAATCAGTGTTACTCATATTGCTTGCCTTTTTGTCTGTTCAAAATGTCATGTGCAAGCACCTGCAAATGTAGCATTTTCATATCAACAGTGATGCAAGTTTAATCTGATCCCTTTGCAGAGGTGGTTTTAATATTTTGACCTTTTTTCCCTTCCTGCAATCTGTTAGGAGAAGCAGTAGGCGTGCAATGTACAGATGCATACCTTTTAATCTAAGGTAATTTTAACATTCCACTTGGTAGAGTAAATCCTAGGCATTGTACTTAAAGAAAAACAAAAGAAGTTTAGTAGTACTTTCAAATATTTTCACTTTATTGGTTTCTCTGGAAACCTTTTTATTCCAATTTGAAGTAATTTTGTGTATTTTGATCTATGGCTGCACAACAGAACTGTTGGATTGCTAAGAATGTATCCATTTTCTTCTTATTATTGGAGGAACTTGAAGAACCCAGGGTTAAAGGAAGCAGCAGAATGAAGAGATGTATTTTGCAATTTGTATTGTGTTCCAATGAAACACTTGTCAGGACAAATTCTCTCTCTCCCTTCTTTTGAAAACTCAGTTATTTTTCATTAAAACTGAATTATTAGTCTTTACAATTGCACATTCCATAGCCAAAACGGAAGAATTCAAGCCCACAGTGTAACTATGACATGCCACACACAGCAATTTGGGGATTGTAGACTTCACGGCTTCTGTCATTTTGTATCTTCCTGTTCTTAGTTTGAGCCTTTGCGTGTGTTTCAAAAGTTATTCAGTCAGCCCTTTCCAGTGAGGTAGAGTTGAGACTCAACCATACCTAAATTCTTCTGAAGTGGTGTTTATAAAACTTCCCTTACTGTTCCATTCTAGAGACTCTGAAAAGTTGATGGGGTGATTTGTTTTGGAGCTGCACTGTCCCTACTTTCAGACTCCTAGTGTCTTGCCTAAATCCCTTTTGCTTCAGGTTAAGTCCTTTACTCCTTGTACGTCCCCTGTGGAAATTATAGTACACTTCATTCCTTTTATCTCAGATGAAGTGTTGCATGCTCAAAGGCAGTGCATCATAAGACTTCTCTCAGATCTAAACGAAACAGCCTAAATCCTTCCAAGTATTTATTTGGATGCATTTCCTGTACCTATTGTCATTTTTTTTCTTCTCATCTAGGCCTTCTTTAGTCTGCTTTTTTTCTGAGCTGTGGTACTCGAAACAATAATGAAGACATCAGCTTAGTTCTGAAGAAAAATAGGTGAATCTCTATAAATATCCATGTAGTACTCTGACAAATGTGTAACACTTCCTAGTTTCTTCAGTGCTGTGGTGATGTGAATTGCAGATTGAACATCAGTCGGCTGTAGCTCCTGGATCCTTCTTGGCACAAGTCCTAGTCAGTCCTCATTCTCTAGCTGTTCATTTATCACTTCTGTGAGTAGAATTTGACAGTGGCTTCTCCTGTCACCTTACCTAACTCAGCCATCGCTGTGTGTCTTCATGACATTTCCTTCTGTTTCAGGGAGTATTTGTGTCATCTCCATCCAGGTTCCTGCCAGCTTGGTGTGTCAAAGTCTCTGCTTCAGAATGTCAGGAGTCTTGTACCTTGAGGTCCTCTTTTCATCTTACAGGTTCACTTGTTGCCTTGTGCCATGATCACCTCTCTCCTTCCCCATCAGTGTGAGAGTCGTCAGTTTAAGGAGTTACAATCGTAGGATGTTGTAAATACAGCTGAGATGAGGAAGCTGTGGGATAGTGGGGGCTAATATTTACAAGCTTCTGCACCAGCAGTTTGACTTGGCTGAATAGCTGCAGGGATGCTGGGTGCTCTCCCCCCATCCACTTTTAACCAAGATTGGCATATACAGCCACCTAAATTCCTTCAAATCTTCACCTTAGGAGCCTGAGACCACCATGTATTCAACATCACAGAATAGGTGGCAGTATGTAGGAACTTGCATAGCTCTGCTTGTACTAAAACCAGATGTAGTCTCAATTCCTTTTTTAAAATTGTTGTTGATGTGTTGAAATTGGAATCTTGCTGCTGGATTTTTGTACTTGGCACAACTCTGTTGAACCCATCAGGGCTGCCCATTCATTTTTTCTCTCCCTGTTCCAGTTGTTGCAGTACTGTGGATGTTTATTGCCTGTTCCTGAGTTCAATTGCTACTTCTGATCTGTCCCTCATGCTGAGTTTCCCAGCCTACTTAAGTTTGAAGTTCCTACTTTCTGCCTCCTCCTCTTATAAGTACCGAGTCAACAACACAGTAATTATTTTAATGACCTAGGCAGTAACCAAGTAAGAACCATTTATTTAAATGATGATAGAAGGTTACTAAGTAAATAGATTAATAAGATTTTAGGAAAAAAGGAAGATCTATGGGAATAGATAGATATAGTGTGTTCATTTATTATACATACACTACTATATTTGTCAAAAATTTCAATATACAACTTAAAATTGCTTTGTAGAATTACAAACAATGTCAAACTCTCTGAATCTTATGTATCAGAAGCACACATTATTATGTAATAATAATGTTGTAAACCAAGAATACATTTCTTAGTAAAACAGATGATTAATTATGAATGTTAATTTTAGTTGGATAAACACAAATGCACTAAGCCAGACTGTGTTGATTAGAAGTTACTTCACTCACAGAGAATTTTTCATAAGCAAACTTTATTTACTAGTCATGGCCTGGTTAAGAATGTTTGCATTTTCTAAGGCTATTTGACATTACAGTAGTAAGTACCTTTATGAGGATGAGCCAGTGAGAACTGAAGTGTTCTGTGGGCTAAATGAGAGGAGTATTGCAAAATTGGCATATATAAATTAAAGTTAGGTAACTTGAACAAGTGACATTATTCTTACACCTTTCTGAAATGCATCCTTCAGCCTATCAAAGAAAAAACTTGTGTGTCTGATAAATACTGTGAGTAAAAGTCATCTTTTTTGTTTTTCTTCAAGCTTGCACTCAGAACAGAGAAATCTGTTGGTCAGGTAGGAAGCTTCTGTAGCTCAGTTATGTGAATGAGTTCTACTACTAATAGCTGTAGCATTAACATCCCCATGTAAGAATTGATAAAACATTAAGATATTTTAAAACAGAAACAAGAAAAAAAAAAACCTGCATGAATTTCATGTATTATCTGTACTCTTGTATAATCTATAACCATCTGATAGGAATGCATACTGTGCAGACAAGGTAATATATATAAATAAATATATAATTTTTTTTAGAAGAATTTAATCTCAGACTGTTACCCTTCTTTATCATCGATTTAGGATTCAAGTCCTATGTGAGGTGTTGCAGCTTAATGAGTTACTGTGTCAACTGAGATGCTGAAAAAGACCTTGAACCTGCTCCAAGTACAGCAAGCATCAGCTAAAATACATTATCTTAAATCTCAAAACCATTCGTATTTTACATTTGCTATAAACTAAAAGCTTGTGTGAAATAGTTTACCATGGGTTAGTTGATATTTCTAAATGTATTTTTTTGACATAAATTACGCTAGGTAAACCCTTGTGACATGAATCAATTGCACCACTCACATGTAGTGGTAATATTTGGCAGCAGGTCTTCGCTCCATTGTCATTTTTTCATGCAGAGCAGGAGCAATGTATGAATAGAACATTTCTAAAGAGAATCCTGTAGTGTCTGCTCCAAAACCTTTGCATGCCAAAACAAGCTCTTTTGGCTCATCTGCTTTTGGAAAGCAAATGGAAGTAAAAGATTTGTGGTTTTAATATCAAAATAATGTAATAACTGGTAATATGAATGGTAATAAACTTCTAAACACATAGGGTGATGGTATAGATTAATAAAAGTTAGAAAGCTAAGGAGGTGCCAAGAAGTTGAATATTTAATGGCAGTGTGAGTTGGAGTTGATCCAGTTAGATTTTTGTATAATAGTGGAGGTTTTGTTAAATACATCATTTTCACCTACATTGGGTTCTTTTCTAGAAAATATTCCCCATAAAGAGAAGCTGACTTCTTAATCCTGCTTTCTTTATTGTCATATAAAAATTTCATCACTCTTACTGACTAGAGACTAGCTGAAGGAGCATTCCTCTCTGTAAGGAAGTGACCAGAGCAATCCCATACATGTCCATCAGCATGTGTGGCTGTGGGTTGTGACCACTATTCCTACTTTGAGAAATACAGCTTGGTTCCAAGGGAGATGAGGTGCTGTGTGTGGCTCCTTGTAGATGTGCAGAAAATACAGTACAAGCACCACATTTTAGAGTGTAACAGGTGGTGTGTGTGTGTGGTGAGGGGATCCTCTCATCTGTGTCAAGCTTTCTAGTCTCCTGCTCTCAGGCTGTAGGACAGAGGCAGGTTTGCATGTGACCCAGGCTGAGGTGGTATTTTAGCCCAAATTATGTTGTTCTCAGCATGACAGCTTATTTGTCAAAACTTCTCTGGGGGAGACTTCTGGTGGTGGTGGTTGTAATTGCTTGAGTGCTTCTGAAGGAGAATTTCAGGCATCTGAGTGGAAGTACCCTTCTGTTATGCTGGAAGACCTGAGCTGGCTGTAGAAAGCCTAAAAGTAAAATTAGGAAGTGCTGCTTTTATAGTAATAGTGTTTTTCCAGACTTCTAGATCATGACAGATTTCCCAGTGTACTCTGCGGGGAAGAGTGCTCCCTTTAAAGGCCTACTAAATAAAATAGAAATTCGACCATTATTTGGAGGAAACAGGGCTGAGTGTAAAAATAGGTTTTGAAGATGCTGGTGTTAACAGAAAAGTTTCTTTACAACTTCTTTTCGGTTTCAACATTCTGCAAGGACAGTTCATCCTATTTTCTGTTCATGCATGGCTGTGGCAATGATTTTTGTATACTAAGTTCAGTGTTTTGTTCTGATGCAATGAGAAACATCCCAGAAAAGAAAGCCCGGGGAAGTAGGGGAAGCTGCAGTCTCTACAGCGAGCCGGCCCATGCAGGGGGAAAGTCAGAATGTAGACAGACAAGCTCTTTGGAGTAACTGGGTTGGCCTGTGCAAGGAGAAGTGCTGACAAGCCTCTTGTCTCTTTGTGAACAATTGCCAGTTTCAAATCTGTATCTCTTTCTCCCAGAGCCTTTAAACTTGTAAGGGCCAAACCCCAGGCTGGAGAAATCCCTTTCATAACTTTTTGGGTAAACTTTGCCTTGGAGGAGGGAGACTCAAACCAGCCAGTGCTCTGTGTGCATGTGTAATACTGCACACAAAAGTCTCTTTTACACTTTTTCTCTCTTTTTGTCTGACTTAGACCCTTAAAATGGTGATAACCAGTGACCTTGACTTTTCTGAAGGTCTTGTGCAGCTGATGGACATTCCGGTAGGCTCTAGCTGCTCTAAAAGCTTGGCTGTGCCTGGTGGGGACATGATTTATGTTGTGGTGTGTGGTAGGATCCCACCTGCATTGGGAGCAGGGGTGTTGTTGCTGCCCTCTGGAAACAAGGAAGTTTATGGGGGATGTTAGTATTTGATCCTTTAGATAATAAGGGCTGGTGATGAAGGTAGAAGTAGGGCTCTTTTCAGTCAGTATTCCATCCAGCATTCCATCCGTGTACCCAAGTATGGATTCGCATTTTGTCCCCAGTATTTGTACTTTTCATGTTGAGATGTGATAGTTTCAGTAGAGGAAATCAGATGTTCAGGAAAGGAATGCACAGACAGGATGCACAATAATTAGGTTGAGCAAGGAACTCTCCCACTTGTTATGAAACTGTGTGAAAGTATTTGGCTCACCAGGGTACAGAAATACTTGTAGAATTTGGGGCTGTGTTGGGAAAACTGTTACATGTTCCTTCATGAGGAGGAAAAATCAACTATGCTCAATTAGATATTCTTTTTAAGTAAGGTCATCTTCATTGTGTGTTCCCTGAAGCAACTGATCTCAGTAGCTGAAGTAATGCATTTAAGTGTATTGCTTTAAGAAAGATTTCAGAAAACATGGATTCCGAAATTTGTCCCATAGCTTTGTGAAACTTAAGAACATTAGGAGCAGGGAGAACTACAGCCCATCATATCAAGAGCAGGTGCTGAGGTTTTTATCTGCCTTGGAGGCAGAAGGGGGCTGTCAGCAGGGGTAGTGGTTGGAAGAGTGTAGGGCACAGGAGGGATGGACTGGAATGGTGCTCAGCAATCCACGTGGGCTCTCTCCTCTACAGTAAGACTTACCTTTCTTTCTGTTTCACTTTTAATTTTGAGAAAGATAGTTTTGCTTTTCAGATGTGATTGATCTCACTGGAGATGATAAAGATGATCTTCAGAGGGCAATTGCCTTGAGTTTGGAGGAATCAAACAGGGCATTCAGGGAGACTGGAATAACAGATGAGGAACAAGCCATTAGCAGGTAAACAACCAACTTATATAAAGCAGAAATTAAATTAAAGAGTTGGAGATTGGCCTGTATTGCTTTTTTAAACTTTTAACAAAGAATAACTTGTTTACTTTTACTTGTGCTACTGATATGCCTGGCTTCAGGATGTTGCTTTAATGTATTGTATGTTCTACACTGGAAAATAGTCTATTATGTGTGGACTAGGATTTAATAGTATGTTACATATTGATGTATTTGTTTAAATATGGAGGAAGTGGATGGAGATAGAGAATATGTGGTCATATTTAAATAGGACCAAAACACAGAAGTTTCTCTTATGTACCAGGTAAAAAGCAACAAAACCAAAATATAATTAAGAAGCTAATAAATACTTTGTCCTGTTTTTTGCAGTGTTCATTTTGCAATAACATTTTCTTCCCTCTGTGCTAAGGCTGAGATTGAGGGAGTGGGTATTAATATTATGAGTAGAGTGTACTAAGAGCAGCTGCTCTATTTTAGCAGATGAAGAATGCTATTAACCTATTTAACAAATAAGATTTATAAGCTTTGAGTGAAGTTCTGGATTTAAAGTTTTATAAACTTAACTCTCTCATTTTGGGTGTGATAAGAGTCTTTAACTTTTGATCAGATTTTATGATAACTTTTTGTACAGTGTATGTTTTTTGGTAATGTTAATACAATTATGAAATATTTGGGACTTGAACTAAGCCTGGGTGTAGGGTTGTGTGGGAGGGATGTTGTTTCTTTTTTTCCATCTATAACTGGCCTGGGAGGAATGTTGAGTTCTTCATTTGTGACTGGCCTTGTTCTAAGGGAAACAGACAATGATTTGATTGTTGATAGGAGGTAAAGTACTGCCTCCTTTTAAATACCAATTTTACAGAAAAATAATTTAGGTGGGGGAGATTAACTACAATAATTATTTTTCTCAGTTCATTGTGTTTGATGGGCTAAATGACTTATTAGAAAATGCCATCTCTGAGAGTATGGATATTTCATTGCTTTATTTATATTACTTATCAACAGTAATTTTTTTTCCTTTTCAAAAATAAATATGCTAATTATGAGAATAAACATAGCCTTCAACCCCCCTCCCCCCCCCCAATCTGTGATAAAAGCAATCTTGTTATATGAATTTAAGATAACATTTTAGGAGGCAAAGGTAGGATGAGAGGGATTTATATTCTCACTAATAAGTGGAAGAAATGTTTAAGGGGTTGTTTTTTCTAAGATGTCACAGTGTGCTTGTATACGAGAGGATGGTGGAAGTTCTGTCCAGTTTTTTTTCAGAAGGTCAGCTCTTGCATGTTCCTTTCTGAAGGGCAGAATTGTCGTAATTACAGAGTTGTGATTTAGGCAGGCACTCAGAAAGATGGACCTATTTCTGGAGATGGAAAATGGTCTCTCCTTTTTCCTTCCCCAAGCCTTGACTGCTTCTGCTGTGCTCAATTCTTGGGAGCCTTGAAGATTTAGGATTTTTGCTGTAGACTTTGATTTTCACTTTTGAAACTAAAAACCCTCTTTGGTCTTATCTGCTTAGCCCATAACTTAGTATTGTAAATACTTCCTACTTAAATTACAGTCTATATTTTTCTAGCTGCAGAAAATAACCAAGTATGCCTTTTTTCTCTATGTACAAAGGCATGTAGTCAATGTGTTTGGTTATTTGCAAAGAAAATGTTGTTCTTATGAAATAGAGACTTGCATCTAATGGTGAAATTGCACACAGTAACATGTGCAGTATCAAATGAAGAGCTGGTTGCAGCTCGTATCCCCCTTGGTGCACTGCACCACATCTTCTGTGCTTGATGGAGTGTTTTTTGGACCATTTGTTGCACAAATTCATTTCACAAAGCCATACAAAAATACTCACTGAAGGATCCATAGTATTTCATGAAACAAGGGAGGGAATGGGACTTTGCTCAGGAGTGGAGGCAGAGGAGAGTGAGTATCTTGAAGGTTTTGGCAGCATTGAGACATTAGATCAACTCAGT
Organism: Orthonyx spaldingii; assembly: GCA_013397795.1. Classification (NCBI taxonomy): domain Eukaryota; kingdom Metazoa; phylum Chordata; class Aves; order Passeriformes; family Orthonychidae; genus Orthonyx; species Orthonyx spaldingii. The sequence continues at coordinate 1,030,863 of VZTJ01002567.1, read as the reverse complement.
AGCATAGCAAGAAGCACCCTGAGCTGATAGCAAATTATGTCAGTGTTGAACAAATATAGGAAGTTCAGATTTCTTGAATTCTTCATCTGAACTGTTCAATCAGTTTCCTTAAGGACAGAACTTCAGACTGGTTTTATTACCAAAAAAAAAAACCCCGAAGAAAGCAAAAACAACAAAAAAAACCCCACCCCACTTTGTAGTTAACACCCCACAGAAGAATGTTGGCATTCCAATAGAAATCTCAGGATCCGTGCAGAACTTCTCAAAACAGAAAGTAGAACACTGTGGTTGTAAACAAGTCAAACTTACAGCCATTTACTTTTGATTTTCTAGATAAAACAAGAAGCAGAAATCAAATAGAAGGTCAATAATGAGCAAATTTAAACTCTGGAAATATTTCATTTTTAAAAATGTAGACCATGTGCATATTTAAATAGTTTTTGGTGTGGAGGATATTTTTTTCAGAGGTATTCATAGCAGTTTGGAACTTAATTTGCACAGATTTTGTTAGGGTTTCCAAGGGAGAATTAATGGAATTTCTTGACTTGTGTAATTAATGTTGTAATGCACATAGAATTTGTCTTCCTGAATGTAATTACTTTAGGCTACTTAATGAGGACAGATCTGATTACTGTGTAGGTGTTGAGAGGAGTGCATGTGAAATGTCCAAGTGTCCGAGCTGAACATCTTGTACATGGCACGTTTAAAGTCTTTTACTGTTTCCTCTTTAAATCTCCCAGAGAAATTTGCATGATCAGGGTATTTCCTATTGTGAAAAAGTTTCTCCTGTTTATATTACTTTTCCTGGATTGAAGGAGTCTGAAGCTGGCCAAGTAGGGCTTCACTAGGAAAGCCAGCGAGATATTACTGGAAGGAGAAATCAGCTGGCCTGTGCTGTGCCTGTGGTACTGTCCATGCAAAAATGAGCCCATGCTGTCAGTGCATAAAGGATGTGCACGGCCCCTGAGCTTTTTTATTAATCATGGTCTTTGAAACTGCTGGCGACTCTGCACTCTGCTTAAGCATTGTGTGTGTAGATCCAAGGTGAGATTGTGGAATGTTGTCGAGTCAGGGATATATTCCTGGATGTCCAGCTGTAAGACAGTCACAGTACAAATACCTTCCCATGCTCTCTTAGCTGAGTAACCTGACAAAGTGGGCTTTTCTGCAGCATGGTGAGTGGGCTCCCTCAGAGTGGTTTGATTGAACCTTTGTGCTGTGGACTTGCCTTGCCTGGGGGTTTTTGCTTTGCCTAGTGAGCCCCGTGCAGATCTGCAAAGCTGCTTGGCTGTGCCCAGCTTGTTACAGAGAAATAAAACACTGCTTTCAAGTCTCATGCCAAGCCTGGCACTAACTAACCCTTGCTACAGCGTTTGCCTCCAAACAAGATTCCAGCCCTAGGAGGTGGGGGAGCCGTGGGTCCCGTGAGGCCGGGGGATGCCAAACCCTGCACGTAGCTGCTGGCTGTGTGCTGGACACTGTGCTGTTGTCCCCAACGGTGGCCAAGTGGGGCTTCAGCTCTGTCATCAGAATTGCTAAATCCTTGTAATAACTCTCTGGAAGGATGCTTTTTTTGTCAAGCAATGTAAGATTCTTGATCCAGGTGATGTCCCAAATTGTGACTCTATGAAAGTAAGACATTGAGCATTTTATATGAGATACCCTCACTGTGCTGGTAAATACATTTATTTATGTAGCTTTTGAGCTGATCATTAGGCTCCTATGTACTGTGCTCACTACACTTTATTTCACTTTTCATTTTTGGTTTAACTGCATCACAGCTGTCATGTCTGAAAATTAATTCGGCACATAGAATGTGCAGTTATTGCTTGTGCTCTCTGAGGACAGATAATGTTATAAGTAGAATTAAGGCAAAAATACCATGAAGCCTTCAGAATCAAATACTTGGTTAACACCTGGAAACACATTTCAGGTCGAGCTAGAGATGAGAAAATCCCTTACCTGCTAAAGAAACACAGATTCAAATACAAGAAAGAAATCTTAGTAGGTAATTAAGCTGATGAATGGTAATACTTATGGGGTCAGGGAACTGTTTCAGTTTGAGAATATTTTTTTTTCTGAACTTGAATCTTGAAATATTCTTGAGTGGTTGGGGGGAACAAAAAAAACCTGGGAAGTTTGATTGTTTACCTGAAACACAATTGGTGTGAAGTAGGTATTGTAGTCCTTTTATAATATCATTTAAATTTATCCCAGTCTGTCAGTCTTCCTGTCAGTTTTAAAGGTCCCTTCAATTTTGTTTAAACAAGATTTTAAGCAATTCTACCTGCGTGAGAAATTATTTGAACTATGTATGATATTTTTTAAATTGATTTTTAATGTCCCCATTGACCAATCTTTGCTCTCAAAGCAGAGATACACAGGTCATCTAAAACTTTTAAAGGACTGTATTGGTGAAAAGGGAAATGAATTTGACTGTTTCTTTGCATATTGGGGTTTTTTAGTATAAAACACTATTGGAAAAGACTCTTAAAACAATCAGAGTCAGGTTCCATCCCTAGGCAGTGTTTCAAGAGATGTCAGAACAGAAAGTCTGAATGGATTATATGCCTGTCCTTTCAGTGCTGTTTACAAGGTGGTGTAAAAAACTAAACTGGTTAATCCTTAGGAAATTACCAGTTTTAGGTTCTGCCTAAGACAGATTGATACAAAAGTGATAAATGTATCAAATGGTCTCTCAGACTTAGAATGCCTCTCTTTTACTGTATTTTTTTCCAAAATAAGTATCAATGACAAATGAGTATGTTCCCCAGAGCAGTTACCTGCAGTAAATTCATATGATGCTTCATAGTTCTTGGTAAGATACCTTTTCTTTCTTTGGCAGGAACATAGCTTGAAATAAAGATATAGTTGGGAAACTGAGGAGGGTTGTCCGTTTCTATGTTTTTTCTAAGATGTTCAAACTTTGTCCTTTAGGAGCTCCCTTCACAGACCAATCTACACCTGCCTTTCTTTGGTGTTTAGTGAGTCTAGACCTGAAAGGGGGCAACTCCTTGTGCTGCTCAGACTGCTTGTGAAATCCAGTCCTTGGTGCTGGAGAGCAGCTCAGCCTTTTGTCTGAGCTGGACTGGATGGCTGGGGACAGTGACTGCTGTGTCCGTAATGCACACACCAGGCTCTTGGCTTATGAGTTACAGCCACTGTTACATGACCTCAATGCACCCATCTCCATCTTTCTATTTAGAATATACCTACTACGAATTGCTTTTAAGGTGTGCTTTGTCACCAGGCTAAGCATGCGTGCTGATATACAGAAATAACGTGTTGAGTGAAGCTTGAGTTGGAGAGCTTCGCACCCATCAGATCTTACTGTCATGTGAAATACAGATATTCAGCAGCAATCACATAGGAACAGTTTCCAGCAAAGGAAGTGGTCATTGAAGCATACAATTAAAGTGTTGGGTGACATTTGAAAAAATCTGGGGAGATGTCCTTCCATGGCTCATAAAGTAATTACTTGCAATATAAAGTGATTAACACAGTTGCATAAGTTGCAAAAATGGAAACTAAGAAAACTGCTTTCATTTTTGAAAGTTGCCTAGCTAGCTTTGGCTTCCTGTCAGTGAACGAAAGATTGGTGACTTTGTGCTTTGCATAGCAATAAAAGCATTTGTAGATGAAAGCACTGTACTATTAGTGCTGCCTAAAATTTGTCCATCCTGTTTGAATCTGGTTCTTAAATAATTGATGATTTGTAGACGTGGCTCTTGTATCTTCAGCTCTCACAGGAGATTCATGCACTCACTGATACCGTTTTCCAAAAGGTAATGGAATTGCTGTAGCATAGCTGAAAGAAAAATAGCATCTTTGACATTGCATATAGTATAATATACTGCATATATTGCACAGCAACAGTAAGTGAATGATGTCCTTATGATGTCTGTATTATTACCTGAATGTATTCTACTACTTGGGGGGAGGGGGGTGTTTGTTTGTTTTCCTGGGGTTTTGGGGTTTTTTCTCACATTTTTCCCTCCCTTCTGTTCCCGAAGAGTTCTAGAAGCCAGTATTGCAGAAAATAAAGCAAGTTTAAAGAGGACGCATCCAGAGGTATGGAGTGACTCTCCAAACCCTTATGATCGAAAGCGGCAAGACAACTGCCCAGTGGGATTAAAGAATGTTGGCAACACGTGCTGGTTTAGTGCTGTCATTCAGGTAAGCACTCTTCAGTTAGCTGTGTGCACTCTGTTGGGAGGTGAGTTAGCTCATTTTAAGTGAATAACTTAAAATAATCTCTTTTCCTGGGAAGCTCAGGCCACTGCATGAAATGTTTTTGAGCATTACTTACTTATTGCATCTCTTAATGTGTCTATCCATAAGTCAGATTGAAGCGTAGAGAGTACTGGTAGCATATATAAGTGAAGCTTCAAAATGTTTCTTATTAAGGAGTTGACTTTCTGAAGATCCTGGGCGTGTGCAGCTCATGCTGACATCAATGCCAGTTGTAGATGCCTGAAATCATGGGAAAATTGGGTTACAGATGAGGAACTGACTTTTTATATTACAAGGAGCACACGCAAACGACTGAAAGGGAGTGGCTGGCAAAGGAGGTAGGTACAGGAAACGACACCTTCAGTCATGGAGTGCTTACTCGGATGGCTACAAGGGGACACACAGCTGGGTAGGGTAAAAGGAGGAATAACTGATAAAGAAGGAAACGTTAAGAAGAATAAGGGGAAGGTCTGATACGGATCCAATTGCAACTGGTTTTGGTTGTTTTATGTAATACAATCAGTATGTGTGCTTTTTTTTTTAAAGTTAGGGTGAGTAGGGAAATGAGTACAGATACTGCAGCTTGCTTAGTGGAAGCTAATGTTCTAATATCAGTAATTGATGTACATAAACTTTATGAATCCATCTTTTAGGAGATGGACGTTTCTGTAGATAATCTGTAGATCTACTGAAAAGCATTTTATCCTGCCGAAAACTGAGGGTGAAACTGGAATACAGTAGTGGGAAATTTATTTTTATTCTACAAGAAACAAATGCAGAGTGTTGTAACTTTTCATAGTCTGAGGTTTTGAGAGGAAGAAAATAAAATATTTAATACCCATTTTAAACAAATTACTGTCAGGGTGAAGCACTTCAGATAAACTAATACTGTTACTTTCATACTGGCTGTTGAAAGATGGCTGTTGTACTTCAGGCTGAGTCCATTTAGATCAATGTTCTGCCCAGCAATTTTCACAAATGGATGCTTACAGAGGAATACAAACAGTACTCATGATACTGCTCTGGTAAAACACTTCTGAGCCTCCCACCACGTCTGTTTTGGAAGGGTTTTTTAATCCTTTGCAGTTTATTTAGTTGGTAAATCCCAGGGGGCTTCCCTTGTACGTATTTCTCTTCCTTGAACCTTGCAAACTTCTTGCACCCATAGGGTCCTTTGGGTAGGAATTCCACAGTTGTGCTTCCTATTGCATGAAGAACTGCCTTGGTTTTGTGTGGTTTTTTGAACCTGGCTCCCACTGTCTTTGTCCAGTAGGCTCCATGTCTCGTGGTGGACCAGACAGAAATTGATTGCTATTACAGTTCTGTGGGCTACTGTCCTGCTTCCTCCAACACCTTGGTGGTCTCTGTTTTTCAGGCTGAGTGCTGAATTGCCACCTGTAGAATCTGTTCTAAGCTGTGATCTGTTTTGTTGCTGTTCTCCAGGTCTTCTCTAGCTCTAGTAGCATTTTAGTTGGGAGTGAGGAAAGCTCTTAAGGTGTGAGTGTGCTCTGAATTGGGGTTGGTATGAGGGAAGATACAGGCTCTTCAGGAAAGACAAGTAGGGATGACAAGGACAGCACTGCCTTCCCCCTACAGGAGTAGCTCAAATGTGTGTGGTGCTTGTGTGGGACAAGGTGACAGTTTAAGATGAGAGGCTGGTAAAAGTGCCACCATGATTAGTCTGCTACAGACTACCCTCCTCAGGATGAGGATGTGCACACAGCCTTCTTGAAAGGCAGGGAAGTCTCTGGATTACACTCTGTGGTTGCCATGGGAAGCTTTGATAAACGTCCTGACCCTTGCTGGGTCCAACACAGGACACAAATAAACCACATTTCTGGAGGGTATCCGGGACAACTTCTTGGTACGACCACTGATGGGCCAGCTAGGGATGAAGCACGGTTGACCCTCCCAAAAATGGGAGAACTGAAGGTGGAGTAATGTGGGTACTCTTGACTACAGCAACCATGAAATAGTGGAGTTCAAGATCCTGATGGGAACAAGAAAGGAGTAACAGGACTCAGACCCCGTATTCAGGAGAGCAGGCTCTGTCTTCTTCTAGAAGTTGGTATCTGCGGTTCCATGGGTGGTAGCTTGGAAGGGCAGAGATGCTTAGGAAGGCTGACAGCATTCCCTGATTGCCAGAAGGGTCCATTCTGCTCTCCAGGAGCTCATAGCCAAGCTTCAATGCAAGCAGGCAGTGTGCAGGATCCGGAGTGGGCTGCTGAGGAGGAGATTGGAAATGTTGTCCAGGCATGAAGGGATGGTGTTAGGAAAGAGAAAGCTGATCTAGAGTTGGTGCCTCAGAGGTTGTCTAGGGTAACAAGAAAAGGTTTTGATGTTACACCGGTAGGAGGACGTGGTTTTGTTGCTGAATAGAGCAGGTGAGGTACTCAGTGCCTTGTTTTGCCTCTGTCTTTACCAGTGAGATCCTCAAGACCATTGTACATAGTTGAGGGAGCTCTGAACAGGGGTTAAGGATTTGAGTCAGAGATTACTTGGGTAAACTTGACCCGTATGAGTCCACAGGACCCACTGAGCTGTGTCCAGTGGTGTTTAGAGACAGTGAGAACAAGTCTTTGCAAGGCAACTCTCTCTCATTTTTGAAAAGGCATGGAGAATAGGAAGATTCTGATTAACTGGAGCCAGGCTTTTTAGAGCAGTGCGTGTTGGGAGGATGAGGCACTAGGAGTCATTGAGATAAGGAAGAGTAAGGCTGAATAGAAGAAGCATTTTTTCCCATGAAGACAGGCAGGCAGTGAAGGTCGCCCAAAGAGGATGGGCAGGGTCTGTCAAACCTTGGAAACTTTTAAGGTGCCTGAACAAAAGCTCTGAGTAGCCTGGTCTGATCTCACAGGTGACCTCCTCTAAGGTCAAGTGGGAGGCTTGACAAGAGACTTCTGTCAGTATCTTGTGAGCTGAATTACCCTGTTATTCTATACTTATGTTTTTTGTTTCATTGTATCTTCCCTTCTTAATTGTTTTATTCTGTTTTTAACTATGATTCTACTTCATGTGTTGATCTGATATTTTCATGGAACCATCTGCAATAAATTCAAAGTTTTGAATAATGCTAGTTAGTTTGGTGCCCATCATTTTCTATAAATTCCAGAGTTGCTTTCCACCATGTACCTCACTGTACACATAGCAGCTTTGAATTTAGCTTTCTTCTTACATAGATACCAGTCTCATATGATGTTTCTGTCAGTTCATGCTTGCCAACTCTTCTCTTTACTACACTGCATATCTCTTTACTGAGCAAACATGGTCAAAACTTGCTGTCCTTTTTAGATCACTTCTGATTTTACTTACCAGCACAGAGTTTGTGAATTTGCAGTAACCTCCCTTCAGGCTGGAGCAGATGGTTGGCTCTTGGTCCTCTCCTAATTTTTGATTGCCTATTTGTTTGTGCCTGGACCTTCCATCTCACCTCACTGGCACTTAGTTAAAAGCTTTTGTTGAATGACTTCTTCAGAAATTGCCCTGAAATCCCAGTAGACTGCATTAATTGGATTACTGATATCCATATTCTGCTTGACTTGGAGGTTTTTGGTTTTGTTTGTGGTGGTTCATTTTGTTTGTTGATTTGTTTGGTTTTTTTTAATGGGAAGTATTTACTTACCTGCAGGCTGCATGTAGGGAACGCTGTAGATAATAAAATGGAAAGATTTCTTTGATTGTTCTACGACCCCTCCCTCCCACTGAAGTTTTTATGTTCTTAGGTTTCTTTTCCTTCAGCATTTAGTCATCTAACAGGTATTTGAATTTTTTGTGTTCCTAGAGACCTTTTGATGTTTCCCTTGTTCATCTTTCCATATTCCATTACATGCGTAACTCTTTTTGCCACAGCAGAAACATTGTCTTTGTGCTAAGAGAAGCAAACATTTTGTTTCTATTAAGATCTTTATGGAACTAATATGACTTGGTGTTTTACCTTCTCTGTTGTGTAATCAGATTTTACATTCCTAGTAGTCCCAAATCTAAAGATATCTGATTTTATGTGTGTGTGCATTTCTGTAAAAGACTTTTATTTATAAGAAAATGACAAATCTTTAAAAAAATGTTTTTGTGGAAACTTGAATTTTTAATTCATTAATCACAGAGATAAGAGCAGAGGGCAGAGAATGTAAAAACCTATGCTAGACCTATGATCTCATGTTATTTATACCCAGTGTGCAACTTTATACCTTGAAAACAGATTAGAAAGAGACCTAGCTAGTTCTTATGGTCACCAGCCATACCATGTGAAAGTCTGTGGTGTCTGGAATTATAATGGCTTGATCCTAAAAGATAGTGAAATTTCTGGAGTTAGGTCTGTGGAATGTAATTCAAGCAAACCACTGAAAGATTTATAACTTCAGTTGGTTGAAAATTTAGGTTATTAATATTATCTGTCAGCCAGGAAGATTTATGTTTGAAGCAACCATCCCATGAAATTTAATGCATGTTAATTTAGAACATTAGCTAATACCATATTTATTTATCCACAGGGCAGATTGACTACTTGGGTTGCGTTGACTATGTAGACGTATTTTCTTGCTTTCTTTGGGAGGCTTTTGTAACCTGACACATCACATAGGTCAACAATATCTAAATGTTAACTACTGTCAGTCACAATGATATATTGTGTAATATAATCTAAAACTAAATTGCAAAGAAAGAAAAATCTTCCTTCTATTTAAGGGGTGCTTGTTAAGGAAAAGAAAAGATTTTGACATTTTGATGCTTTCCTTTTGCAATGTATGATTTTTATAGGCACCAATTGACTGACTTAGTGAAATGCAGTCATAAATAGTTTGTTGCATTTGCATTAAGAGCATAAAATTTCTCAAGAGATGTTTGTAATGACTGACAGCAGACTCTAACAAAAATCAAACATTGCTGGAAATGCCGCCTTTAACCTGTACTTATCTGTGCCTTAGAGGAATAGGCACGTGTGGAAGTCATCCTCTTCTGCAAGGGAAGAGGGGAGTCTCTCTTTAGAGAGCTCCAAAACAAAGTTTTGCTTTGAACAGTTACATTCAGCAGTGATGGAATGAACAGCAATGTTTTTCCCACAGTGTAACTTCTAAAAATCTGCCCTGTTGAAGACTTCTGATTTGCTAATAACATGAATTTAAAACTGAGTCCCCAAGAGAATATGTTGAAACAAAACTGTATTAAATCAAGTTCATTTCTTCCTCACCTGCCAAGAAATGAATCAGGTGTCTCAATGATTTTTCTACCTCTTCTTGAACTTCTAATAAATCTGCATTTGGGACAGGAGTTCACTCGTGCATGCTTTTGCTACTGTTCAGTTAGATTCACATTTATAAAAGGACCCATAAATCTTGAAGCTTTAGAATGTTTCTGGGTTGATTGTGTGTTGTTTCTTTATTTATTAATTTTTAAACATTCTCATTATTGTAACTACATATGTCTTATCTTGAAATAGAACTTAAGATATCAAATTCTTTAAAGAAACAAAGCAGGAATATACCACTGTATGTTTTTACTTTTCTGCAGTAGATTTTAGTGCCCCCCTTGTGAAAAGGTAATGTCACAGTTTTTCTTGGCTATAAGAGTTTATAGCCTGAAAAATGGCTTAGAAATAATCCATATATGGTGCCTGTGGAGCGGTTCCTTTGTGCCATGCTGAGCACAAGTTAAGAGTTTGCAGGACATGGGATGTAGAAGGCAAGTAATTCACAGGACATGGATGTGTTGTTCGAGTCATGGCTTGGGTTTGCTGCCTGTGCAAGTTCTCCCCCAGATGTTTTGCTTTAAGACACTGCACTAGACTGTCTTTGGGAGTCCCAAGCAGGATTCTGGTCATGTGCAAGAAGTGATGTCTTGGCAGGACCTGCCCTGTGGAAAAGGTGTCATGGGAGATGCCCAGGTCATTCAGTGAATGTCACTGACTCGGTGTGCCACGGCAGATTTCTGTGGGAGGAGAAGAGTGTGTGTGGAATCAGTGAAAACTGTACTGTAAATGCTGCTGTTTCCCCTTTCTCCAGTCCCATTCCTCACGTACCACGTTCATCTCTCTCCCTCAGTCTTTCAGAGGGTCACACTGCAGCCCCTCCCTTTACCAAATGAGGTATCCCAACAGGACAGCTGGGGCTTGGCATCCCCACAGGCTTGTCTCTGTGAGTCTGTCAGAGTCTGATGAGATTTTTTTTCTTCCCCAAAAGTGTAGCTTGCTGAATGAAGTTAACAAGCATAAATCTCCAAGGGTGCTCTTTAACTTTTAATTTCAGGGTCCCTAACACCACTTCTGGCATTTTACTCTGTTACATTGTGTTTGGGAGCAGCCTTCTTGTTTTCCTGATGTCAATATATGTGGATCAATATCCTTTGATCCTAGACTTCTAGTTCTGGGAAGAAATGAACCAGCTTGACGGATGAGAATCAAGCAAGTTTGATTCGCTTCCCAGTTGGTGGCTCAGCTGCTGTTCGTACCAATATTGTTCTTCTTTAAAGCAGCCTACCAAAAGCATCTAATTGTTACATTATTTTCTGTTTCTTATTTGCCATGATGAGTAGAAAGAATTGTGATGGATGATGTGGTAGTGCATTAATACCAAAAAGCTTAGGATTATATAGTTAAATGTGCAAATATATACATTGTACATGAGTCCCTTGCTTCTCTGGGCATGCAGTGCAAGGCTGTGGGCTGGAGAATGTTCAGTGCTCAATCCCCATTTGAGTTAAAGTGGTCATTGATGGAATGTTTTCTTTCCACTATTTTCACCGTGGAATAGCCTGGAGCAGGGGTTGGTGGGGAATATATGATATAAACTGTTCTGTAGAGTTTCATGGGCAGAGGAATAATGATGTTGGAAATCTAGTTTCTTGCTTTCCGTTCCTCTGTCACTCCCTCTGTTTCCCTGTGAAGTGAACCTGTCACCTCCAGATCAGTCATCCTATGATATTTGCTGAGGGTATTCCTTTTCCTGCTTTTTGTGCTTCTGTGGTCTCTAGTTCCCTCAGGTTTCTTGTGTGATATTTCAAACTCTTATCTTACATTTAGTGATATGTAATGCAGAATTTGTTGTGAAGGTCTGGAAAGTTTTAATGGATCATGGCTTTCACTTTGACTCACAAATAGTTGCTCATTTAATCAAAACAAAGGATACAGGATGCATTGTTTAGGTGTGTTATTTAAATTTACATCACTTCATTTAGGCAGGAAGTTGAAAACCATAACCATGTAAGGAAATGTTGACTGTTATTTTATGTCCTAACAGATTTTTTTTTTGCTTGCTTTGACCATGTAATAGAGGAGTGGTTGAATGGCATTTTTAGTATGTGCCAAGACACAAGCATAAAGTGAATTCTTCTGGACACATATCATACTTAGCTGTCTCCTGAATTGCAGTAATGTTCTGAGTTTGTTGCTATAAACAAGTAAATGTTCTCTAAATGCAGGCTGGTAATGCCATGGTGAGCTGTTTGTTTGAAATGTTGACTTAACCCAAGCCTGCTAGAGGTCTTAGTTTAACTTTCTAGCTCCAACAGTATGCAGGCTGTTTTCCATCTTCTTCCATGTTGCACCTTAGCCTTTTGGAGATGTAAGACATGGTAGCTTAAAACTGCATTTTATACCTAGGTTTTTAGCAGTTTGGAATGCTCATTGGTTGTTTGTTTATAAATAAAAATGTCCTTTTAGAGGTATGTTTCAAAGCTGTTGAGACCTGGGATTGAATCTCGCTGTGATTCTGAAATTGCTAAATGTTTTCCTGATCACTACCACTGTACGTGTGGGGTGGTTGTGCTGAAGTTCAGCCATCAGGCAGTGTCATATCTGTCTGCAGGAGTTTTTCTTTCAGAGGAGAAGAGAGAAAGAAAACTCTTCCTATACTTTCACAGTGAAGTTTGAACAGGAACCTGCTCAAGTCCCAGACTTCCCTTCTGTTTTCCTTGCATGAAGTTTTCTGAAGAATGTGAGAGAAGCTTTGGACTGTGCCAAATCTTCAGTGTATATAAAGAAGCACAAAACTATGTTTTGGATGACTTGCTGATTTTCTTAATGCCTGTCATTAATCTGTATTATGGAAACAGGATTTACCACTTAACAGGAATAAGACAAACAGGTGGAGTGGGAGACAACCCCAGAGTAAGTTACAAGGAGGAGCAGGGTAGAAGGGAGCATTGTGCCAAGCAGAGCCACTGGTGCAGTAGCAACAAGCGCCCACTTTACAGACTTTGTTGTGAGAAAGTAGGTTCAAGAATATGGACCAAAAAGGAAAAAAATTAGATCAATAAATAGAAGAAGTATGGAAAGCCTTAAAGAGGAGAGCAAAGAGATTCTCCCAAATTAGAGCCATAGAATGGCCTGGGTTGGAGGGGATGTTAAGGATTGTGTGTTTCCAACCCCCTGCTGTGAGCAGGGATACCTTCCACTAGACCAGGTTGGTCACAGCTCCATCCAGCCTGGCCTTGAACATTTCTGGGGATGGGATCTGTGCCAGTGCCTCGTTATCTTCACAGTAAAGAATTTCTTCCTAGTGTCTAATCTAAACCTGCTCTGTGAGTGTGACTCCATTCCCCCTTGTCCTGTCACTCCAGGATAGTGTCTCACTCTCCCTCTCTTCCCTGTAGGCTCAGTTCAGGTATTGGAAGGCCACAATTAGGTCCTCCTGGAGCCTTCTCCAGGCTGAACAATCCCAATTCTCTCAAGATATAGGGATATAGAGTGCAAAAGACTTGCAAGTTGGTGAGAATTGGACTCAACTGTCAGTGAAGTTGCTTGTATTTTTTCAATGTGGAGCTCTGGACACTAATATTCAGTCAGAGGCATGCAGGAGTATTAAACCACTAATTTGTACAATATTTAGGAGTGCTTTTACTTTGAGTCTTAGCATTTCAAATATTGATAGCTAGTAAATTTCAAGTTCTTTATTCTATTGGAGGAAACATGGCAATGCATGCAGGTAGGACCATATATTCCATATCTCTGTGTTTTTCTTTGATTTGAGTTATTATCATGAATAAAATGTTAACCCTAATAACAGCCAATCTACCCCACTAAAACTGGCTCTATATACCTTAAACCACAAAATTGTTTATAAAATGAAGTAAGAACATAAATCTAATTTGTCATGTTGGCAGAGGCAAACTATTTCAAATTACATACTTTATGACATAGGAGTCTATTTTTGCTTTTTATTTTTAGAACAGTAATAATGTATTCACTGTTTAAGATTGCTCTCTGCTTGTTACATAGAATGAAGGTAGATATGGTCTTGGCTTTGTGGCTTTAAAATCTGAATAAATGTCAAATTGGAAGTGCATAAAAGGCCCCAGATGACTTAATGAGGAAAATGGGTGTTGTGATGTGCTAATACATATGTAAGTTTTCAACTTATACAAGGTCATGTTTTAGGTAAATACCGTCACCTAAAGGAATTTGTTTAGGAGCTCTGTAGGAATGCCTGCTTTTCTTTTTCCTTGCCAAGAGTTGCTTTTCAAGCTCCAGGAGGAAGATATATTCAGATATATTCAGTTTTTGGGTTTCTTTCCTCTGTCCTGTCTTCCCTCTGTGCTTTCAAGCTTAACCTTTGCAAATTAAATAGGAAGTTGTCTGTGTTCATGGTATTATAAACTTTGGATTTCATGAAAACTTATATAAAGGTGTTGCATATTAAAAATGCACAGTTCTTGGGGACAATTTTTTGCTCCTTTTTTTTTTTTTTTGTTCTCAATGCTGGCAACAAATACAAAATTGGTAGTCAAAGAAAACCAAATGTTTTCAGCAATGTTGGTGAAGCAGCTGGTTTTAGTGCCCAATGCTTACAAACTTGCAAGAATCCATCAGAGAGCCTGTCTGAAGTTTTCTGCAGCAGCTTGTTGGGTCATCTTTTATCTAGACTCAGAGTAGTGTTTTCCTACTCTCTAAGTGTTACTGGTGACAGTAATTTTATTAATTTAGGACTCTCCTGGTGGCTTTTAATAACCTGTGTTGCATGCCAGGCATTTATAGATTTAATATGCTGACTAATTTATATTCTTGCAGCATTAATGCAGCATCACAGTCCTTGAAAGATAAGAATTAATCGTTTACTCAGTCAACCTAAATTTTGCCAAGGTCCTTATATTTGATAATCCTAGACTTTAAGGGAGGAAAAAGGGATAAGCAGAGTGTTGTAAGGGAAACCAAGGTGATTTACATTCAGAAATTGTGTTTGGACTCTGGGTAAGTCAACATTACTCAGAAAAGTGAACATTTTAGTGTTTCTCAGTATAGAAGCTAGAGCTCTGCCTGATTCTCTCTGGTATGACTGCAAATGCATCACAACCACCTGTAACTGAGGAAAGTCACAACATGTCTGTTGCTCTTCAACACTGTTAGTGTGAATGCCTTAAACTGACACTGGATTTCTGTTCTTGTTTATTCTCATTTACTTTTACTATCTTGTTCACCCCCCAAAATTGACAGAATACAAGGCAGTATTCTAAAAATCTGTTGATTTTCATAATAATTTGAATTGGTATAACTTACCTTAGCTTGGTCAAGTTTCCAGATGACAGCTTTTAAATGGTTTACATACACTGGGGAAAAAAACCCCACAAACCCACCCTGTAGAGACTTTTGCTTTCATGCATGAGTTTTGCATACTTTGGTAAATTGTAAAAGTGTTTGATCCAGGGCAGTAGATGTGAAGTATCCACCTTTTAGATCCAGCCTGTTTTCTTGCACTGGGAATCCTGACACCTTTGTGCAGCTGAAGCCAAGTGGGTAAGAGGTGAGGTGCTGCTCCAAGCAGTGTGATTGGAAAGCAAATGTGTTTGGAGCCTTAGGCTGGAGCCAGCGAGCAGCGCTCGGGCCAGGGACAGTCTCTGCTGTGTCTCTTGGTGGCTGCAGAAGAGCAGCTTCTGCCTTGTGGGCCACTTACCCTGGGTGCAGGGAGCCTGGACAGAACTTAGCTCAACACACTGGAAGTTGTTTTGCCTCTCGCCTTTCTGGGCTCTGGTGTGGTTGGCCCTGGGAGGTCTGCTGGGCTTACGTGAGCTCGTTTTTATCTCTTTACCTCAGGAAGAACTGCAGGTTCCTCGCTGAGGTACTTCAGGCACAAAAATAGTTGGTTTCAGGCACTTGTTTACACTTACACTGGGAAATTAACTTTTTTAAAATGAAGGTAGAAGCCTCCATACGTTGATTTATCTCAGTATAGGAGAGCTACAACATGACACTGTCCTGTGTGCATTAGTGTTGGCAGCAGATGAACTGTGAGGGTTCTGCTGCATCTCAGAACAACCATGCACAGTGTAACCTGTTCTGGAGAGAAGTTTAATAACTGAACATCTTGCATAAGAAGTTGTGAGTAGTACAAGGCTGAAGAAGAAAAGAGCATATTGGACAATCTTCCTAATTACTCTCAGCAGATTGCACAAATAGGTTTGTTCAGGTCACTCAGAAAGCATGGAGTCCTATTCAGTAGAGTTCTGAATTACAGAAACAGAGTTTTGGGGAAAAACTTGTTGGATTGAATGCCAGGCAAAAATGCTAAACTTGAGTACGGTTTTTTGTACATACTTACGTACAAATTCTGTACATAATTTGTGTATCTGGATTATGAAATTGGCCTGCTCAGCTGCTTGGCACTTTGATGGCACTTGGATTAGTTATGGAGAGAATTCAGCCTTTGGACATTATATTTCAGCAGCTGGTTTATTTTGTACATAAAGCATTGCTATGTTTTGCTTGATGAAGAGCCCACCAGTGGAATGCTATTACATCATGAGACATAACTTCAATTAGTATCAGCTTCTAGACTGACACTTGAATTAAATATTAACATTTTCTGTGCTATGAGTAAGTAAACAAAGGACTCTGTTTTAATCTCTCTTCTCTGCAAGGATGTATAAAAGGGGAACATGAATTCTGAACAGCAGAACAGAAAAAAAGTTTGACTACTCAGTTGTCTGCCTTGATTCAGCAGGGTCAGAAAGGTCTTTTTTTTTTGGCTGATGTTTTAGATACTTTTTAAATCTAAAAAGAAGTGTGACAATGGTAGCCTCTTCGATTTGTTGGGGATGCTGTATACTGTGGGGTATGGGAGAAGGTTAGACTCTGTACAGGCTCTTTCACAAGGAGAGTCAGGAACATGGCAACTTTTCACAACCTTTTTTCTTTCTACCAGTATGTTCTAAATTACTGGAATAAATGCAGAACCTCTTGACAATTTGCATTTCATTTACGTGGCACTGTGGTGTTGAAAACCTATTAAACCAGTTGTGATCTGTGACTTAAGTCTTTGCATGGGTAGGACAAGTTCTGGGCTCAAAGTCTATTGCTGGGGAAGCAAACTCTGTCTTTCCAAAACAAATAGCTAAGATATGTGATGGAGTGGGAGGGAGTTAATTATAGATTGTAAACCCAAGAAGGTACAAATAGGAAGGCAGATCTTTCCTGTGCTTCTCTGATGAGCATGTTTAAGGTACTTCAGACCTTTCCTGCTACTGTCTTCATCAAAATGCTCTTCTGTAATGAAGTGATTTTAGTTAAGATGCTTTTTGTCTGTACAGAAAAGCAGCGATGCAGTTCCAGAAGTGCTGAGGCCTCCAGTTCTCAGCCAATGCTTTGGGCTTTTATTTTTTGCAACCCGGAGTCATCTTGCTCTGGTACTCTCTTGGCTCCAGGCTCTGTGTTACACTGTGGAGTTCTTTGTGGGTGTGCCTGCAGACACCTGTTTCCATGTCCTAGACAGACAGACACCTGTCTTTTCATGTATCCATAAAATGGGAATGTTGTCAGTCCCTTACCTGCAGAGTTGTATAACCCTATTTCCTGACCCTGATGTGCATCCCTCAGTTCATATAGGAGTGGGAGGAGAGCACAGAATGCAAAATGTTCAGCTAATTGCAAGTGGAATTAAGCTGCATATGCATCTACTGAGGAGTAGATGATAGAGGGCCTACAAGATGAATTGTAAATGGCTAAGCAGTGTTTCATGTCAATTTGAAAACTGACAGTTATAAAATTAATAAAATTCTTGTTGTAAAATGTAATTTGCCTATCATGTAAATTTATTGTTCTTTTTATGTGATTAAATGCAGAGATTTTTTTATTACCCTGTTTTCTTGGCAAAAATAATTGTCTTCTGGTGAAAATATGTTTAGCAATAATCTGCCTTCTGAAATAAAACTTAACATTGCATATGTTTAACACTTCATTTATTTTGCTAAGGCTTATTTGGAAGAGTTCTGTATTGTTTCTAGAAGTGCTTAAAGGTTTTCTTAATTTTTTCTTTTCAGTCATTATTTAACCTACTGGAGTTTCGAAGACTAGTTTTGAATTTCAATCCTCCTGCAAATGCTCAAGATTTGCCCCGAAACCAAAAGGTAAAATGAGAAGCTGACTTCCCCTCGTGGCTGATGAGGGCGTTTCTGTCTTGTACTTGAATTTTGCACTGTTCTCTAGCTCAAATCAGCGTGGGTTTTAGAGGTGCCAATTAACAGTTCTCTGAGCTTCCTGTTGTGGATCTTACATAAATGGCATCATCAGCCTCATAGCAGAGTATGGGGCCGGGTGCTGAGAGAGGCAGAGCGTTTCTCATGTGAGTGTAGCTTGTCCTAGCAAATGTATTATATTGCAGTTCCCTCCCACTCACGATCTGACATTGAACTTTTGGTTTCTTCTGGCCTTTTCAGGAGGTGATGATAAGCATAAATTTTCTCATGTTCATCCTGGTAGTCGTATAGGACTGCGGAGGGGGACAGCCTTGTCTTAGGTTTCTTGTGACTTCAGACTGGCAAGGGGGAATGATCATGGAGTGAGGGACAAAACAGACCAGTTTTTCTTCCTTCATGGGCATCCTTTCAGGAGAGGTACAATGGGGGCCTCTTGGTTGCTATGCTAGGAAATGGAAAGGAAGAAATGGGAAAAGGAAGTAGCTGCATGAAATGTGAAGACACTTGGTAGCCTGATTTTTAGCAAGGACTTACAGAGCAAGGAATTTTTGCATATTCAGAAATTAGAATCATAGAATGGTTTAGGTTGAAAGGAACCTTAAAAGATGAATTAATTCCAGCCCCCTCCCATGGACAGGGACACCTTCCACTAGACCAGGTTGGTCAGAGCTCCATCCAAGCTGGCCTTGAACACTCCCAGGGATGGGGCATTCACAACTTCTCTGGGCAACCTGTGCCAGGGCCTCACTGCCCTGACAGTAAATTAGACTATTGCCTGTTGCCCCTTTCTATCAGATTTAAAGAAGGGAATGTGTTGTCAGCCTGTTCTGAGCTGTTTGTCCCTTCAGACTTGTCTGGAATGTTCACTAGCAAAAGTAAGAGCTGTAATTAGAGAAGCAAAAGAAAACACACAAAGAGAAGACAGTGTCCATTTTCTAAACCTCTGGGTATGTACCATAAAAGGGAAGTTGAATGTTCAGTCAGGACTGGATAATTTCTCCCCTGCCCTACCCCCTTCTTTCCCCATTACATTCAAAGTGCAAGAAGTCACCTTTTCTGGTAGGAAAGCGTGTTTGCATTAGGTCATGAGATGGTGTGAAAATAAAACATGGGTAGTTTTCCCAACACAAGATGGGGATTGGGCAGTGTATTATAATAAGAAAGATAAGTCATGCTTTACGGAAGAGTTGTACTAATTTTTTTTAATTTTTATTTTTAAATTGACTTTCTGCCCAGTATTTAATTTTTCATCATGTAATTTGTTTTAGTAATATCCTGCAGTACTCAGAAATTCTATATTCATTTTTCAGCGTGTAAAAAGCAATTGGCATCTAAGAGGTAGTATGAAATAGCTAATAACAAGCTGCTGTCTTCAAAAACATCTTGCCCAAGCATTGGCACTTGCAGACAAATGCCTTTAGCAGTTCCAAAGTGCTATATTTTAGAAATTCTGACCATGACAGACAATGATAAGTTTATGTGAAATGGTGTGACACCAGGCAAGTGCATGGATTTGTGCAGAAACCTTGCTTTCTGCAGGTCTGCTAGAAAAAAATCTCTGGCAGTGGTTTGTGTGCTCTCCTTCCTTAACTTACATTCCAGAATGAAGTAACATTATTACTTGGTGTACTCATCTGTCTTATCTGCAGCTGAAAAAGGATTGGGGAGAATTTAGGATAAGGGATTGCTTTAGTATTTGGAATTTGAACAGATAGAAGACATAAACATGCATGCCCCCAAATATGGTGCCTTTATTTCTTTATAAGTGATGGCAATTAGAGACATATTGATTTAAAGTTGTAATATAAGTTACCGGTTGCTAAGAGGAAAAAAAAGTAAAGACCTGGAATTTGCTTCTGACTGTTTACTTATTTTAAAACTATTTTGCCTTAGTTTTGGTTTTATTTTTATTTTTATTCTAATATTAACTACCATATGTGACTGACGTTCTCCAGGATCAAATTTCCTTGCTAATAAAGAACATGTTTTAATAATTCCAGATTTTGAATACTTGGGTTTGCATCCTGTTGTTCTTCCAGTTGGTGGGAATTAGAGTTTAATGCTGGGGTCATGACAATCTCTTGATTTACAATTAGAGCATGTGGTTGTACTTCAGGGAATATTGCAGAGCAGGGTGTTTGTTCTTTCCCATCAATATATTGAATCCAAATGCTATGAATAATTTGGTATGTAAACTTTCTAATCCAGAAGTCATTAGTATGAATTTTTACTTCAAAAAACCTCCAAACAAACAGCAGCCCCACCCTATTTGTCTCAGCTAATTGGGTTTTGAGTTTTTGGATTAGGACATAGTCTTAACATCTCCAATTTGATCTTGCGCTTTTTAATTTGAAAATAACTTGTCTTCCTTGGTTTCTTTCTGTAGAACAAATGCAGCTTTCTGTAGTTACTGCAGCTTCTTTGCTGTCCCAGTACTCTTAGCTCTTGCTGTGACATGAACAGATCTTTTTTGCTGTACACAGTGAGGCCAGCTAAATATTTGGACTCAGTGATATCTTCAGGAAACATTTTATTGTCAGAGGAAGGGGATTACTGTGCTACAGATCAGCACATTCTTCCACCTGTTCTGATATTATTGTAATATTGTCATTATCTCACTCTCCTTATCAGTTTTTGTTTAAATTTGCGAGTCCTCTGTGGAACTCAATACCTTATCTTGGGGACTGGCCCACCTTATTTTGAAGATTTTAGGGTTTGTTCTGGTCAAGCATCATGTCTAATGCATTAAATGGAGCTTTTTCCAAAAGCAGTAAGGATTTCCCTAGTTTTAGAGAACTTTTGTAGCCTTTGTAGATGCTTGTTCTGAGTAATCCTGCTGACATTGGCAGGCAGTTGTTCAAGGTAAAGCTGCAAGTATGGCTAAACCTCAGCCAAAGTAGCAGTGTCAACTTGGGTAATGCAGTAATGCACTATGTTAACAAAAAGAAGGTAAAATTTTAGAGTATTTTGTGGTTAATAATTTATATTATGCGTATTAATTATCACTGGTATTGAAGCATCTTGATAAAATGTATCTAAAATTTGAAGTTCCATTAGTTTTAATAGATCACTTTATGAGAACAGTAAGAAAAATACAACTTTTGCAATTTGTTTCCTTCTTTTGTTGTTTTATAGTGCTTTAAGTATCTACATAGGGGACTGATTTTGTTCTTAGGTGACGATGATTTGATGCTGAATTAGGGGACACGTGAAATGTTCAGCCTTTTCTGTGAGCAGTGGTTATAACTGGCAGGTGTTTTGCAAGGTGGGCTAGAAGAGCAAGTTAAATTCAGAGATTTACATGACTAGAAGTATTTTCTAGGTGTTATGTGGAACACATTGAATTCACTGTGCAGTTTTTAATGCTGAAGTAAACCAGGCTTTACATACAAAAAAGCTGTATGCCTCCTGGACTGACACTGGAGTGACTAAACAAGTCTGCTGTTTGATGAGCATGTCAAATAGTTTGTCATCAAGTAATTCCAGTTTGACCAGCACAGACATCTGTGCTGCCTTTGAATGATACTTTGTTCTAACTACGAGTGGATATTAGATGAGGTTTAATTTCACAAGTATTTGCCAGCTATCTGTTCAGGAGTACAAGTGATATCCAATCTCCACAGTGTTGGTGATTTAATCTATGGTATTTGTGTTTCAGTTTATTTGTTTTTCATTATACAGGCAGAAAGTATTTCTTCTCTTCTGGAAACCAGAAAAAGAAAGCCATAGTCACATTAACTATATTTCAAAAATAGGTAGAAAGGAGAGCAGGCTATTTCACTTGTGGCAAGAGGAATAATAAAGGTTAATGTAGACTCTAGAAATCCAGTTTTCAGTAAAAAATAAGCTTAAAGAAGGTGCTGAATAGTGTTTATAAGCATAAGAAATTATGCTAGAGGTATAGAGGAATATTAATTTCAATAAAATAAAGCATATTGTTGCACTGTATTACTTAAGGCTTTGTAAGTCTTAAGAGAAACATTTCTCTCCTAAATGTAACTCTGCTTGTCCAGTTGTCAATTCAGGCCCATTTCAAGGCAAACAGCATCATCTAGATAAGATTTCAGGGAGCTTTTAGTTTCTGAAATGTAATTTTCTTCCAGGGAACTGCATTATTCTGTAAAACTGACAAGTAAAAGGCATGCAGCACTACCTTGCTGGTACTACAAGTAACCTTATATATTATTATGATGTTGTACACTCAGTTCATTGGGTAATGCTTCTGTACAGTAGATTTCTGTTACCACTTTGTTCAATATTTTTATTCTTCACATACAGGAACATAGAAATCTGCCTTTCATGCGTGAATTGAGGTACCTGTTTGCACTTCTAGTTGGTTCAAAGAGAAAATATGTTGATCCATCAAGAGCAGTTGAAATCCTTAAAGATGCTTTTAAATCAAATGATTCCCAACAGGTAATTACCATGTATTTTCAGTCAAGTTTATGCATGTTTGTATATGGTCATATTGTAATAGGAAAAACTTACTGTGGGCACCAGAATTTCAAAGTATTCACAGAAAAGCAACTTCTAATTGTCACAGTCTTCGAGCTTTTCCTGTAACATTATGTGCTATCTAGTTACTTTCATTAGAAAGATTAAAAAAAAAAATTTTCCAGACAACAAGACTGTTTTATTCAATGTACTTTCTTCCTCTTGTTTTAGAAATGAACTAATAGTTCAACATTTTTTAGGATTTAGTTTAGTTTCTAAGTCTGGGTTTTTTTGAAAGAGGAATACTCTCCTGATATAAAAGTACATCCAGGGCTGGTACAATCCTATTATACTGCTTGTTTAGATACTTGTTTGGGAGATCTAAATATTCATATTCAGGATTATTACCCAAATCATAATATGCATATTCTGCTTTTTCTTGAGAAACATTTTGTTTCTTCAGATGCTTTGTTTTCCCACATGAGGTTATGTGGCTGAGGTATTTAATTGCAACTGCACACTGAATTTAGTGCTCGATGAAAGCAATATTAGTCACCACTTGTTAGATACCAAAGGGTTTGAACAATGGGATTCACGAGATGCCTTTGGACTAGCATGGTGTGCAAGCTGAGCCCAAGTAACAAGGATCACAGGACAGTGTCACTGCTGAGGGACACCAGAGCCACTCATAGAAAAACAATCATGGCATAGTCTTAGACATGGTGTGATTTTGGAACACTGGTGGAGGGGAAGGGAATTCTGCTAAACTAATCTTGTAAAGGTGACACTTTATTGTGTTGTGTTACATATGTGAACTGATCACTTCATATTTTTTAACAGCAAGACGTTAGTGAATTTACACACAAGTTATTAGATTGGCTAGAAGATGCCTTCCAAATTAAAGCTGAAGAAGAGAGGTAAGACTTTTTTTCTAGCTCTGCATGTTGAGCATTTGGATGAGAGAAAAGCAAACCAAATAACCAAAAATCCACTTCTCTGCATGGCTGAAAAAAATTTGGCTCTGTAGCTTGTTTTAGTTCAAGTGTGTTTTTTCCCTGCATGGCAATACTTTCGAATTTTTTTCCATGGGTTGTCTTTTTTCATCCTATTATTTCATGTTAGAAATCTAGCTCAATGAAGTTCAGAATATATAAAGAATAGAGATGTTTTACAGATAATCAGTTAGGGGTTTTTTTATTTGAATGCCGTTTTGCTTTTTGATCCTGTAGTTGAAATCCTTCAAAATATTGCTCCTCTTTCTCATCTCAGAAGTAAATACTCATTGTTTGTATTAGGGAGCATCTGGAAACTCTTTTGAATGCATAATTTTTTCTAGGATGTTGCAAGAAACAATTTTTACAAGGGTTTTGTACATTTTAACCACTCATGAATTGAATCCGGTTTGCATAGATTGTCCTAGAATGAAACACTTCTGAAAATCAGTTCTCAGAATATACTTTTCCCTGCAAATAACTGAATCATTGTTATTGTCGTTAGGGGAAAGTACAAAAATAAAATAACAGTAAAATGGGCAACCTTTTATAATGAATTCTGCATAGTCTGTTCATAGTTTTGTAAATCAAAGGTTGTAGCTTTGATTTTTTTGCACTAACACACTTCCTGTTTTTTAGGGATGGAGAGAAACCAAAGAATCCAATGGTGGAGTTGTTTTATGGACGATTTTTAGCAGTAGGTGTACTTGAAGGTATGCATCAGAGTTTACTTGGGCTTCTCTGGTCATGTCTGTTCAGTGCTTGTCCAAGCACACAGGTGACTGATGCAGTTGTAGGGTTTTAGCTACTTCTGCAGAAGCAGATGTGGAGAACACACTTACATACATTTGTCTGTGACAAATGGTTTGTCCAGTACGAGACTGAACAGAAATGTAGTGACCTGCAGGGATCCAGAAAGACTGCTGCACTGAGAGCATACACTCAGCTCGTGAAGGTTGTGTAAACGGAAGCTGAGGTGAAATGCTGAGGGAAGATGCTTGGAAGAAATTATTGGAGCACTGTTACTGCTTACTAATGGTGTACAGAAGGCAAGATAGTGTGTTTCACTGAGCTATTCTCTCATGCTCTGTCTGATTCATTTAATGCAATTTAAAACTTCAGTTATTGCATTTCCCTCTGCACAATTTCTCATATGGAAAACTCACCCTCCTAAAAGCACAGTTTTTTGGAAAACAAGTCAGTGGAAACCTGCTCAAGGGCAGTGTCGGAGAGAGCGCTAAGGAGGAAGAGACTGTACAACAAGCTTCCCTTTATCTTATCTGTATGTAATTAGTAGATCTGCAGAATTGTACAGTTCTCTATTTCAAAGAGGCTAAGGAAGTATTTTTGAGTAATTTTAATGTTGGTGATTCTGTCCTCCGTCCAAATGAATGACTTTTGCATTTGGATGAAGCAGGTATAGTCCTTTAAGTGGCGTCCAGGTTATTCTGTGACCTTGAACATGTTTCTAGTGTGTTGTCAGATTTCAGAACCATGCTGCAGATTTCTTGCTAGTAGCTAACAGTCTTGGTCCTTTACATTTAGCTACTTCCATCCCTTACATTCTCATTTTAAGAGGAGATATGTAAAAATCAAACAAATGAAAAGAAACTATGAGATGCAAGACTTGTTACTGACTTCAGGTTGAAATAAATCAAAATTCTAGGTTGAAATCACTTGTCCCCCCTATTTCTCTTCATATTTGCACTTAAATCTTTACACACTGTTACCAAATTATAATATTGTTTTCAGGACAGAAATCATGTTCTCTTTTGTGATTTATTTTTTCAAAATGTACTTTTACAAAGGGCTCTTTCATACCGGCAATTCCAGTGACTTTGCTGTAACAATATACATTTGTATTATTAAGCTCCTATTTGCAGGAGGAGGA
The DNA here is from genome assembly GCA_013397795.1 of Orthonyx spaldingii. Lineage (NCBI taxonomy): Eukaryota > Metazoa > Chordata > Aves > Passeriformes > Orthonychidae > Orthonyx > Orthonyx spaldingii. The sequence goes on along the minus strand of VZTJ01002567.1, from coordinate 1,005,918 downwards.
CTTTGATTTATGTGTGTAAAGCTTCCCATATGTCTGTGCTGCCAGGTAATTTTGAGTTTTGCTAATTACCAATAGGTGCTAAAACAATATAAAAAATGGTCTGAAGAGAAAAATACATTAATTTTCAGTATTGTTTGAGCAACATTTTTGAATAAATTGTCTTTGTACCTATAATTAAATTGTTCAGTAAGAAAATGTGAATATTGTTCAGTAGCCTAGGTCAACTGACCCAGGATCAGTAGGGTTCTTCTCAAGGTAAATGTTTGTTTCTAAAACATTAACTGTTTAATTTTTCATGTGAAGGTAAAAAATTTGAAAACACAGAAATGTTTGGCCAGTATCCACTACAGGTTAATGGCTTTAAAGATCTGCATGAGTGCCTAGAAGCTGCAATGATTGAAGGGGAAATTGAATCTCTCCATTCAGAAAACTCGGCAAAGTCTGGTCAGGAGGTGAGTTAAGTGCTCCTGTGGACTTCTCTTGGGATGTTGTTGCAGTGCCCTTTATTGTTCTTTGGGTTTCGTGTCTGGTCTTTATGGTTCATGGCACCTGCTGTTCAGGTTCTGCTGTCTGGCATAATTGGATTGTTAATTCGGGTAGTTTGTATCTCTTTTGGAGTGTCCAGAGTATCATCTTTTTGTGTTTCTCATATGATAGGAAGTTCACGTTTATTAAAAGCTGGCACGATTGGGTGCTTACAGTGGTGATTTGACACAGGCTGTTTCCCACCTGTTGCTGCTATTTGATCTCTGTGCCAGGTCCAGCTATGATGGTGCCTTAACCTGCCTTCCCCTCTCCCCTTCTTGCTGGCATTCCCCAGAATCCTCCTCTTTGCCACCTGCAGTGGGCAGTTCTCTGCTTTGCTCTGATGGACAGACAATACCTGCTCCGTGGGCTGCTGTTCCACCCAGGAGAGCTCTTACTGGAGCAGGAGGCTGCTGGATACCTGAGCATGCTGGAAGCACGGGTGCAGGGATTCAGATGGAGCCCCACCAAGCAGTGGGTGTGCAGTGTATGGTGCTGGGACAAGGTGATGAATGAGATTTCTTGTGCAGAAGTCACAGGTTAGGGGAAGAGGTAGTTGGTGTTTGTAGAACCAAGAGGGAGTGCCCTGAAATGTCCCCTCTTTACTGCTGGCATTTATGTATGTGCCCAGTATTTTTCTCTGGCAGAGCTCTGCCTGATAACCTGTGGGTCATTGATATGGGAATATGGGAATCCCCATTGCCTGTAAAGGCTGAGCTACTTTCTCTTTACACAGCTGTTCATGTTTCATCAGTTATTTTAAAGATGTGAAATCTTAGGAGGTTTTTCTCTACTTACGTAAAAAGATCCGGTATAATTTCTTCCTTGATGTCAATCTTTTGCAGTAATGAAATTTTTCTTCCTTTAATCATATCAAACTACACACAGGGTTTAATTGTGAAGCCTAGTGACACTGAAATCATCCTCCAGTCTGAAGTTCTGGTGCCAATTTCGTGTTTTACAACAAATGTTTTATAGCATCCCTTTTACAATGAGCATGTTTCCTGAAATATAATTTGAAGACAACAAAATCTCATAAATTTCTTGGTACAATCCCAAGTTTAGTTTTTTTCATGCCAGGTGAAACCTTATATGTACCTACTACAAGAGCACAATTGTTCATCTTATGAACTAAAGGTTGTCTTGCAGTTAAAACCTGTGTGTATTCATGCATAAAATGTCAGTTCTGTTATAAATGCTTGACTAGAAATGTCAGACTTGGGTGTTGTGGGGTTTTTTGTTTTGGTTTTGAGGCTTTTTTAACTTGTAGTGTTGGAAAACTGGGAAACAGCAGGATAGTGATGTATGCCTTTGAGTTTTGTGAAATTGTCAGCTTGGCTTCTTAATATGTGGAAATAGAAGTGAAATAGTCATATGACAGATTGACAGTGGTGGAAAACCAAGGAAAGTAATGTATTAAATCCTATTCTAGGAAAACATTGCTGTGTTGTTGCTGGGGCCAAGTAAATTGGTTATGTTTCCCTGAAATAATCTATAGTGATATTGCTTCTTTTAGTAGCTATGTTTAAACATAATGCCTGAAATGCCTGAAAAAATGCCAGGAAGGTTTAGAAGTACTAAAGAACTCTGCATTTCTTGTAGCTTTAACATGGTCTGTCTCAACTAAACAAAGACTTCAATTAACTTTCCTCTGAGCTGATTGATATCGAAGCTTAAAGAGAATAATAATGTTGTAGTCATATGTGTTGAAAGATCCTCAAAGTAACATTCTATTTTGTTTTCCTTATTCCCACCATTGCCTCTAATGGGATTATTTAGCTTGAGTATTATTATTACTATTGTTATAATGATGCCTAAAAGCCTCAGGCAGGGAGAAGGGTGTCAGCAAGTGAGCTAATGTAGGAACAGGGAAAGGAGACATTCCCTGTCCTGAGGAACTTAAATCCTGCTTCAAGAGAATTGTAGAAACTTTGAATGATAATCAGGTGACTGAAAGGATCAGGAAGTTGAGTCTGAGAGAACTGTAGCAGGAAGAGCATGTGCTAACAGTGTAAACAACCCTTTCAGTGCCTTTGAGGAGTAAGAGAACAGAACAGTTGGCGAGGCAGGTAGGCTCAAGCATGAGGGAGACAAATGTGAATGGAACAAGCCTTTCTGCCTCTTGCTTCAACACAGATAGCAAAGCTCTGATACAGCATGGGCAACAAATGGTCTGTGTTTACAGTGAAAGAAGGATGGGAGCTTTGGAAAACTTATGCTGACCCACCCTCTAAAACCAATTTCTCTCACAGCTGTGTCAGTCTGCAGGTATTGTACCATTGTTACTGAATTTTTGCTGTTGGAAGGCATTAATTGTAGTGTTTTCTGTTTTTTTCATTCAGCACTGGTTCACAGAGCTTCCTCCTGTCCTAACTTTTGAGCTATCAAGATTTGAGTTTAATCAGGCTTTGGGGAGACCAGAGAAGATACACAACAAATTAGAATTTCCTCCAATTTTATATCTAGACAGGTATAGTATAGTATTATCAACAAAATCCTAGTATGAATATAAAATAAATCTTGTGAGTTTGTTAAAGTTGCTGGTATGTCTTATGCTCACTTAAATCACAGTAAATTTATGTTCTGTTTATACAGGTTAGAGTTTTCATGGGTTTCATCTGTTTCAGAAAATACACATAGATAACAATTTACGACATAGTGCTGCTTTGTGTCAAAAACCTGCTTCCACTTTCATTTATTGCTAGGTACTTGTGTACACAGGCAAAATTCTCTGAAAAATCACACTGTTTATGGGTCTGTTTGGGAAAGAGGCTGACAAGTTGGATATTCCATGGTGTTCCGAACACTCTTCAAACATGCAGTCAATTCTCAGCATGAGTGCATGCAGTTTCTTTGTAGAGCAGAAATACCAGCATGGCTGTCAGTTAGCTGCTGAATGTTGCTTGTGAACCTAAATAATGGAAAAGGGAGTATTGCTGTGGTTGCTACTTAAACCACTTAATTTAGAAGCTCTATAAAAGTAGCTTTCTAATACATGTTTGTCATCTATGGTATGAACAGAGCTTTTGACACTGGGGGAAAAGCATCTTCTGAAAGGCTTATTTTCTTCTCAGTTCTGTTTTAGTTCTGAGTATGTGGTAGGTTCTAGAGGGTGAGAGTTTTTATTAGCACTAAGTAGTATGGCTGATGGGAACAGACCTCAGTTTTACTGTTGGGATACTATGGGCTGATGCTGTTTTCTAAATTTCGTGTTTTACAGGTATATGCACAAAAACAGAGAAATAACAAGAATTAAACGCGATGAAATCAAGAGACTCAAAGAGTACCTCACAGTTTTACAACAGAGATTAGAACGGTACTATAGATAACTGGAAATGCAAATAGTTTTATGGGCTACATAGAATAACTCTTTGCAGTTATACACTTTGTGTATAGTTACTTATTTAAGATTTCCTTTCTATATCTCTTTTCTTTTACCCTTTTTTTGAAAGCTGTGTCTAAGTGTTGTAAATCTGATTCATGAAACATGCTAGGAAAGGCTTGCTTTAATTAATTGCAGTCAACTAGAAAAAAAAATAATTTTTTTCTTTTTTTTTAATTTTTTTTTTTTTTTTTTTTGTATCTGTGAGTCATGGCATTAATACATTTTGTGGTTAACAGATATTTAAGCTATGGTTCTGGTCCTAAACGATTCCCCTTGGTAGATGTCCTGCAGTATGCCCTGGAGTTCGCCTCCAGCAAGCCGGTGTGCACGTCCCCCGTGGATGACCTGGGTGCCAGTGCCCCCGCCAGCGGCACACTGCCACCACAGATCCCCCCCAGGTAAGGGCTGCCTCCAGCTCCCCCAGGGCAGAGCCCAGAGCACTCCAGCCTCCGGGACAGAGGGAGCACATTCAGCTGCTTTGTTCACCAGATCAATAAAACCAGGTGTCTCCTAAGAGGGGTAGTGTAAAGCTTCTGCTCTTTTCTTTCAACACGGCAGGCTTAAGTAAACAAAAATGTTCATGACCTTGGCTTGTCTCATGCACTTACAAAAATGTCTTCACAAGATTACCATTTTCAAGCACAGCCCAATTCCATGTGCAATTCTTAACAGACAAAACATCTGGTGAGGTCACTGATTGCCATTGTTTAAGAATCTCAATTGGGCAGTGTGTATGTGCTGTATTGCATCGAGGTTTCTGGTGTGCGATTTATCTGTTACTTTTTGCGTGGGAGCTAAGCTCCTTTTCTGCCATGCAGTTTACATATCTTACCAAGTTTGTTAGGAACCTAATAATCTGACTGCTTAAATGCAGAGTAGCTAAAATACCAGAGAGATAAATGTCCAATAATGTTGTTTTTCTCCCTATTTAAGCTAGTAAATCAGTATAGGGGATTGAGCGTACACTCAGTCAGTTTGCAGATGATGCCCAGCAGACAAGGACCTGGGGGTGCTGGTCAGCAGTGGCTGAACGTGAGCCAGCTGTGCCCAGGTGGGCAAGAATACCAAGGGCACCTGGCCTGTATCAGCACTGGTGTGGCACCAGGACCAGGGCAGTGACTGTCCAATATATTGGGCACTGGTGAGGCCACACCTCAAATCCTCTGTGGGCTCGTTACTGCAAGGAAGACATTGAGGTATTGGAGCTTGTCCAGAGAAGTGCAACAGAGCTGGGGAAGGGTCTGGAGCACAAGTCTGATGAGGAGCAGCTGACGGAGCTGGTGGGGCTCAGCCTGGACAAAAGGGAGGCTCAGGGGAGACCTTATGACTCTCTACAACTCCCTGACAGGAGGGTGTAGCCAGGTGGGAGCTGGCCTCTTCCCCCATGTAACAAGTGGCAGGATACAAGAAAATGCCCTCAAGTTGCACTAGAGGAGGTTTAGATTGGATATCAAGATTTATTAAGAAAAATTTTTCCACAGAAAGGGTTGTCAAACCTTGGAACAGGCTGCCCAGGGCAGTGGTGGAGTCATCTCTGGATGTATTTAAAATACATGTAGCTGTGACACTGAGGGACATGGTTTAGTGGTGGACTTGGCAGTGCTGGGTTAACAGTTGGACTTGATCATCTTAGAAGTGTCCTCCAGCCTAATTCATACTGTGATAATAGAGTATAACTTTGGGTAAGCGCACACTAACAGTTGATCACATAGCTTTGTATATTGTATTTGAACAGTAGGGTCCTGTCTTCTGGGTCAGTCAAGATTATTAAATTTGTCAGTCAGAGAAGTGAAGTACAGTAATCCAAAAAGGCTTAAAAAAGATATCAAATGTCTTACTGATACCATGCCAGCAGAAATCATGATGATTGATAAGAGAAGACAGACTTTTAAAAGTTCCCATTGCTTGCATGAAGTACAATATCAAAAGTAATAACTTTGTTCAAATTCCTGTATTGCAAGTTTGTTCTGTAGAATTGTAAGTATTGTGGCTTTTTTGGTCCATCTGTAGAAACACCACAGCATGTTATATGGAGTGACATTTTCAGCTCTTAATGTTCTCAGAACTTTCTAAACTCCTGAAGAATCCAGGTTCCTCAGGTGTTTCATGATGCTGCACACAAAGTAAAAATTCAGCAGCTTGCAAGAAAGATCTTCAGGTTCCTGTTACGCAGTGTAATCATATATAGGTGATCTTGTTAATGGGAAGAGAAAAATCTGTAACAAACCTTCATTTTTATTACTCTGCTGCTGTCACAGAATTTTCCTAAGATGGCTGCTTTGCAGTTTGAGTTAGAGTGGTTTGGAACAAATTTAGATCAGTTGGTAGTGCATTTCCAGTGTGCCATAACTATCAGAGGTCCCTTCATTGTGACTGTTCAGCTAACGTAAGTTGTAGGTAGGACATTAGAAAAGGTATGTCTGCTAGGCCTAAGACACACGAAGAAGTTATTAATCTGAGAATTTGTCCTTATTGGATTTTATGGTCAGTGGGCCATAAGACAGACTGCTGTGATTTCTCTCTGTCATTTGACTGTAAATGTTTCAAACCACAGTTATTTATGTGTATGATGTGATTTGAAATTGTTCAGTAGTGTTTCAAATAAAGCAAACTGTTGTTGTGCTAATATATAATATACCACAAAGCTTTCAGAATGTAAATAATAATTCCGTATTGCAGTTGTAGTTACCTGTTCTGAATCACACTGTAGGAAATTGTTACCTTTAAAGTGCCCATTTTCAGATGAAAAGCTTATTTTTATGGTGTAACTCTTGGTTTGACTATGTGATGATTCAATTTTTGTTTCATCTTTTGAATGAATGCAGCACAATAGAGCAGCAGGGGCCTTCATCCTCAGATGTCCCAAGCACATCTCCTGCACAAAGATCAGTAATACATAAACCATTCACACAATCACGGATTCCCCCTGACCTGCCCATGCATCCAGCACCAAGGCACATCACGGAGGAGGAGCTGTCTGTCCTGGAGGGCTGCTTGCATCGCTGGAGGACTGAAGTAGAGAATGACACAAGAGGTAATGCCATGGACTGGGGAGTGCATTTGCTGTAGGAAAGGATTTGTGCAAGTGGGTGAAGTCTTTCATCCAAGAATGTTTAGCATTTGGCACATAGATAGATGTATCACATGTGAAATGCTCCCCTGTTTGCCTTTCTGTGAGATAAATAAAGATGTAGCCATGTGCAACTATACAGCATTGTGGAAGAGAGGTTCTTTCTTCTCTTTGTCTTTCAGATTTACAAGAAAGTATATCTAGAATACATCGGACAATTGAATTGATGTACTCTGACAAAACAATGGTCCAAGTAAGTGCGGTTTTGGCGTGAGATAATTGAAAATAGGTCCTTTTGGGCACTTTTTAAAGTTTCTTAGATGCTTGAAAACAGAGCAAGTATACAACAATTATGTAGTGTTTTGAGAAATTTGATTGGAAAGTCATAATGGGTTTTGCAGGTCCTTTAGTTGTGCGCAGTCAGATGAAAGACAGCATTACAATATTTTACAGGTGACATGCTTAACTCCAAGCAACTGTGATGAAAAGCCCACATATGTTCTATGTCTGATCCCCACTTTTTACCTGAATGCAGATTTGCACAACAAAATTTTCTTGCCCTGGTTTGCCCGTGTTCCTCAGTAACCTTATGGCTTTAAGGTGGTGAAGCTTTAGACACAGGAAAGAACTATTTACTTTGCTGCCTAGTGCCGCTGTGTATTGCAACTTCCATGCTAATACATGCAAATTCAAGGCTCCTGATTTTGATTTGTAGTTCATTCCAGTGAGTGGTTTTGTTGTTGGCGTGGGTTTTTGTTGGGTTGTTTTGTTTTGTTTTTAACTCTATCTAGATTTGGTATCAGTCATAACCTTGATCATTGGTCTAAGCTGTCTTTTAGCAAATTCTCATTCTGTGTAATCTGAACAGTGTTTTTAGAATGTTTTACTGTGGAGTTGTGGCTCCTCTGCTGTTTCTAATGGTCACATACTCATGTTCTCTCACTCTGACAGGTTTTAAGGTTAAGGATTAATTCCTCTGTTACTTTCTGTTAGTAAAAAGGAGTATTTTCATTCCAAGTAAGATCTGTTCAGCTTACACTTTTCCTTGAGGTATGTTTTCATTTTGTACATGGCTTGTAATAGTTCCTGGCAGCTGAACTCTGATGTAAAGGATTTCAGGCAGATTTGCCTAGACGACTTGCTTTAAGCTTGCTACTGGCAGGCACTTTTCTTGCCTTAATACTTGTGTTATAACAAGAAGGCCACAGGCTACGTGTCATCTAACAGTAAAATTAATTAATTTGGTAACTTGCATCCAAATAGTCTACCTGTGTTGGCTTAGGTGGAGGAAATACCTCTGGATAGCAAAGATACTAATCAGCTGTCATTACAAAAGGAAAAGAAGATTACTTAGTAAAACACTAAGTAGGTGCTGAACCCATCTGAAATCACAGGCTGGAAGGGAAGCTGCTGTTCTGCAGCTCAGCTGGTTTGTCCCTGTGGCTGTTTTGGCGCTGTAGGAAGGAGGCAGCACACACAGCTGTCTGCTTTTCCCTGCCTATCTCTGTCTCTGTGTGATTCGATAGCTGGGTATTGCCCCATTCCCTGGGAGCAGTTTCACAGCATTGATGTTTCCCCCTGCACTACGCAGTTGCAGGACTGAAAGCTTTTCTCTTGCAAGTCAAGTTCTAGGCATGTTAAACTAGGCACATTTTTAAGGCAAACATATAATATTTGCAGGATGTTTCCTAATGTATTTATAAACTATTTGAGAAGCTCTTTGTCTTTCCACTTTTGTCCTTTCTGATCCTAAGGAGACTACAATAGTCCATAAAACCTTTGTCAAATTGTCATATGAAATACATTTCCGAAATCTGTATTGTTTCATTCTCCTGCATGAATGTTTCATCAGCTGCTTATTTCTTTCCTTCTGGGAAAGAGACACAGCTGTTTTTTCTGTGGGAGTTCACCTTGGATTATAGCAGCTTTGACATACCTGTTCTGTAGCCCCATGTGTCGGAGTTGGTGAAGGTCCATTCCTGGTTCACGAGTAGTAAGTGTAAACTAAGAAGTTTAACGCCAACTGTGTTTGTGTTGCCTTGTTCTGTTCCTGTTGATATCATCACAAGAGATACCTGTGGGGACTGAACTCACCTGTCCCCTGGTCACAGACCTCTGTGGGGAACCTTCCTGAAAGCTCAGTGTGGATGACTGACAGCTACTTCTTCTGACTTGGAGGAAAGGATGGGGACCCTCAAGCTGACCCAGTTAGCATGGTTTTAAGTAAAATGATTTAAATTCAATGGGGATTTTTAATGCCTGATTTTAGGGTGAGAAAATTTTATTTTTTTAAAGTCTAAGGAGATACCTCTTTTTTAAATCAGGATCTGCATACATTTTTGTGCATATACACAGTCTTGCAGTCACTTTAAGTAGGCTTTCACACTGGTTTAATAACAGATGTTAAAAACCCCAGAGCATTCAGATTTAAGGACTTGCCAGGATTTCTTCTGTGTATACTTCTTGTGTTTGGGAGATTTAAGAGTGCAGTTTGGTCCCTGGAATGACAGGCTGTTTGATTCCAGCTGCTGTGCAGTCACTCAGCTTTACAATTCAAGGGGAGTTGCAAAATCTCCAGCACTTGCATGTAGCCTGAAAGAGAATGATCAGGTTAAAAATACCTTCAAGGAGTTTCTCAAGTCACAGTTATGTGTGTATTTATGATTGTTGCAGTACTCAAAACGGTATTTGCCAAAAATACTGAGTACACCTTGAGTTAAAGAGACTTTATCTTCAGTCCAGACTAGGACACCAGTACGAGCTGGTTTGGGGTTTTTCATCCCAGCTGAGCTGTTGTCATTCAGCCACACTGTGCATAGCAGGGAAGCTCAGTTTTCCCTTTTATGTTGCATGTGCTACACCAGCAGGTTGAAATGAGTCAATCACTAAGAAGTTTTCAAAAGGCTTTTGTAAGTAAGGAAGAACTCATTCGCAAACTGTGTCTTTCTCTTCCCTTCAGATTCCCAACTACTTAGGTAGAAACTAAGTTTCCCATTCTTCTTTCTTGTTTGTTTACAGAGGTAGCCTGGAATTTTTTTACACTGATCCTAGAAACTGCTATCTTCTTTTGCCTCAGGAGGAGGAGAGTACCTCTTCAGGTCTTCCATGCTTTACTTAGCACTGCTTTTCCTGATACATTTAAAATACTGGAAAACAGTTGTATTCCTGTTCTACTGTAGGAATTGTATTTTTGAGTAACTGAAGCATTTAACTCACAGATATTAATTTAAATAAATTCTCTTACTGTCACAGAGAAAACACTGAGTTTATTACCTTGAATTTGCATGTGCCTTTCCAGACTTTTTGACAGGTTTGCCAGGTTGGAACTGAAGCACATCATAGACAGTCAAGGCTGACTTATTTGAGGGGTTTTTTTGGTAGATGCAACGAAGGTAGGAATATTAAGGAATTAAGAAAAGAGGATGCCTGTCAGTAAAGACAGCAGAGTAGACATTTATGTTGTACACTGACTAATGTTTTTAAGATCTCCTGTAACTAGTAGTGGTAAGTAACATAGTTCCAAGTCCTTATACTTAGTGGGTTGCTAGTTTTACTTGTTTGTTTTTCCTTTTTGATCCTGATTAACTTTATTTCAGTTACTTTTACTTAATGTAGCAGTTATTGCTGGCATACAGTAGGAACTAAATGCTGTCAAGGAGGGTTTGACATTTGTTCTGTTTTCTGTTTTGTTTTTTGAAGGTTCCTTATAGGTTGCACGCTGTGCTAGTTCACGAGGGTCAAGCAAATGCAGGACACTACTGGGCATATATTTATGACCACCACCAGAATAGATGGATGAAATATAATGATATTTCTGTGACAAAGTCAACTTGGGAAGAGTTGGAACGGGACTCTTTTGGTGGTTACAGGAATGCCAGTGCATATTGTTTAATGTATATCAATGATAAGGAGCAATACTTGATACAAGGTAATGTTGTCCACACAGATTCTGCATGATATAGAATAGCTGGATACATTGGTAAAGCAAACTTCTTTCAGATGGATTTCCAGATTTTTGAAATGTTTTTGATAGTTATTGGAAGTTTTATTCCTGCTCCTAACTGTTAGATTGTTTTTGTGGGTGGAACAGTTGCTGTTCAACTTTTAGATCAATAAAGATGATGCCAGTGTTTCAGCATTATTAAAATTAAAAAATAAACTGTTTGCTAATTTGTCAACATTTTAGACAAGTGATTGCAGAATTTTGGAGGGTTTATCTCAAGATTAGAAGAGAAATACTGAAATAGAGAAATGAGCCTTTTGACGTTAAAATCCTCATGTAGCTCTTTTTTCCCCTAAGCTTCAGAGCTCTGACACACTCTGCTGGAGTGTGGAAACTTGAAAGCTTATGCAGTAACTTGGAATATGAATAACTTAGCTCTACCAACCACACATCAAACCTAACTTATACATGGATTGGGAAATTTTTTCCAGATCATGTAGTAGTATGCAGTTGTAAGGCTTTGTATGGAAGTGTTTGAAGAGAGGACAGAGATCCATTAGCACAAAGTTTTTGATAATAGCAGCGAGACAGCTGTCTCTAAAAGTGTCCAGAGATTCACTAATAGGCCATGGAAAATATTCAGATTCCTGTTTTTTCATAGGGCAGAAGGCTCAAGTGCTTATTTGTTCAGTTTTTAAATGAGAGCCAGCATTACCCTTGACATTCCTAGATTGCCAGGTTGGTAGTGGACATGCAGCCATGGGTTGTTGGGCCCTGTGGGCTGCCTGTGCTGTTCCAGTTAAGTCTGAGGTCTGCTCACTGTGGGGCAATTACAGCTGGTGGATCCCTTGGGATCTGGGATACCCCTACAGAGACCATTCTCAAAGCAAAAGGAAGATTACTCAATTTAGCTGTTTGTGACTATTCTCTGAATGTTCACATAGTGCTCACCAGATAGTAAAAGCAGTGAAAGCTAATATAGTTTTGGGAGTTTGGTGTTACACTCTGCATTTCTGGTAACTCACTTGAGGAAGTCTGCTGAACATACTTTCTACTTTCTTTTGTCCTTTCGTTCTTTTTCTGAAACTTACATTTCATGTTACCACAGAGGAGTTTAACAAAGAAACGGGACAGATCCTTGTTGGAATGGACACGCTGCCTTCTGATCTAAGGGATTATGTCAAGGAAGACAACAAACGTTTTGAAAAAGAACTTGAAGAGTGGGATGCAGAACTTGCTCAGAAAGCACAGCAGGAGAAATTGTTATCTCAGATACCCAGGGCACCAGCACCCTCACCTGCTCCAGGTTAGCTGCTTCTACCTGTTTGTAAGGGGAGTAGGACCAGAAACCACTGGGGCTTGTATGTATCATTTTACAACTTCACAAAGGAAGAAAAAGTTAATTTGTGTGATCTTGAATTACAGCTGTTTACTTGGCCAAGGTAACTATACTTGAAGTTTAGCCTGCTGGGGTGTTTTTCTGCTTGTAATTTTTTAGTTAAAATAATTATTCATTGGTTCTTCTGCCTTTTCCCTCCCAGTTGTCCTGAACTTCTTTTTTCTTTGGTTTTTTTTTTCCCATAGCAACTGAGGCTTTTCAAGATAGGTCTCACCAGTCTGTTGTGAGGATTTCTTAGTCTGTAAATGATGTATTTCTTCTATTCAGGATGATTTAGTGTGGGACCTACTTTGGCATTTTAAATTAGAACAGTATTTAGATCTGAAGAGCAGAATAATTTATTTGGTGGGGTGTTAAATCTATTGAATAGATTTAACAAGAGGAGGGCCCGCTTAAGAAATTGCTGTGTGGAAATGAGGGTGTTAAACCTGTGGAAAAGATTCTGACCAACAACTGTGAGGCCAGTGCTTGTAGGAACCCAGCTAATAAGGATCACTGGCAATCTGATTTATAAACCAGAGCTGCTTTGCACTTAAAAACCTACCAGGTTTTGGGTAACATCCACCTTTTACTCCATTGCAGTAGGCTGTGTAAGTTATGTGAAAGATGTCATGATGAATTTGCTGTCCAGATGTTCTCATTGCTGTATTTGAGTCCTAAAGACTGAGCATATATTTCTCATAACTATGTGTGGCTGCAAAATGAGTGTAAGAAGTGCAGTGACTTAATGGCATTGCTTGTTTTGAGAACTCTGCAGAGAGTTACTTCATCTTTGTGTGTTTGGAGTTCACCAACACTTAGAGACTCATGCTGTTTCTTTTGTTAGTAGTGGAAAGTACAAAATGGATGTTTTATTTGTCTGCCAAAATGTGGTTTCATCATGTCAGGAATATAAGACACTATTTATACTAATCAATTTATTGCTCTCAAGTGGAGGAGACTGAAATTTCCCTTAAGGCAGAAAAATATAATGTGTTTATTATTTTACAAAGTAAAAATAAATCTTGCACTCAGTTGACTGGAGGTCATTCCACATGTTGAGTCTGTATCCCACAGAAACTCCAGCTAGAATCTCATCTTTGTTCTCAGTCATCCCTGATGATTGATGAACACTGCTCACTCAAGAGCCATAACGGGTCTATAGACAGGACAGGTCTGTTCCTAATATAAAATCAGGGATCCATTTATAGGGAAGTGTTTAAAATTATGTGAGAGACAGACTGGTTTAAAATTTGTATTTGTGAATTGTGTGACCTACCCTACATTTCCTATATAGTTACCTTATCTATGAGACAGTGATCCAAATAAAACGACTCAATTTAAAATTCATGCTTATGTTAACACACAAAATTGTTTTCTTATTTCTGTTACTAAGTTCAAGCAGGAGAACCAGAGTATTTAGAGCAGCCATCAAGAACTGATATTTCAAAGCACTTAAAAGAAGATTCTGTACAAGCAATCAATAAAGCTTTAGCTGAACAAGAAGATAGAGGTCCAGAAGCTGTAATGGATACGGTGAGGACATTTTGAATCTTGAAATACTTATTTTGCTTTTATTTTACAAGTGAAAATAATACAAAAACTGATGAAAGGGTGTGAGTCTGGAAGCTTTGAGCTGAAAATTGCTTTTTCTTCAGGGGCTGTCCAACACTAAAGTCCATCTGGCAAGTGTGTACAATGGTAATGGGTGTAGAGCAAAAAAAATACTAAGATAGCTGTGCTCTATGGGATTAAAGTGCTTTTCAGGACTACAGCATATTGTTCAAATTACAATCAGGTGTTTGTGCCCACCATCTTTTAAAAATGTTAGATGATCCCATGTATTTTTGAGGAGTAAACATTGACAGTCTGCGTAAAAGACTTGAAAAATACAGCTTTAGTCATTCAGGTTTTTATCTGAGAAATACAAGAATATAATTGAGTTCCTTTGACAGACCTGTGGAAGTTAATGTAGCTTTCAAAAAATAAGGGGATTTTCAACAGTATTCTGCAGCTTTAATGCAATTTCACAACTTGATGAAAATCATGTTTTCATGATTCATAGGATGCCTATATTAATGTCTGTAGTAATCAGTGTTGGGTTTTTCTGTTTTCACTTTGTACAAAATATACTAAGAGGAATGGGACATTAACTATTTTATGGGTTATTAATGAAAGTAATATTTGACTTTTTTCTTTCAACAAATATTTTTTTTGCTTCCCTGTAAATATATAGATAAATGACAAATGTTTTTGCCACAAAACCAAGTGCCATTAAAACAATATATGCATCTCCTTTGGAACTATATCCATAGATGTACAGTATGGCTGCCTTAGGCCTCCTTAGTACCCACTAGGGATATGAACAGTTTAGATCTGTGCAAAATGCTTCCTAAGATCAGGTGTGAACCCTCATTAAACAGAAGCAGTCTGGCCCCAGATATCTTAAAATCTTTGAAAACAACGTGACAGCTTGTTGACATCCTGCTGACCTGCTGTCTTTTCCACTCCTCCTGTGGTGTCAGGAAAGCAGGGAAGCACACTTCCTCTGCTCAACTGAAATCAAAGCCAAACAGGGAGACTCATGTAACCCTGGATGAAAAGATGCTCTGTCACTAAAGCCTTAGGCTGCTGCCTATTGGGCTTTTTTGAGTTCTCAGAGCAGCTTAGTGGGAGGCTGTTTAATATGTTACTCCAGCTGAAGAGGTGGCGATGAAGATACCAAAGCGCATGATAAAATGTCTTTCATAATTCTGTCCTCCTTCCAGGGTTTGTGGCACCATCCCAGTGGGATGTGAGAGAATCTTAAGACTTTTTTTCCATGGATCAAGTGGTGTAGTTCAGGATAATGACACTTGGCACAGTGGTCAGCCTTAGGACTTCACAAGAGTGTGGTTGGGAACACCACGATATATTTAATGAGACCAAAGAAAAAAAACAAACCATGCAAATATTATTTAGAAACAAATGCATTTCAGCTCTTAAAATGTCAAGTAAATTTCTAGTTAATCTGGAGGTACTCTGGTAACATTTAAAGCTGCTCTGTGTATTCCCAAATTTCACTTAGGCAGAATTGTGCTTCCTTCTCAATGTATCAGCGTGTTTTCTGATTATTCTGCTTCCATATGCATTCAGACATGTGGGCATATATTTCATTACTTCACTTTCTTTCTTTTTTTAAAAGAAGGAAAGCCAACAGCAGTACATGTAACAGGATTGTAGGTTATTCACCACATGTTCATTTAGTCCATTTTCTGCCTTTTGAACTTTTTTTCTGCCCTCTGATTGCACAGTCTTCCTTTGTACTTATACAGTGTTGATTGTAAATAGATACTGAGTATATTTTTAGAATCTCTGTTTAAAAATGAGGCTATTGTTATAGTTGCAGAACAAGTAGCAAGGCACGTTGTGATTGCTTGGATTAGAGTCAAAGTTTAAGTTCTGCAAATGTTGTAAACTGCCCATTATTCAGTGATAAACCATGGGAGCCAAGATTTGTCTCCACTGGTGTTTAAAACTTACTTTAACGTAGCAAGAATTTTAGTGACTAGGATAGTCTTCTCCTGACCTTCTGTTTAATTACTCTCCTAAAAATGAAAAAAAACCAGTTGAATGTAATGCTCCTTTAAATATTCTTAAAAATATCATTGTTGTTAGAAGCTTTTTTTGTATTTTTTTTTCCTCCCAGAGCATCAGGAAATGTTACCCTTTAGCTTGTTGCTATCCTTTAGTGTGACTTCATCAGCTATTTCAGATATGAAGTATCTGACCTGGCTCTCTTCAAGGCAAGACTGGATGGGGCCCTGAGCAACCTGATGTAGTGGGTGGCATCTTTGGGACTAGATTATCTTTGAGGTCCCTTCCTAAACTCTTATGTTATTTTGTGATACACTTAGTAATTTTTGGGTGAAATGTACAAAAAATGGTGGTTCACAGACTCATCCTTTACCAAGTGCCATAAATTTGTAATGGATATTAAAGTTGTAATACTGATACACTAACCTGTAAAGATAGAATGACTGAATAGAGAAGAAACGAAATCATTTTAGTAATTATGACTTAATTTTAAAATGTACTGCTTAAAATATTATAAATATCACTTATCTTCTCTAATTAGATACAGTTTCTGAATTTTTTCAGAATTTCAGCAGTGCACATCATTGTGCTAGATCAGCCTGTCAGTTTGCATCTCTCCATAATTTTCTGTATTTTCTGATGATTATTGTGATGATTCTTTTTTTCCCCCAAACACCTACTGATAATGGTTTTCTTCTGCAGAGCTCTGCTAATGCCCCAGCTCAAGCAGCTCCTACCCAGCGAGTGGTAGAGGTGGCGATCCCTGATGTAGGGACTTTTGTGATTGAGTCAGAGGAGGGGGGTTATGACGATGAGGTACCTCTGATTGCAGTTGTGTGCACCGCTCCTCCTCGGTGCTTTCTTGTGCTGCCTGATGAGAATTTTTGGCATGTTTGCACACTGTGACACCTAACTGCAAAACTAAATATGCTTAGCGATTTGTAATCTTTAACAATGTCATAGTTTGTCATGAAATATGAAAGGAAAGCACTACAAACTCTAATTGGGCACGCTTTGCATGGTACCATTTACACTGGAGGTGTATTTGTCTCTTCAGCTGTAGAGGTTGAATGTTTGTATTAGGCCAGGTAGCCTTCAAAATGCTGGTGATAGACTGCACACTGCTGCATTATTTAAAAAGTGACAGGACACTGAGGGATGTTCTTAATGTTTGTGCTTTCTTTCCAGTCCAGTATAGCTGGTGTTCAAGTCTCATCTCTTATTTGCCAAGGTTAAGCTTTTCAGGCTTTGGGGATTAAATTAGCCTTGGAAATAACCTGAAACTGATACATGAAATAACATGACTCTTGCAAACCTTAAAAAAAAAATTATTTCAGACTCAGGGTGGTACAGGTACCTGCTCCTACTTGAGGAGTAATTGAGAGGCCTGTTGTTATTCTGAGAGACATTATTTTTTGCTGCCCAGTTTCAGCAGCAGAAAGCAACACTGCAGGTCATCAAACTGCCCTGCCTTGTCACTGCTTACTCTGTGTTTGCTTTGGTTGGGAATAGGGTTGGTGCAGCCCATATTCTCAGGGCTTTGAACATGGGTTCTTGGCAGGCTTTAGCTTCCCTAGGCAAATGGGTATTTCAGGTCATTCTGCCCTGGAGGTGTGATCAGTTATAACTGGGAGTATGGGATGGGGAATAAAATGGTTTAATTGACGTCATCACACTGAGTTTTGCTTCTCACAGATGTGTAGTCGTCACTTTGAAAGAAAGGAGCATTCAACCTCATATAATTAGCTGCTTGTTTGTTTGTTTTTACTTCTGTCCCCATGCCATTGTCTTTCTAGAGGATAACTTTCTTGCCTATTTCCCTGTTTGTTTTGTAAGTGTATTCACTTTTTTAAAATGTTCTTATGTGTGTGTGGGAGACTTGTAGGGAGTTTAAGATCCTTCATCTTTTGTTGCTGTGCCAGCAATACCTCGGGCAGGGAGAGAGGGAGTGTTTTTCTTTGCTTACAGATAAAAAGGGAGAAAGGTTTTTCTGAGTAGCTTGGATGTATCAATTTGTGTGTAACTGATGTGAATAGCAGTGAGAGATGTCTTGTGTTTGGCTTGGTGTTTGTTAATTGTTTTAGGTTTGATGTTTAAGAAATGGTCTGCAGATGCTTCAGGGGTTGATAGCAATTGCAACAGTGAGTCTCTTATTTTGACCTTGAAATATGCATAAAATGCAGGTGGTATAGTTTACCATGGGTTTAGTGCAGTATATCTGAAGTGATTGGGTGATTTTTCTACTTGAAACTTTTTTTTTTTTTCCCATCCTTAGATGGTCATGGGTAGCACTCAGTGTGCAGTTTCTGCTCGGTACTAATGCTGAACTGTGCATGTTCCTTTCCTGGGAAGTCTGGTCCATGTAACTTTTTAGATATAGTTTTCTTCCTTTTTTTTCTTTTCTTTTCTTTTCTTTCCTTTTT